>CM039733.1:9763618-10150155 GCA_022539455.1 Dendrobium nobile | reverse complement strand
TAGGTTGGCTATGCCACGCACATCTTTTTATTGATGGGCGTTGTATGGTTATCAAGACATATGGCCGACATAATTTATGGATCTTATAGGGTTGGCTTGCCCGGCTAACCCTCTTTAAAAAAAAAAAAAGAAAGAAGTGAAAAAGCTATCACAAATGAAGTCTTAAAATCATGCTAGTGTTACATATTTTATTAAATCTGATTAGTCACGGCCCTTCATGCAATCCCACCATGCTAGACATCAAATATGAGAGGGCATAAGGGCTAGTTTAGCTTGAACATAGAAAGAGTTACCATTTAATCATGATATATGGTTGTAAATTAGCTTGATTCAGCCATACTATGTGACTCAATTTCATTTTTTGTATTTCTTTCATCAAGATCCATTATGAACATTTTGTTCAAGTTTTTATTACTTTTTTTGTTGAGTTTGAGCCTTAATGAAACTTTTATTAAGCTTAGCAAACTATTTATATGATATTGATGATTCAAATAAAAGCTTAACTGATGGCTTGCCAGTTTTGGGTGTTGTGAATTCTAACGGGGGTGTTCAAGTTTCTAATGGTGTTTTTGATGGTTTTATGCCTGTTGCGGTGGTGCCGGCTGAAATTGAGAAGGAGTTTCCGTATCTGGGGAGAGAGGAAGTTATTTCGATTACCAACAGTTTAGTTGTGGTCCCTGTAAGTGAGGTTTATACCCAAGTGATGGGTAACTGTGGGTAATTCATCTGGTTTGGATATTAGGAATCAGAATAATTGGTTGGTTGATTCATCGGATGGTGATTCGGATTCGCAGTCTCTTGGTCCGCCTGATTTTTCTCTCGTGCGTACTTCAATGTTGGTACTCGCGGAAAATTTTGGGGGGAGGTCAGCGCAGAAGATGAATTTTCGTTTCGTAATTTTGTTGCTTCTTTGCTGTTTCTTCTCGGTTTTGTCGCCTTTACTGTTTGAATTGCTGCTACGTGAGGCAATGAGCAATGATGTGGTCGGGGCTCGTGTCCTGGTCGTTCTTTGCTGGCCGGTGGCAACCGTAGGTGTGGATTCTCGGGATGGATCGTTGGGATGCTATCTTCACTTACTGGAGGGTCCGTGCGGGACGCCCTGGACGCTGGAAGCCTTGACTAATTCCTGAGCTCACTTTTAGCTTTTAGCTTCTAATTCTCTCTGTTGTTTAGTCTTTTATTCTGCTAGCTTTTCTTTTTTTGCTGATGTAACCTTTGTTTTTGTGTTATTAATATATTTTCTTTTTGTTTTAAAAAAAAGGCTTTGTGATGGTGGATTGGAGGATGAAGAAAGAAAAGATATGAGTACGTAACCATGAACCCGACATCTAGGTTGGTGGGTATTGCACGATCTCCCTCTCCTAGGGAACTCTCTCCATTAGAACTCTCAAGCTCTCTGAAAACTCATGCGAGAAGAAATTTTAATAAGCAATCATTCATTAAACATGAAATAATAAGCAAAGGGCTATATATAGCCAGGTACAATGGACTCAAAGAAATAAAAGACCAAATTGCCCTTTGGGCTCATACATGACACTTCCCACTAAAGGGGTACAAACGAAAAGACCAAAACACTAAGCAAATAGAAAATACATAAATAATGAAATAACAAAAAGGACTCAAAAATACAAAGACTCAATCGTGGCCGTAGATCGGCAGCCACGCCTCTGATAGACCTTCCATGAGCTGATGTCCCCATCAATATAATATATATATATATATATATATATATATATATATATATATATATATATATATATATATATATATATATTATAGAAAACACAATTCTAATCGGTGATATCCAACTTTAATATTTAATTTTTTGTAGAAGATACAACTTTAATACTTGATATATATTTTGGTATATATTTAATATCAACTAAATAAGCAAAAAAATAGTAAAACAATAGAGAAAATATTAAAAAAATAAAAAGAATAAGAATTAGTATGACAAAAATTGAGTACATGATATCCAACTTTTATGTATGTGATATGAACAATTATCAATCAAAATTATAATAAGATAAAGCAATACCAAAGTGTGAAAGATTTAAGTATCATAGATCTATTATATAGAAGAATGCAGATATAGATGAATATATAACTTTAATAACAAAGGATGTGTGGTTAAAATAAAGAAGTATCTCAAGAGTTTTATGTGAAAAGAGGATATCAAGAAGACTTAGGTCAATTTTATAAATCCGCAATTAGGGTGGTAATATTACATAGATACAAATATCTAGTTGTAAATATTTCATATCGAAGAATAGCAAAAAATGAAAATATTAGGATGTATGTGTTATAAAATTAGGAAGGGTAAATTAAGAAATGATTATATAAGAGGAACAGTTTGAGCAATATCTAATGAAATGAGATTGGTGTTTTGGACATGTGCAAAAAAGCATTTAAAAGGCACCCATTATAAAAGAAGTTAAAATTAATGTCAAATGATTAAAAAAGAAAATGGATAAAGCCTAATGCAACATTGATAAAAGTTAGTCAAAACGATTTATGAAGAATAGGCTAACATTCATATAACCCTCAACAAAAAATAAATGAAGAATGAGGATTCATAAAGCCGAACACAAATAGTTGGGATTAAGCTGATAATGATAATGGTATTAGCTGAACTTTCATAATTGGATATGGAACAAGTTTAATCTCACCATAGACCTAAGTAAAAACTAAAAATACAATTTATAGTGCCAATATCTGCAACAAAATGTGATGAGAGTTTTAAATGAAAGATGAAATTTCACTTAACATTAAAAAAGGCCCAAATTCTTGACATAGAAATATGTTGAATTGATGAAATATTTCTCACCCTAGTTCATTTAAAATTTAATGTCACCTGAACAAAAAAAAATCTTACAGGAAACTTCTGGAAAAGAGAACAAACCTCATAAGAGGCCTCATGTTGAGCTGATGGACCAAGTGAACCATTGGCTACAGTGTTGTCTCTTTTTAAATAATCCCTTTTGTGAAATCTCAAATTTAAACTTCCACGGAAAAAGTTTGGTTCATTGTCAGAGCCTTCATCCCCAGATATTGAAGTTTCAAAGTCCACTTCCATTTCATCTTCATAGTCAGAATCAACCCTCTCAAGCTCATGACCATCCAAAGAATCCTCACTATTGAATCCCGTCCGGAGGAGTACATCACTCAACGATCTCAATCTTCCACGGCACACCTTTCCCCTAGTTGAATCCTCACAATCCTCTCTGTTCCTTTTTTCTTCAGCTGTCTCATAGTAAACATGAAATGTAAAATTATTTAAATCAAATGTAAGAACAATTTAAATGTGTCACCTACACTAATTTAACAGAGGTCTAAGGCCAAAAAAAAAAGAGAGATAAAATTTACAAATGGATAACCTGACGGTATAAAATAAACGTGAAAAACATATAGACTAGAGTAAAAAGCAAAAACTGTCAGACGAAAGATATTCTCTGCCCTGGTCGACTATGGTCATACCATGTTTGACTATAATTAAAGTATTTTTTAAGCTTGTTCAATCACATTCCAAATAATATGTTTAACCTCCATCAGCTTAATGTTTGATTGAACTTCTAAACAAAAGCTTTTAGAAAGGTAAATATTTTGAATTTGTCAAACAGAAACCACAGTTACTATCAAATTCAAACATATGCTAAACAAGTAATTTGAAAACTAATAAAAGTTAAGGATGTGGAGAAACATAAAAAATAAAAATAAAAAGATGATTCATACATGTAGAAGATTATCAATATAATAGAAAAAAAGGGGATTTCATCTTCACCATCTGAGCAAACTACTTGCCCTTCAATTTTTTCATGAAGAAATTTCTTATCAAGCCTGTGCCTTGCGTCATATCTGGTTTGAACATTTTTAATGAATTTTTCAAATCCTTTTTGAACATTTTTTATCAAATCATTTTGGTTCACCTGTTTTTCTTTTAAGCCAGCCCAATACTGATATGTTTGCTGCCAAATTCGCCATAAAAAATCACATACCAGCACTATTTACTGTCAATCAATGATTGATGAGCAGAAAGATGCAGCTCATCTGACCACAAAAATAAATGCCCCAAGGGGCATTTGTAAAAGGTATTTTGAGCACAAAATCACCTACAATCTACCCAAAAGTCTCCTCCCCGTTGCATAAAAATGATGTGAATTCGTTGCACATGTGGTGCTTAAAGTCTCCCTCTCAATTTTCTACTTGTCCTCATGAGTGAATGGGCAGAACAGTGAGTAAAGGAGAGGAAGACAACAAAAAAAATTTGGAGGGGGAAATTTCGCTAGCAGTTGTTACAAAGAGTGGAAAGGAGAAGCCAGAAGAAGAAAATTGAAGAGGGGGTTAAAGGATTTTCAAAGAAAATATCTTTTTTTTTCAATTTTGGGGGGCCCTAGAGCCCAATTACTTCTTCTTTCATCTAGTCACCCAACATTGGGTTGGAAGGTGCTGCACCATTAAAACTAAATTTTTTTTAAGTAGAAATTTTTTAATATATTTATATTTTTCTTTTTTAATACATATAATATATACATAAAAATGTTATTATTTATTTATTTATTATTATTAATTATTATATGCATATCCTTTATTGCTATTATTATCAATTACTATCTCTCTCTCTCATTTTCTCTTTAAAAGAAGTCAATAAGTAGAAAAAAAAATTTTTGCATGTATTTCCCCGTTTTGCCATGATCTAGCTAGCAATAATCATTGTCAATAAAGTTGCCTTGCATAAAGGTATAAATGCAAAATAGCCTCGACAAGCCATCAAATATAGGTACCTACACGTACCTTTCTTAACACAGTGGGGAAATCATATATGATGCATTTTCTTATGCAGTGGAGAAACATTTATGTGATATATATATATATATATATATATATAATATAATATATATATATATATATATATATATATATAATATATATGGCTTTCGAATAACTAAAAATTATTATTATTAAAGATATCATTATATTTATTAAAAAATTATTAACTAATATGGTTTTAAGTTTAATTAATTAAATAACAATTGATGCACAAAATATATGCATATAGGATATACAACTCATAAACACTCTAATTCGTAAAAGTTTCACTTTGCACTTCACACATTGAAGCAAAAAAAAAAACACTTGCACATCACAGAGCACTTAGTGCTTTGAAGATATTGCTTATTGCAAGTGCACAAAGCAAGAGAATAGAATGACAAGGTAAAAGTTGTGACCTCTTTCAAAAGAACAAACAATTCAAAATTGAATTATATCATTTAAATAACCTAATACCAAAAAATATAGCCCAAGAATCATCATTTTCATTAACCTAATCCCAACTATTTAAGGTTATATTTACAAATCCCCAAAAACTTGAATGAACTAAACAAAACGATTTGTGACATCAAGTATTGAGAATATGATTCAAATCAACAGGAAAAAGAAAAAATTGAACAAATCATGTAAAGAGTGAAGTACAGGGAAGATAATAAATAAAAAAGTAAACTTTTCGCATTAAAATATCATAGCACAAGACAGGAGAAACAAACCTGCAGCAATATGATCCATTATGTTTACCACCTTTTCTGCAGCCTCAGAGTTTGTTGGATCTAATTCACGTGCAGCCAAAGCATAATCTAAGGCTTCTTTGTGTTTCCGTAACTGCTTACACCAATCATAGTTATTCAACAGAAAGCAAGGACAATTAGATAAATAAACTGCAGGACCTTTAAATAAACAGGTGGAAGCCGTTAAGGTTTAAATACAGGCTACTGACATCCTAGACGAAAAACATACCTGCATAAGTGCTTTTGACATGTAGTAATATGCTCTAAATGATGTTGGATTAATGCTTCGAGCATTGTTACAATCTCTTATAGCCATATGAACATCATTTTTCCATTTTCTCTGGGATTGAAACGTCAGACTTAATATAGTTAAGCAATAAGTTTTATAGACTAAAAAGACCATTACGAACCTTAAGAAGCAAAGCTGCTCGAATGCACAAGCATTCATGCCTCATTGCAGGGCCAACATCAGGACCTTTGCCATGAAGCACTTCATTGCACATCTCAATTCCATGAAAGACATTTGATCCTTCTTCTAAAGTTTTTGCGGCTTCTTGCACCAACATCTTGCACATTTCAAGCTAAACAAATTCCTCACTATCAACATTTGCATTGGAGACTAAAGGAACTAGCATAAATTGAAAAATCAAACTTCCTACCCTTCCCAAATGGCGTTTACTTCCAGTGAATTGGCCTGAACTTGTTTTAAGTGGCAGTAGACCGGTTTCTCTACAGCTGTTGATTGATAGCAGCTTTGAAACATCATTAACAAAGTACCTCATGATATCCTGATCACCTAGGATTTGTCACAGTATAGAATTAAATAGATGATGACAGCAAAAAACGCTTTTCTTTCAGAAGGAGAACATCTTGGCGGTGACTACATAAGGCTGTCAATCTAGTTCAATCTTCACTAGCAACAGGCCTTCAGCTTGATATCAAGCTTGAGCTCGGCTCATTTGCGAATCAAATGAGCAGAGCTTCAATAAAATTACAAGTTCTTCTACAAAGAACACAGAGTATCACCTGTTCATGTTTCCATAGAGATAACAAGTTGAATGTTCATGTAAGCCTATAACTATTTAAATGAAGCGCAAGTTTGTGTAATTATTAATGCATATAATGAGAAAATTATATATATAATTAAAATCAAATAAAATATTTGAAATGATATTATCTGCAAATAATGCTTTAGAGGGGTTATCAAAATAAGAGATAAATGTGTAAATAATAGAGAATAGTTACTTTAAAGTTAAACAAAAGGATATAATTCATCAGAGTCCCAACTATTTACGGGAAGAGAAAAGAATCAAAATGGTTTCTTGACCCTTCTCAAGGACCAAAATGATCCCAAATATATTAAATGATCATTTTGGTCTCTCAAGTCCTTAAAAAGGAATCAAAATAGTCTCACGAAAGGAGTATTTTAATTCTTCTTTAGGGAGTTGAGAGACCAAAATGATTTTTTAATATAGTTCAAGACTATTTTGATCTTTCTTAAAGAGTCAAAGGACCATTTTTGATCTTTTCTCTTTACCGGAACCTCTCAGTCCTTTGATCAGGACTTAACTTGATTCCAACTGGTTCAACCTTCTCACTAGTGCCCTCAGTCCTTATTTGAATTTGGTTATGCCTCTTACCAAGTGCCCGTACCATGATTTACTATTATAGGAAAGCTTTTTTAAAGTGCGATCTTATGGTAGAAATGCAAAGAACAAATTACTACTCCTTTCTTTTTCTAGCCTACTTCCCAAGAACCCTATTGGCTCAAGAAAAATGATGTGAACGCATGAATCCCGCTTTGCAGCTGTAGGATTCCATCTTCCTTGGGTCAGATTGTATTTAATCAAATTTCCCTTGAGGGTAGTATCAAGGTTTAGTGAGATCTGGTTCATTACTTATCATGAACGCAAGCATTCATAATTAATTATCCCTCTTAACACATAAGAGAGAACTCTCTATCAAGGAAAAATAAATTTTAGGTGTGTATTTATCTCAATTATGAGAAAAATGTAGGTTAACCCGATCAAGATCTCATGATTTCGTCGTCCCGGGTATACCATAGGTTTCAGTCTACTAACACTAATAATCATTGTCATAGTGTCCAGGGAATCTGATTGCAGCCATGGATCGCCTCTTCTCAAGGATCCCGAGTAAACTAAAGTGGTAAAATATAAATTTTAAATTTATTTGGAATTTTTGGGGTTTACAACTATTAGAATACGGTAGTGGGAGAAAGGCTTGATGTTGTTGTTCTTATTCTACATCTATTAGAATACCCATAAGTTAATTTAGTTTGAGTTTATAACTTCACTTAGAAGTTACTCAGAAGCTTGAATTGAAGCGAGGCTTACGACATTTATTAAAAGTAGCTCATTGATGGGTCAGGTCATACAACCAAGCTCTACAGCAAGGCTACCCATTAGTTTTGAATTTGGTTGACAAGTTTTACGACTCCCTTAGAAGTTGCCTGTAGATTTAAGTTGAAGTGGACTTACAGCTCTATTTAAAAGTTGCCCGTTAACGAGTCTTAAAACCTAGCTCTATAACAAGAATGCCCAAGGATTTAATTATTTGAGTAAGTTTTACAGTTTCTCTTTGGAAGTTGCCTAAAAGTGAGTCGTACAATCTAATCCTTTAAATTAAGATGCTCGTTAATTTTGTATTTGGTTGTTTGGGTTTTAATATTTCATTTAATAATTTTATAAATAATAGGCCTCACAGCTCTTATTAGAAGCTGCCTAATTAATTTGGTAGGATGGGTCTTATTGCTTCCCTTTGGAATTAGCTCATTGATGGGTCTTACAATTTAGCCCTATAGGCTAAACTGCTCGTAAATTTGAATTTGGTAGAAATTTTAGGGATATTGCATTTTATTTAGAGACTCCCTAAAATGTGAATATTATTACTTCACTTAAAAGTAGTCCAATAGTGGGTCTTACAATCTAATCATATGGGCTAGCATTATTTGTTTGTTTAAGTGGACAGTAGTTGTTTGTGAGCTTGATACTAGACTGTGATTTTTAGTTGTTTACTAGTTTGACACTTACTAATCAGCTGTTGTCATTATATAACAAAAATATTTTTATTACAGTAGTTTCTTTTCTAGTTTTAATAGTTCAACACTTTACCCTATTCTTTTTTCTTTCAGCAATGTTCTAATTTCAGTAGCATGCTCTGCTTTTTATTTGTAGCTTAGCATAGCACTTATTCTTTTTCATGCTTTAGCATTTATTTTGATATTAATTTCATTTCATTTTCTTGTTGCAAGAGCTCTTGCAGTTTTGGAGAGCAGAGTGTGTTGTGGAGTCTTGAGAGGAGTTGTGTTGTTTGTGTTGAGAGTGGAGATTGAGTTTTGTTGGTTTCAGTATAGCTTGTACATGGGGCTGGTTAGTGGAAAAATAGTATTTTCTTTTCTTGCTTTTAAAAAAAATTTCATCAGTGGCTCTCTCAACATTAATTGATTAATTAATTAATTTAATTAATAAAAATTTTATTTTAATAAACTAATTAAATTTAAAATTCATTGCTCTAAAATATTTAAATTGCTCACCGAATTTAATGGCTCTCAGATTTTTAATGCTCTTGAATCTTTTAAATTAATCAATAAATTTTAATTAATTTTGATCAATTAATTAATTTCAATTATTATCTTTTTAATTAATTAAATTTTTATTAATTAGTTTTAAGTAATTAATTATTTTCTATTAATTAATTTTAATTAATCAATTGACTTCAATTATTTTTATTAATTAAGTATTTTTAATTAATTAATTGATCGATATTAAATAATTCATTTCAATTAATTAATTCCAACGAATTTAATAAAATGAAATTAAATTTCAATTATTTTTTTTTAAATAATCAAATTTTAATTAATATGTTTCATTTTAATTAATTAATTTTAATTAAAGCAATTGATTAAAAAATCAAATTAATCAATTAAAATTCAAGTTGAATCGCTCTCCAATTAAGTAATTTCTGAGGCGATTTCGACAATCTCCCAACGTCCCCTATTCTCGCGGGGAGGTTGGGACGGCATTTGCCGATAATTTCTTCCCAATCAAACCTAAGGTCGACGGCATGAGGTCTTCAATTTCGTCCCGGTCGGATCTAAGATCGACGGCGCAAAGGCTTCATGTGAAATTCTTCCCGACCGGATTTAAAATCAACAGTGCAAGGATTTCATTTTTGAAACCATCTCGGCCGGACTTACAGTCAACAGCATGAGATCTTAGATTTGATTTTCTCTTAGCTAGATTTAAGATCAATGGCTTAGGGCTTTCAAAAATTGAAATAATTGTTATATTATTTAAATAATTATACAAGTATTTTATGTTAATTACTTAGATTGTTGCCTATAATCATTTAACATGCACAAATCAATACAATTCTAGAAAGTTATTATCATTGTCTTCAAATTAAAGGATAATTTGTATAATCAATTATTCTCAACAAGGAGAGAATATATTCAATCGAACAAGTAAAGGCATCATGTGCATGCTATGTTTATTAAATGAAGAGGCATTGATATTAGAGATTAACTGTGTAGAAGAGGCTGCAGTGAATTGAGTCGGATTGGCTTGCAAAACAAGGGATCGGCTTAAAGAGGTTGGCATCGCGGGAGACGGACGCATGGCTGGGTGTGCGTAGGCGGCATGTAGGGTGTATGCATTGGGAGAAATCCGATTAGCAGCGACGTAGGAGGTTCTTGTGTGCAGATTCAAGTTGGATCGGGGCAGAGAGCCATCGGACGGAGATGATGGGCTGGGCCGCTTGGTGGTGATCGAATTAGAAGCGTGGACGGAGCGGGTGTGAGGCCCTCACGTGTGAGGTGTTTCATCCGGAAGTTGAAGTGGCGTGTAGGGAAACGGAAGACCTACTCGCGGTTGAGAGGCAGCTTCGCAGACAGGGGGCTCACGATCAGGAAGACTCGCAGTTGGGCTTCACGCGGAAGGAAGCAAAAAGCAATTTCAGATAAATTGAAAGTGCAAGTATTTCCTTCAATCTATCTCATCATCTTTTTATTTGTTTGGAATGTCGAAGAGGAGTTACAGGAACAAAACATTGCCTCGTTTCGGAATCAACTGCCTAAGGTGGGGCCAAATCGGAAACCTTCAAGTGATGCATGCATCTTCTTCTCTTTTTTTTTTTTAATTTAGTCAACAAAGCCAATAACTTACATTGGGCTTGAAGTAAACAACTACAACGTACAGAGACTGAGACAGATAGATATAGGAGAAAAGAAAGAAAGCTTTTGTTTTTCTGAGCCTTTCTTATGACAAATATTTTCCTTAATGAGATTCTACCAGAAATCCAATCCGTAATTCATGTGTATATATTTTATATGCACGAACTATGTTCTTCTAAATCAAAAGTTGTAACGGGCTTACTGAAATTTGGAATTTAAATTTCAAAATACAATAGAATAAACTCTGAAGATAGATATAAGCCTGTATATTCTGAAACTTTTTTAATGAGTATTGTATACCAATTGAGAATACTCTCTCAAAAATTTGCTTTACAGTTGTGAGTTCTGTGCGGACAATGTTCCATTTAAATGTTATGGTGAAGTACACTGCTTTAAACTTGTAGGCTTTGTGAACTACCATAATATATCTAAAACATGTCTTCTACCCAGGTAACATGCGGGGAATGTGTTGGAAGCACAATAAGGATATGTTTTTCAAGAAACCTAAGTGGACTAGTTATCTATGCTTTTTAAGCCTTTTGTTTCTATTTTTTTGCAATTTTCAAGCAATATTTATCTTCTTTTTTTAACTTTGATTATACATGTTAGTGATTGCCAAGTTCATTAATAATTTTGTTTGTGTTTGTTCAGCGGCTGCAATATCTCACACTAAGTCAATTTCCAAATCAGCTACAGTTTCAAATGGTAAATTTAAAGACATCCCATCACCTGTACCACCTCCTCAGAAGCCCCGGCCCCAAGCTGTACTTGTTGGAGAATTTTTGTATCCTCAAACGGATTGCATATTTTATAATCGAATACGGCATAAGAACATGACATATTACCCCGAAGAGTAAAAAATATCATTTTCTTTATGGACTCAACTATAAAATTTACAATTATTAATAGAGATTCCCCCACTCGATGTTTGGTCGAGCGAGGTTTATTTATTTCTGGGGTACAGACATCCCATAGGGGCAAACCCCTATGGTTAATTACATCCCAAGTTTTGGCTTGGGAAAACTTTTGATTAAACTAGTGGTTTTGCCTTTTTTTTTTTAAAGTTATTTTAGACATAGGCTAAAGTTTAATTTTTATTTGTTTTAAAATCCATGAAAGTCGTGTTTAAAGGTTTTGGCCCTTTAGGAGATTCAAGGAAAAAGTGATCAACTAGGAATTAGATTTTGGGAATGAAAGCCAAAGGAAGTGAAGTAGGGGCACTTGATTCTGAGATGAAACTCAGAGGTGCCCAAACTATCCTATGTTTGGCTTTACATTTTAACAACCTAATTTTGGTTTAAGTTGGCATTTTTATTAGAAAGTTGGGACTTACATTCCAACAACATATGTTGGAGGGATTGCCCGAAAGGTTAGGGCTTATAGGGTGATTTGGAATCAACCCGTGCCTCAGACCCTAAGACTAAGGTGAGGACCACCGATAGGTAGTGCCTCGAACCTAGATCTAACAAGTGCAAAGGCGGACTTACAAGCTACACCTCACAAGAGGCGTAACCTGCCAGACCTCTGGATTTATTGTCTCGCCTGGAAGGGACTACCAGCTAAACTCCCCCTAATCGCTTTTAAAACAATGTTATTCGGTCTCAATGCAAATGTAGAGTGGCAGGGTTGTTTTTATTTAGAAGGTAGGTCTTACAACTTGGCTTTGAGGCCAAGATGCCTATTTATGTGGGTATGCATATGCTGACTCATAAAAAAAAAGACTTTTGTTATCTAATCCTTAAGTGAGGGCTTTCTATATGCAACATGCTTGGGCTATGCATGATTGTTTTAATTTTTAGAAAACTTAGCTTCTTGAAGGGAGCCATGCAAGACTTTCTTACTTATTAGAAAATCGTGAAGCCTAATTTCATTTTAGGTTTCTTACATTTTAAGGGGTAGAAAACTTAGTTTATCCTAAGAGCCTAACGTAGTAGAGTCCAGGCCACGCCCACAGAAACAAAATAAGAAACCTAGGAAAAAGATGCATTTCTATTGCACAACCAGGTAAACAATCAAAGCATGCTTTTATTTATAAATCAAGTACAAGGAATGAAAAAAGTCCACATTATTACAACCAGATTTGGCAGCTGAGTTGCCTGCTATTATACAACCCAGTCAAATTTACAGACTCTACTTGTGGGGTTCTTCAAGCTCTTGACTTTTGAATGGACATTGGGCTTCACCTTTGACAGGTACATCCTTCTAGTCCACTTCATTCTTTTGCTCCAAACCCCCACAAGTTTGATACAATTACAATTCTATCAAATACAGTTTGAAAAGCAAATACAGTTTGAAAAGAAAAGATACTCAAACCTGCAAGACAGAGTTAAGCAGCAATTTATATGATAATCACATTATATTCTCAAAATTGGCCTAGCACTTAGAGTGCTAAGTACTAGGCCCCTGCTTCTACCCTATTGGCTATGCCTCTTGGGGGTTTTTAAGCAGCGCCTGCAAGCAAACAACATTATGATAATCATGATTTAATTTACCCCCTCTTGGACATGACCACCTGCATAGAAAAGCATGTATTTTCCTATACTAACCATTTAAGGGCAAGTGCCCACACGCAGACAATCCAAGACCAATCACTCCACAACCTCAATCACATGCGCACACAAAGAAAAATCCTAATCCTAGCATGCCTAAGGGGTTGTGCACCTAAGTGTGTGAGGCTTGTGTGTATGTCATACTAAGGGTCCTCCTAGAGTTTGGGTCTAAGGGAGCAGTGTCCAACATGTGGCTTTTGAGCTTAATGTTGGAAGAATTCTCTTCCTAGCTTTTGGAGCTAGAAGAAGAGTGAATTCTTTTAGCTTTGAAGCTAAAGAATGGGAAGAAAGGGGCACCAACACATAGCTTTGGGCTAAGTGTTGGAAGAATTCTCCTTAGCTTTTGGGGCTAAGAAGAGGAGGTAGGAATCTAACATTTAACTTTTGAGCTAAATGTAGGAGAACTCTCTTTAGCTTTTGGAGCTAAAGGGAATGGGAGATCTCCTACAACTTTGGAGTTGGAGGAGAGCGGGGACCTATAGCTTTTTTTGGCTAAGGTATGACATTTTCTAAAATCTTTGGAACCTATAGAAGTAAGGAGAGATATGTAGCTTTGAGGCTACAAATCAAAGGGATGATGAGGTCATCGATAGGAGATTTCGGTGCGTCTATCAGAGACGACCACGGAGATCGACGGCCATGATTGCGAGTCTTTATTATTGATTTTACTTGTACCATCAGTTTTTATATTATGCTTTTATTTTCGTAGTTTCTCATTTTACCCCTGAGGGTAGTAGTTGCTTGTGTAGCCCCAAGGGGCATTTTAGACTTTTGCACTTTCTTTTCTTTGTAGCCTATTTATATGGCCATTGTATCTTGTATGAGGATTAATGAATTATTGAATGAAATTTTCTACTATTGATCTCTTTGTGAGTTCTTCATTTCCCTAGTTCTCTCCGTGAGTTCTTAAGGGAAATTCCGTGGATCTCTGTGTGAGTTCCGGTATCCTTATTACTTCCCTTTGAAAGCTTGAAGAAGAGGTGCGTGAGTTTAGAAATTCTGAGTTTTCTTCCAAAAATTTTTTCCTGCTTCCAAACTCTAGAACCCCATCACCAATTCCTCCTTGCCGCCGGTCCTGTTGGCTCAGCCAGAGAATTGGCTGCCGGCCAATTGATCCCACCCGCTGCTAGCCCATCTGCCGACCCCCATTTCCCCCTTACTGCAGCCGCCCGTGATCCCTAGCCCACCGCCCAGCATCCACTTTGCCGCCGGATCTCCCCCTTGGACCCAAACGTGTTTGAATTTCCAATTACCCCTAATTAAGCTAATTTCCTAATTGGGTTTCATCCAATTAAGAAAGACATTTAAGGGGATAAATGCTTCTTTTGAAATTCAAATTTTATTCCTTCTTAATAACTCCATTTTGGGAGTTACGTAAAATATAATCAAGTCTGAAATTACAATTTCAGATTTGATTGGAGGAATTATTTATTCAAACGTGGGCCCCACTTTCCAAATTCCAAAGTCTCTCTCCTTGCTATATGGCCGGCCACCCTGTCTCTTAATTACCCCCATAATTGCCACATAATCTCTCCTATTATTTCAGTTATTTCTTTTCTCCCGCTAAACAAAATTCTAAGTTCAAAATCTGAATTGGGAATTATTGAATCAGTTTTATTCCTTAAACAAAGGCTGACGTGACTCTGGGATTGATATTTCCTTTTTCTTCTCTCACACAAGGCAGCTACCTCTTCCCCTCCCCCTCCCAACCAAAATCACCCCCTCCTCCTTCAACTCCACGGCTCAAGTCCTCTCCCCTCTCCAAGACACCGCCCCTCTCCCCCTCTTTTGGAGACATCATTGCGGCGACCACTCGCTTCCCTTGCGAGAATGCATGGACGAACCCGAGTGGAACTACGGGTTTGAATACGACCGCAACAGAAGAGTCAACATCTTGCGATCCCAATTCTTTGACGTTGGATTTGACTTCGACGATACCGTCAAAGAATATTTGGACCGCATCTTGCCGATGCTTGTAGACTCCATTGACGAACACTTCTCCGTCTACACTTGGATTATCAAAGGTCAAGCTACCGCGCCTACTCCGCCTCCGAGATCCTCTTCCATGGCAACGTTCCTTGGTACCTCCGTCTTAGTGGCAACCTCCATGCTAGTTTGGACAATCTTCCGTCGCTCAACTTAGTCTCCGTAGGAAGAGAGTGTTAAAGGTCTCAAGGTGTGAACAACTTGGTATTAACTGTGGGATTTTATTTACTAGCCTTTGTTTTATGTTTTCCTTCGCATTTGCTTAAACGATTTAGCTTTCTCGATGTAGTTTCTTTGCCTAGCAAATTGAACACCGCAAATTACTTATAATTGACTTGACTTTGATGCATGATTAAATAATTTGTGGAGCTAAAATTTAATTCTCGTTTTAAATTCTTGTGTAACTCCCCATTGCATCACATCAGTGTCTCCTTGAATTTTTATATTCAAGAAGTTGGGTTTCATTTGCTTAATTTGGATTAGGCAAATAAATGTGAGTCACTTATTGAATTTAGCTCAATAAGTGACAAAGATTTGTAACTTTGGGGTTACAAATCAAGAGAGATTATCATTGAACTCTTATGTTCAATGATAGGTATTTAGTTTGCTAAGTTTGGATTAAGCAAACATAAAAAGATGATGTGTAGATTTGGGCCTACACATCTGTAGTTATTTGCAGTGACCCGCTACAACATCAAGGATTCTTTGAACTTTTGGGTGTGCAAAGAGAGGAACTCATTCACCTGATTTAGGTTAGGAGAATGAAAGAAAGCTAGGGTTTGATCCCTTTGCTTGATATGGAATTATTTGTTGAATTTGGTTCAACAAACAAATGATTTTTGGATTGAATTACATGTTGATTTTGATTCAACAAATAGGACTTGGAATAAGATTGATTCACTCTCAACATGAGTTGAGAGAAAGAAACTCTCGTACAACTTTTGAGTTGTAGAAAGGAGAAGAGAAGATGCAACTTTGGGTTGCAAGCTTCTAAAACCTCTTTGAACATTTGGTGTTCAAAGAGAGGAATTCATTCTCCCAACTTGGGTTTGAGAGCATGAAGATAGGTTTAGATGCTCTCCTACCATCTTAGCTTGTAGGAAAGAGAAAGGGAAATGCAACTTAGAGGTTGCAAATCATGAATGCCCTTGAACATGATGTCAAAGGGGAATTCATCCTCCCAATTAGGATTTGGGAGCATGAAGACGGATTTGGGTACTCTCCTACAATCTTGACTTGTAGGAAAGAGGAAAAATGCAACTTAGAGGTTGCAAATCAATGAATGTACTTTGAACATTTGTTGTCCAAAGAGGGGAATTCACTCCTCTAATTTGGATTGGAGGGATGGAGGAAAAGGGATGCAACTTGGAAGCTACAACCCCATGAACATTCTTTGAACATTTGGTGTTCAAAGAAGGCACGAACATTCTCATAATTTGGAGTCTTTAGAGAATGAGATAGTTTCCTACAACTTTTGAGTTGTAGGAAAGGAGATATGAAATACAACTTATGAATTGTAAGTTGGAGGTTAGGGAGGACCACTTACTTGATTTAGGCTAAGTAAATGGTGAAGTCTCTTTGAGCATTTGGTACTCAAAGGAAGATTATCATTTGCTCAACTTTGGGCTAAGCAAATGAGGAAGACTAGGATTTGAGTCCTAAATTCAGAGGATTACTCATTGGTTTGTGTTCCAACGAATAAGTGATTTGATAAATTTCCTACAACTTTGGGATTGAAGGAAGACTATGTAACTTGGGAATTACAAAAATTCAAGGATTCTCCTTGAATATTTGGTATTCAAAGAGAGATGATCATTCACTTGTTGAAGTCAAGTAAATGAAGATGGAAGCTCATTTGTTGATTTTGTGACTCAACAAATAAAGGTTTGGGCTTAGGATTTGGTCCTAAGACTCTAAAGATTCATGTGATAGAATGAGTTAGAGCTTTAAGGGTGCTCCAAAATGTCACACATGAAGGGAATGCTTGTTGGTTTATGTTCCAACAAGAGAGATGCAAGAACTTGGAAGTTGGTTCCAAGTCGCCAATGATTTATGCAATATGAAACTTGGAGCTTTGAGAATGCTCCAAGCATTATGCATGAAAGAAAATTCTTCATTCCTCCATGAATGTTTTGGGTCCATCGAAAGAGAAGATGTGCATATGAAAGGAATTTTCCTATGTCTTTTAGAGTGTTTTGGACTCAATTAAGAGAGGGAAGAATGATTTCCTAAGGCTTTGGAGAGATCTTCGGATCAATTTTGGCATGATCTAAAAATCTCGGGTAGGTGAGATTTATCCTTATGACTTCTAGGAAACTTAAGATCGAATTTGATATGATCTAAGAAAGAACCTAGGAATGTATGCATGTGTAGATGATTCTTTAGATCCGGGAATTTTAGCAATCTCACCTTAAACATTCAATTTTGGAAATAATAAAATAGGGTTAAATAATTCCAAAACATGAGAGGTCATGGGCCTTTGAGGGTCCATAATATATCTCAAGTTCATTTCTTTGAATTAAATAAGCCTATTTAATTATCTTCCAAACTTTAAAAAGCTAAGGATTGCAATCCAAATCATGCAAACTAATTTAGTTAAGTATGCAAACATTTGGCTTGGAGATATCCACCATTTATCTTTTATTCCAAATTTGAAGAAGTATCAAAAGTGAATTCAAATAATTTCTTCTATCATAGGATTTGAAACATGAACTTGAGAGTTCATGAAAAATTCCACCATTTGTTTGCAAGCTTCCAAAATCAATTGAATTCATTTTCTAGACATTCAACAAATTTGGACAAAATCACAAATGTTATCGATGCAATTCCCAAATGTCTAAGTTAATTTTGTCATAACTTACAATTTGCTAAAGGTGACATGCATGCTACAAGATGTGAGAATTCCTACACATTGTCATTCAAGGTATTGTTGAATGACAATACTTAGCATAAGGTTTGATCGTAGGCGAAGGTATTAGGCACCATATGATGCATAAACATACATTTGAGAGGTGTTGGATAACAATCCGGCACCTCCACACGCATCGAAATCCTCTCCGGACCCTCACATGAGAGCCAACAAATGGAAATCACCAAATTTCCACTGTTTTTGCGAAGTGGACAGCCAACATAGGTTTTAAGGAAGCAAGCAAATGAAGTTTCTAAAGGATCTAGGGGTTGGGGGCGTCAACCACACAACAATTGGCCTTGGGAGACCCTAGGTTTCACTAAGTTTCAGTGTTTTACCTTCCCGGTTTGTCCTAGCGCTCCTATCCAAGTTCCGGCTTGCTGTCCAAGCTCGATCCAAGCTCCAAGTTGCTGTCCAAGGTCCTTTGAAGGCTCCAAGTTGCTGTCCAAGACTTTCCCAAGGAGGAAGACCGCTGCCCAAGCCTTTCCGGATAGCGCCGCTGCTGTCCAAGCCTTTCCGGACGTCGCCACCGCTGTCCAAACTGCTCCGGACAGCAGTTTTCGCTGTTCGGATGCTCCCGGATGCCGTCACTTGTTGTCCAAACGCTTCAAACAGCAATTTGCACTGTTTTGAGGTTGCCGGGGATGGTTTGGAAGGAAGTAAGGCTTCTTACCCTCTCTTGGCTGCAGCAAAGGCTGATTTCAGCATGTCTTTGCCCTAGACTTTGGAGGAGAAGCCCACTAACAGCAGCAAGAGGAGATTTCTGCTCTCCAATTGAAGGGGGAGAGCAATGGCAGCGAGAGAGAACTCATTTTCAACCCAAAGAAGAAGAAGACAACAGCTAGAGAAGGCAAAACCTCTTCTTCTTTTTGTTTCGGCTTCAAGGAACGCATGCAAGGAGGAAAAAAATCTGGCCGGCCCTCCCTCTTGGCTAGGTCTCATGCAAGGAGGCCCTCGTCGGCCTCTTCCTCTCGCCTGGACGGATGTAGGAGCCGCAAGAAAGCAAGAGCCTAGCGGCTCTTTCCCTCTCCCGCTCCTTCTCTCACTCGGGACGGACGAAAAAAAGACACGGGGGAGCCGAATGCTCCCCCCCTCCCCCGATCTCTCCCTCTTTCTCTCGCTCTGGGTCGGGGGCGGAAAAAACACAAGGGGAGCCGAATGCTCCCCCCCCCCCCTTTCTCCTTTCGTATCCTTAGAGGAGCACGCCCAGCCAAAAAAATGCCGCCCAAGCCAACCAATCCGGCCTCTTGTGCGTGAACCGAAGGATTTAGGGCAGAATTTGAGATGAAATCTGAGCCATTGATCTCAGATCAATTTTGATTTGAGAATCAAATTCAGCCCGAATTGAGAAATTAGGGCTGAAATTAAGTCCGGATTGGACTCGACCCGAACCGATTTGGGTCGGTTGGGTTCAACCAATTTAATTCCATAAAATTGAACTCGAATCGGTGTTGAATCACGTCGAATTGGGTTCGACGACGCTCGACGGGGTTTGAATTGATTTGATTTGATTTTTATTAAATTAAATTGGGTTTAATTAAATTAAATTTGAGTTTAATTCGGATTAATTTTGCCTCGATGATGATCGATTTATTTGATCGAGCGCGATCGAGCTTTGTCGGGTTCGATCAGGGTCGAGTCGATGCGAAAATATTCGTCAACAGTACTGTATACTTCTGGAACTGTCAATATACTAAGAGGTGATATGAACCCTGGAGAAATCAATCCCACCGTAAATATAAATAAAGAGGAAATGGAAATTGTTGAGAGAGAAATGATGCCTAGAGTTGCCCGTGGATCCATGCAAGACATAAATGGGTATGAGGGCGAGAAGCATGTTGGTAACTCTGCTCACACAGAATTGGAAGGGGATGACTTTGAAGGCAAAGTTGTCACTCATGTTTGTTAAAAGAGAAACTTTTAATCAATTTGAAATCGCAAAGGTTTTTACCATGAAGACTCAACAATTAAGGGGATCATGCCAATTCTTTAAATTTGTGTCCAATATTTTGTCAAGCATATCTGGTCTAATTAGATGGCTTATCTTTGAAATTAATTGATTGTGTGGATTTCTTTTGATGATTTAGCTTTGTTTGCAACAGCTTTTTCAATTAGTTGCTTTCCAAACCACTACCACACATCTGTTTGGTTATTACCTTCTTATTGTTTTTCAAAAAAATTGGTGGTGAAAAGCACCTTTTTACAATCAAAACTATTAGAGTATAGTAGCTATGAAAAATGTTCCATGATTTTTTTTACAAGAAAATTATTTATAATGCCACAACAGCTTTCAAGCAAGTTGTGTTCCCCACAACAACTTTACCACTTATTTTATAAAAGCTACACCCATGCTCATGGACCTTTAAATTAAAAAACCCAGCACATTAGCTTCCTTGCGCCTATCGGGTTTCAACACATGCCAAGCTTTTTTGCTGTGTTTCAAGGCAGGTTGAATGGGGATCCCATGGGACAATAATGCACATCATGACGCTAACAAATCAACCCAACCAACATTCCAACTATGAGCTTTTAACTGCGACAACTTAAACATATACTTTTTGAGCTTCAATTATTGTGGCTACGCGCACCATTATTGCATGCTAATAGATCCTCCTCTAGGATTAAACAACCCTGAACTCGCACACATGTCAGACTCCTTGTTCTAAGTTTCAAGACTCAGCAAAAGGGGAGTCCATCAGGTTATGCAATGAGTTATGAGTACACAATAACATGTTTGCATGCTTGCGCAACAAACGCACAAGCGTCACACCCAACATGCCCTAAGTGGGTACTGTGCACATGCCTGCGTAGAGTCCCAAGTGTCCAAGTGCTAAAATGTGAGCCCACTTGCCCGCCTATGCTTTCTCGCCAGCTTCACCTACTGATCGTTAGTAGAGGTTTTGGCCCCCAAGGGCATGTGAGCTTGGTTGCATTTGTACCTATCAACTAGATCATCGACACCAACATCCTGAAATGCAATATCAACGAGATGATGAGCAGAATATTTTGCTGGAAATTTAAATTCGTGTCAGGGCGTTGTACATGGCAGATTGGCTTTTACCATTGTTGCCCATTAAGATTTGGCCGCAAGTTACAGCAAATTCGTCCTCCCATTTGCAAAAGAGGAGCAAAAGAGTATCCCATGAATCAGCTTCATTGCGCCAACTGATCTTCAACACCTGTTAGCTTCCACGCATGTCAGGCTCCTTGGTTTGTGTTACTTGTGAACTCACTCAAGTATTTCCTATCACTCCAGTGGCAAATAAGATTAGAGAGAGTCGTCTTAGATAATTTGGTCTCTAATGACCCTATTTGGAAAGTAGATGTATTAGATCCAGCCTATCTTAAGAAAGTTAAACGTAGACCTAAAACAAATGGCCAGAAAATGACTTTTTTATTAGATTTAAATGAGATTTTGACTTTAAATAAGACACAATGGACAAATAAGAACTCATGTAGACGACCCCACGCATTGGGATAAATGCTTGTTATTGTTGTCATCGCCGAAATAAATAAAGAATGGTTTGAACAGAGGTTTGAAATTTAATTACTCTTAAGGGCATTTTACTAATAAATATGTAGGTGTTAGAATAACATCTACCCAAAGATACTTCGTAACATTTATGGAGAACGTTAGCGATCGAGCCACCACTAAGAGATGCTCATATTTTCTTTCAACAACCCCATTTTATCAAAAGGAGCTTTGATGGATAATCCTTCAATGTAGAGGAAAATTTAATAAGATTTATTTGAAATATTCTTTGACATTATCAATTTTTAGAACTTGAATTTTGAACTTAAACTGAATGTGGATCATGGTGTTGAAATTAATAAAAAATTGTATGCTTTTTTTCATTTAAAAATAAGCAATTGAGAATAGTATGATTGTCAATAAAGGAAACAAATCATTTAGCTCCAAAAATATTTGTTTACTTTAGATGTTCCTCATACATTATGGTGGACTAGAGCAAAATGTTGGAAGGTTTGTAGGCAAGTATGTTTAGCAAGATGACCAATATTACATTGAAAGTCGTTAAAATTTTAGGGCATGAATTAATTAAAGTAAAAAATTTTGGCCAACCATCACTATTATTATATAAAGTGTGATTGAAATTTGAAGTGGGGTTTGGTGAAACAATAACCAATCATTTTAGTTCATACCTCACTTGAGGGATTAGTCTTTAAAAGGTACATCATCAACACATCTCTAAAATGCCAATAATCCTCCCTGAGTTAGAGTCTTGAAAATGATAAAGATTAGATGAGAAACTGGCAATATAATTTTTTATCTAAAATGAGTTTGTTGATTGATAGTAAACTACAATCAACATTAGACATAAAAAGCACAAAATCAAATGTTAGATCTTTTGAGAGAAGATAGAACTTATTCCAACCAATTTTATAATAAGCCATCTGTGATTCAAATATCATAATCATGACATGGGCTGTAATTCTTGAAAACTTTTTTGTCACTTGTCATATGATTTAACACTTCATAGTGTCTATTATCCAAGTAGTAATTTTCTTGTTTGCAATGAGAGCATATGATAATTTAACCTTTTTGAGCAACCAAGCTTATCCGATAATATTTCAGTATAAGTTCTACTTGGAGAATAGTTAGTTGTCTTCAATTTACTATCCAAATGGATGAATACGAAAGAAGAGAGCGGTTGCAATTTTTCTTTGTTGTTAGTTCTCTTTGAAGTTTTCTAGTATAGTATTTTATCATGGATATCTCATGTCTTGGATCTAAATTATTCATTTTGAAGTTGATTTACAGCATTTAAGTTGACAACTTCTTGACCAATGTCACAATTATCACCACCACCTTTCTAAAAAGACAGACCCTTCACATATGTTTTCACCACTATTGTTGGAAAAAGGCTAGCTTTTAGGGTTGGAGAAAGACCAATCGAATTCGAGAAAAGACTCCATATTAAAAGACTCATTGGCCTCACAGGTAGTAGAACTATAATGTCTTTGATACTATCTTAAAAACTAGAATAAGAACGGAGTAAAAAATCTAATATTATACTAATAAATTTCATTCCCTTATTTTGTATAAAAAATAGAATGAGAAGTTGTACATGATAAGATAAAGAAACAACTATCAGGATAGAGAAATAAATCTAGAAACTAACATTTCATTCTGAAAGTAGAATTAAATAAACAGAAATAAGATGCTGCTATCCACGAATCACAGCTTGTTATAGATGAGAAGTGTTGTAAATGGAATGTTATAAGCGGATTTCTTCAATAGAATATTATTTGTAAGTGTTTTCATAGTCAATACAAAAAGATAAGAACTTAATGTTGATCTTAGACGTAAATCTACCAAAATTGGAAACTCTTAGGTCTATTAATGATATCAGGCAATATTCCATTGTAATCTTTAATAGATTAAACTACCTTCGACATACAATTTTTTTCCTCAATTAAAATGCCTCCAAACAAAAAAAAAACTGGGAAACATACCAAGGTTAACATCCATCAGATAAGCATGCTCTCCACTATAACTCAATAGCACTTCATCTCCATTCGGACTGAATGCAACATGGGTTAAATGCAAGCTTGACCTCCTCTGTAGAGAGGTGAAAATAAGAAAAGCTGTCAATGACTTATATTGAGAGAACTACATTTCTGCACTTATTTGGAATTCAAATTAATCTTACCATTGCAGCAAAAAAAATCACTCAACATACAATAATTCAAGCGTCAATATTAAACTTACGAACAAAATTATCAATTAACATAGATAATGTTGATAACTGCACGCACTGAAAGCTATGTTACAAAAGAAAAAAATTTATCTTCAAATTAAAATATTGTATACTGAGCGAAGTAACATGGACTAGGTGATTATCACCACTTTAAGAATGTAAATCGAGAATCTGATATAGCATCTGCACAAAACTTAAACAATATGAGAATAAATAACTGAAGTTTTAACGAAATTCAACTTAGCACCACTGATAATAAGGGATAAGTCAATTTCAAATCATGCCCTCTGCATTTCTATCAACTTGATTTTTTTCCATCACTTTCATCTTTTTTTTCTTTTGGTTGTTGATTTAATGGAATGGCGATTGTTCTTTAATTACTCATATGTATAACTTTCACTACTAGAGTCCTAAACATAATCTTTTGTAGCAAAATTTAACCACATTACTCTTCATCAATCCTAATCTTTGATATATTCTCCAAGCTTCTTGGGTTGAAGCAGATCTTCACTCTCTTCAGTGGTAGCCACAGCTCTTTGAGACCAAAGTTTCACCCTAAATATTAATTAGGGTTTTTAATTTGGCTCATAGATTGAAGATCACCCAAAAATCATAAAATATGCATATATGTATGTAACTGGATTTGAATATATATAAGTGGATGAATGCATGTTTGACTAATAAAGTGTCTTGGGGCATAAAAACAAAAATAAGATAAGATCAATCTTTTCCTGAATCGAACCGAGATAGGATCAAGACAACTTTCAATATCTAATAGTTTATTTTATTAATTCACCTGCATATTAAAAAGGTATACATTATTAAAAACAATCTTGAAAATTGTGATAAGAATTTGCTTTGAACTAAAAGTGCTAGAATTGTAAAAATACAGAATCGAGATTTGAATATTCTTGTAACCAACATCAACTTGAGATTGAATATAACCATCCACAAATAGGTTGACCATACGGTTATGGCTCCCATGAGCTCTTGGACAGAATTCTTTCATGGACGTTTGCTCAACTTGCATCAATTTCTATATTCTTTTTTTCTGTCCACCTAGAGCTAGTAGGCTGTCCCAACTAAGGTTACTATCTTCTGGTTAGCCAGATAGATCTCTAGATTAACAAACAAGGTCCAACAACAACATCTCAAAATCCTAAATATCTCCTGCAAAAGCATCATATCATCAATCCATGGGTAAAGAGGTAACAATAACATCATCCCAGGCATGAATAATTATGAAAGTGTTAGACCAGCCGGTCCAGGCGGGACCGGCTTGCAGACGAAGCTGAGTTTTTTTCCGCCCTGTAGCGGATGCCGCACGAGCCGCATGAGTTGACAGAGCCTTCTAGGAAGTATTTTTGAGGGTTTTGAGAGGGAAATTTGAATGTAGGGATTGTTTAGAGATTTCCTTTTGATTTGTATGCATTAAATAGTTGGTTTCCCTAGGGTTTGGGCATCTTGAATTTGGCTGAAATTTGAGATCTCTTAGATTTAGGTTTTCTTTGGGCTCTAGCGGCGTCTAGAGATTTGGGAGAGATCGATCCTCCTCTCGAATTGAGGATCAAGTGTATCTTGCTATTTTCCGTGTTCCTTTCATAAAAAAAATACAAATTACCTACTGTTTTTGTGGTTTTGTGTGGATTTTGTGAAGGATTCTCGCTGTTTTTCGAAGACTGATAGGAAATACTAGTGATCTACAAGTGTTTCCTATCAAATTGGTATCAGAGCAAGTCGTGGGACTGGTGGAGGGGCTGATTTCAGCAAATTTCAACGGTGATTAATTGCCCGAAAGGAAGGGGAAGTGCTGTTTTTGAAGTTCCAAATTCAGAATTTGTGATTTTACAAACTTTGGATTGTGATGGCGGCCAAAAAGATGGATGCTCTGGAGGAAAGGCTTGAAGGGGAGATGAATCAAATCAAAACGATGGTGGAGGAAAGGATTTCCTCCATGGAAGGACAAGTCGCCGATCTCCGAGACATGATGAAGAAGATGTTAGAAATTCAAAATCAAACGGCGGCTTCCATGGCAAGAGGGGAAGGAAAAAGTACGAATTCGGAAATTCTGAGGGAGGAAGATGAGGTGGAAATCATGGAAGGAGGAAGAAGAAGGCCCCATCTGGAGCCTGTCCAGAGGGAAGAAAGAGGGGGTGGATATGGGGAACGTCATGAGGGATACTATGGTCGTCGAGGTGCTGATTTTGAAGACAGAAGGGGGGATTTCGAAGGGGGTTTGGGCTATGGTAGAGCAAGGGAAGACCGGGAAACATGGGGTGCACCTAGCACTTGGGAGAGGGGAAACTATGGAAGAATCCGGGGCAATGGGGGCGACCAGAAGGTGAGGAAGTTGAAGATGCCCATATGCGAAGGAGAAGATGCGTATGGGTGGATTTCCAAGGTGGAGCGCTACTTCGCCGCCAATGGGCTGACGGAGGAGGAGAAGCTGACCGCAGCCGGATTGTGCTTGGAAGGAAAAGCACTATCGTGGTATCAGTGGAGAGATCAGAGGTGGCCTATCAGGAACTGGAAGGAATTCAAAGACTGCATGATAGAACGTTTCCAAACCAACCGGGGAGGAGATTTCTATGAGCAGTTTTTTGCTCTGATGCAGGAGGGATCAGTAGCAGACTACCGTGAGCAGTTCGAGCACCTGGCTAGTAGGGTGGAGCGATTATCAGATATCGTAATGGAGGGGAACTTCATGAAGGGGTTGAAGGAAGAGATCCAAGCAGCAGTGAAAGTTCTGATGCCTAGTGACTTGGAGGAGGCAATGAAGTTGGCACAGCTGGTAGAAAATCAGAAGATTCTGGAGAAGGGAGCCAAGAGCAGCAGCTTAGGAGGCTCCTACAAGACTACGACCGCTCTTTTAGCACCCAAGGGGACTGCATCAGGCAACAATAATGAGACCACCAGGGAGAAGCCAGTAGGAGGAGGGAGTGGGGACAACTTCAAGAAGTTCACTGAGACAGAATTACAGGAGAAGAGGGCGAAGGGGCTTTGTTTCAGATGTGACGAGAGGTATACGCCAGGGCTCAGGTGTAAGGACCGAATTCTTCAGGTTCTTACCATTTGTGATGAAGAAGGAATTGAGGGTGTCGTCTTTCCACCTTGCGGACAAGGTGGATCTTTGGGAGGGGAGTATTGTTAGACCGGTCCAGCCGGTCCAGGCGAGACCGGCTTGCGGACGAAGCGGAGTTTTTTTCCGCCTGTAGCGGATGTCGCACGAGCCGCATGAGTTGACGGAGCCTTTTAGGAAGTATTTTTAGGGTTTTTAGAGGGAAATTTGAAGGTAAGGACTGTTTAGAGATTTCTTTTTTATTTGTATGCATTAAATAGTTGGTTTCCCTAGGGTTTGGGCATCTTGAATTTGGCTTAAATTTGAGATCTTTTATATTTAGGTTTTCTTTGGGCTCTAGCAGCGTCTAGACATTTGGGAGGGATCGATCCTCCTCTCGAATTGAGGATCAAGTGTCTCTTGCTATTTTCCGTGTTCCTTTCATCAAAAAAATATAAATTATCTACTGTTTTTGTGGTTTTGTGTGGATTTTGTGAAGGATTCTCCCTGTTTTTCGAAGATTGATAGGAAATACTTGTGATCTACAAGTGTTTCCTATCAGAAAGCAAAAAAGTGAGAACAAAGACTACATAAATGCCAAGCATTATCAATACATATAGAAATTATAACCTACATTTAAGCAAAATAAACCAAAGTGTCCATCACATAATTATTGATGAAAGTAACAAAATGGTGAAATTTTTAGGACAAAACTATAGCCCTACATATTTGAGTAGATTAACTCAAACAGAATATTATGAAAACTATTGGTAAAATAAGAAAAATATATATGTTGGTTTTTTCCCAACTTGTACTTAAGAAAGTCAAATTTTGAAAGAGACGAGGAGAAAAAATCTTCAAGTCTATAAGGAGGAGTATAGCCCGAGCAAATATGACATGATATAGAGTAATAGTGGAAGAGAGGGAGGGTAGAAGGTTTATAGGTGGTTAAGTAGCGTAGATTATGCCAAATTCAACACCTTAATGACTCCGCCTATTAACTCCCTTAACTCAGATCCTGAAAATACAATGAGAAGGATCAATAGTTACTGAATAATTATGATTTCTTACAAGATAATAAATAGACTACGGATTTAAAAAAAACTATGGGGCATACTAAACATCTAAGAGAGATTTGGAAGAATTGACCATGCCTTTTCCTAGAATAGAGGGAACAATCAACAGCAATGACATGTACTGATGTATGCAAGGGGGGGGGCAACACAAGTTGAGTTTTTCTTGTAATTTCTTGCCTTGTATCTTTTCATCTTCCCCCTCTCCTTTTTCATTATCTTGTCCTTTCATCTTCTATCTTGTCTTTTGGGTTACTTGTTGGTTTCATATGGGCCTTGGCTATTTTGGTTTTGAGCTTTAGTTGTTGAAATTTTAGTGGTGCAAGCTCATATTTATCATGTGGTGTTGTAGCTCATTATGAGCTGATGTTTTAACTCTAAATTCATTATGAGGTGCAAGTTTTTAGGTGTGAGGAACTTGTCTCTTCCTCTTCTTCTTTGCCTCTTGAGCTGCTGCCATTTTTCTCATTATTGGCTGCTTTTGGCTGTGGTGCCGTGGCCTTCATTGTGCTTTTATGGTGTCATTTGGGATTTCTCTGTTGTGGAAACCGTGACCATTACTCCTGTTGCCGTGTCTTTATGATGGCTGTTGGGGATCTATGTCATTCCTTTGGAATTTGCTGAAACCGTGTAAAAAAAGCTTTGGAAATGATGATGCCATGAATGTTGAGATGTGCTGGCCTTGTGAATTTTTCTGGCTGGTTCCGTGGCTTTATTCCTGGCTGGTTCCGTGGCTTTATTCAGTGGACTTTGTTGGCTGTTTGGCTTCCAACGGGATTGGCTCTTGGCTTTTCATTTCCATATGGGAATTTGAACAGATTTTTTGGGCTGTTTTTGGACAGTTTTTTGGGCTGTATTGGGACTGTTTCTGGACAGGTTTTTGGGCTGTTTGGTGGCTGTTTGGGGAGGAATTCCAAGAGTTTTTACTGCAGTTTTTAGGTGCCTTTTGGCCTTCTATTTCCAGTTTTTATTTAATATTTTTGGTTGTTTAGTTCCCTTCTTATGCCTATAAATAGAGTTGTTTTGTGGCTGTTTTAAGAGTTGATGTGAGTTATTTTTGGAGAGAAAACCTGAGAGGTTTTTGGTTTTTGGAAATCCTGCGGGCTCTTTCCAATCCTCTTCCCCTCCTCCTATGGGAATCCTGCGGGCTCTTTCCAACCTTCGTCTCGTCTCCTAATCTCTTTCTTCTATCCGCAAGTGCCACCTCACCTGTATCCCTCTTCTCAAAGCAAGCAAGTTTAGGGTGTCATTTTGTTGGTGTCAAAGTTTGTAAGCGTCCAAATTGTAAGTGTCGTCAAGTGATTGAGTCAAATTTGTATGTTTGTAAGTCATTTTATTTCATTAAGTAAAGTTGTTGTTTTTTTTAATTTATTTGTCTATTTTATGTCTTATTTTATTCCTAGTAAGAGTGTGTTCTTTGTGATCAAAAATTTGGGTCCCTCTCCCCAAATTTTTGATTGCATCAATTTGGTATCAGAGCAAGTTTAGGTAGTCCTAGGTTTTGTTTAGTTTGTCAAATTTGAGTCTTGTGAGTTTGTCAAAGTCAAGTATTGTTTTGTCAAGTCAAGAAATTGTGAGTCTAGAGTTTTCTTTAGATCGAGTAAATTGAGTCTTGTATTTTTGAGTCAGTCTAAAAATAAAAATAAAAAACAAACAAAAAGACAGAAAGAAAACAAAAGCCAACTCATCGGGTGATGAGTTCTTCAAGTAGGGGAGTTTGATGTATGCAAGGGGGGGGCAACACAAGTTGAGTTTTTCTTGTAATTTCTTGCCTTGTATCTTTTCATCTTCCCCCTCTCCTTTTTCATTATCTTGTCCTTTCATCTTCTATCTTGTCTTTTGGGTTACTTGTTGGTTTCATATGGGCCTTGGCTATTTTGGTTTTGAGCTTTAGTTGTTGAAATTTTAGTGGTGCAAGCTCATATTTATCATGTGGTGTTGTAGCTCATTATGAGCTGATGTTTTAACTCTAAATTCATTATGAGGTGCAAGTTTTTAGGTGTGAGGAACTTGTCTCTTCCTCTTCTTCTTTGCCTCTTGAGCTGCTGCCATTTTTCTCATTATTGGCTGCTTTTGGCTGTGGTGCCGTGGCCTTCATTGTGCTTTTATGGTGTCATTTGGGATTTCTCTGTTGTGGAAACCGTGACCATTACTCCTGTTGCCGTGTCTTTATGATGGCTGTTGGGGATCTATGTCATTCCTTTGGAATTTGCTGAAACCGTGTAAAAAAAGCTTTGGAAATGATGATGCCATGAATGTTGAGATGTGCTGGCCTTGTGAATTTTTCTGGCTGGTTCCGTGGCTTTATTCCTGGCTGGTTCCGTGGCTTTATTCAGCGGACTTTGTTGGCTGTTTGGCTTCCAACGGGATTGGCTCTTGGCTTTTCATTTCCATATGGGAATTTGAACAGATTTTTTGGGCTGTTTTTGGACAGTTTTTTGGGCTGTATTGGGACTGTTTCTGGACAGGTTTTTGGGCTGTTTGGTGGCTGTTTGGGGAGGAATTCCAAGAGTTTTTACTGCAGTTTTTAGGTGCCTTTTGGCCTTCTATTTCCAGTTTTTATTTAATATTTTTGGTTGTTTAGTTCCCTTCTTATGCCTATAAATAGAGTTGTTTTGTGGCTGTTTTAAGAGTTGATGTGAGTTATTTTTGGAGAGAAAACCTGAGAGGTTTTTGGTTTTTGGAAATCCTGCGGGCTCTTTCCAATCCTCTTCCCCTCCTCCTATGGGAATCCTGCGGGCTCTTTCCAACCTTCGTCTCGTCTCCTAATCTCTTTCTTCTATCCACAAGTGCCACCTCACCTGTATCCCTCTTCTCAAAGTAAGCAAGTTTAGGGTGTCATTTTGTTGGTGTCAAAGTTTGTAAGCGTCCAAATTGTAAGTGTCGTCAAGTGACTGAGTCAAATTTGTATGTTTGTAAGTCATTTTATTTCATTAAGTAAAGTTGTTGTTTTTTTTAATTTATTTGTCATTTTATGTCTTATTTTATTCCTAGTAAGAGTGTGTTCTTTGTGATCAAAAATTTGGGTCCCTCTCCCCAAATTTTTGATTGCATCATGTACAAAGAAAATATTTGGAGAGAGAAAATTAGTTGGTGGTACATGTTATATATGAAGAGGACTTGGATCTAAAAACCTAGCAGCGGATCCAAATGAAGAGATGATATAAGATGCTGAGAGAGAGCTCTGAAATTGTCGGAGCAATCAGTCATTATCTTCCAGAGAGATAATAATAGCCATAGAGAAAAAAAGCACCATAAAAAGTGGGTAGGAATTACTGATTATGAAAGAATTTAAGGCAGTGGAGAGATGCCTAAACTTTTGCAAACAACGTTAAAGAGAATGATTTGTTTAATTGTAACGAGGGCAATGAGAAAAAGCAATATGGATTCAACCTAAACTGCCACCAATTAGCCACCACATCCATGGCTCCCTCGCCAATCCTTATGGACAGTTGCCAAGGCAGATTGGTCGGCTCAAAGGTTAAGGAGTTGAGAGTTCAACAATTGGAAGAACTACGGGGAGTGTTTGCAATTTTGGAATCATGTAGTTAGCCATCAATTAAGACTGCAACTTTATAACGGGGGAAGCAAGATAAAGATATATTTGGGAAAAAAAATCATCATTCTACTACTACAAAATTGTTGATAAATAGTGCAAATCATCACTCTACTACTACAAAATTGTTGATAAATAGTGCAAGGCGATACTGAAGTACTTAATCTCATTCTAGTCTTTATGCGTCATAGCATTCCTAAACCTTCTGATGTGAAACGTATTAGCATGGATGATTAAATTAAGGAAGATTGCACGCTTAAATTTTAGAGCACAATAATTATAAGCTTTCTCTTGATGATAAACGACAAAATAAAAATGATAAGGTGATAAAATAGCTTTGGTCTAAACACATGCGAGAGGTTGAGATCATTAAATAGTCAACTAAGTCTTACTTTGCATACATGAGTGGTTTCAACGAGAAATTCCAATGCTAACAATAAGATTAGTATTATGAAGGGCCTCTCTCACAACTCATTCAAATACTAGGCTTTAGCGGTGAAGAGCTTGACATGAGCTTTGTGACTCCAAATATAACCACACTTGAAGGATGAATTAGGAAGATATAAACGTAGGAAGAAAAGTTTACCAAGGGAAGACAAATGCGGAGCTCCGACGTGGTCTTTTGAGTGTTTGGGGAGGGATGGACGGCACCACGAATTTTCTGGCCATTTGGGACAGCACTTTGCCAACCCCTTCTTACTAGAGTTATTGGGACAGCAATCTGTCAATATCCAGAAATTATGGACAGCAAATGGGACCGTTCCAGCAACCTGGACATCGAACTACCTTGCTGAAAATTGCATGACAGCAATCCTTTGATGTGGACAGAACTCTGGGTAGCAATTATAGGGAGACTAGGGCTGCTTGGACAGCTAGCCGTGGCCTTCAAGTGGTGCCGGACAGCAGGTTGTCCTCTCAGAAGTTCTGGGACAGCAATATAGCAATCAGGAAAACGTGAACTTGGTGCTGTTTGACGTTGGAATCTTTGGACTTCAATTTGGGAATGCACTGGTACAAAACAGCAATGTAGAATTGCTGGACTAGAGATACCGTAAGCAGGAAATCAGCAAGTTTGACGATGCCGTGAAGGGAATTAAGGAGGGGCGGCTAGGTTGAAAGTTTGAGAATTTCCAAATCAGAATTTGGGAGTAATGGAGATGAGGAGGAAATTAATTTGAAGTAGATTTCAAATTTCAAAAGAGATAAGGAGGATTAATGGGCATTAAGTGGGGGCCCATTAAGAGGGGGGAGGGCTGGCGGGTGCTAGAGAGAGGGGAGGGAGTTATTTTAAACCTGAAATTAATTTCAGGTTTTGAATGAAATAGGGGAAGATTAATGTGAAATTGATTTCACATTCATGTGTAATCAATGTATTAATTGGTGGCTTGAATGGGGCTCCATTCAAGGTGAGGCCGGCGGCATGGAGAGAGGGGAGAGGGAGATTAGGAAAGGATTAAGCGCTTTCCAATTGAGTCGATGCCACCTAGGATGAAAAATTAATAATTCCACATGTCATGAAATTTGGATTGGATTATTTCAAAAACTTTCCTTTTTAGGAATTTTGCAAATTCGGAAAGTTTGAATTTCAAATTTGAAATTCAAAATCGGTAACTCCTTTATTTATTGCTAGGCCACAATCAAGGAGCCATTATGATGATTGACATCTTCATCATGGCTTGGAGCAAGGTGGTGGCCGGCGGCCAAAGGAGGAAGAGGGCTTGCCATTGGGTTTGGGGATTTCTTGGTGGATCTTGAGTTGTGGTGGAAGAAGCTAATGAGTAACGTGGTGGATGATGGGAACTCGGGTAGGGCTTGGCGTGGGGAGGAGGAAAACGAGATTTGGAGAAGAAAACAATAAGATAAAAATAAACCACGAGTCAAGGACGCTTCCAATGACTGGCGGGTATTGCTTTTGCCCTCACCTTGGGCTTTCCCTAGAACTCACACAGAGATCTAGGAAAAGAACTCACTAAGAGATCTTCAAGAAGGAACTCACAAAGAGAACACAAGAGCAAAATTTTCATTCAATAATCATCATCCCTCAATACAAGAAAGCTAGCCTATAAATAGGCCTCATGAAAAGAAAAATAACAAAGACTAAAATGCCCTTCGGGCTACAACACTACATGACCACCCATAAGGGTATAAATGGAAAAACAACAATATAAAATAAACTAGTACAAAAACATATAAATAAATAACTAAAAAAAAATTCGTAGCCGTTGATCTCCGATGTCCTCATCACCTTCATATCATTTTGCTAAAGAAAACAAATCTTAAAATAAAGAGTGAACACACAAAAGATTACTATCCTAAAAGAATGCGGAATGAAGAAACTTTCACATCTTCTTAAAAGAGTCTTCATACATGACAATAGAGAGAACGGAAGGTTCAAGATTATTAAGTAGAAAAGTAAGAACATAGTAGTTGAACACTAGCCATTTTGAAAAATTGACAGTATCATTTCGATTAGGAGAAGCATCAAGGTGATCAACCTTATCATAAGAATTAACAAGTAAAAGGCCCTTATCTATAGGAGATAACGTGTACCATTGACTTGGATTGTAATATTGATGATGGAGGGGAGTTTTGAGACATTAAGAGGACGTTGGGAGGCCATGACACCATATGAGAGAGAGAGAGACAGACAGAAAATTTGAGAGCCTAAGATCACTGAGAATGAGAGTCATCTGATGCAAGAAGTGGTGGTGCCTAAAGAAGTGAGCAAGCGACGGCTAGTGAAGTGGAAAGCTGCAACAATGGGATATAGCAGGCAAATGCAATGATGAGCATGGATCAAACAATCTCATCCACTTGCATAAGGGGGCAATATGTGGACGGCGTATGTTCAGGAAGTGCGTAGGCAGAAGGCACAAGGTGCATGCACAATGCAACCAGATTGCGAATGGATGGTAGAGCTAAAGAGCGGGAGGTCAAGCTCGCAAGGGGAAGTTTGTGCTTGCAAGCAGAACTTTGGGTCATGATCAGGTCTGGTCATAGAAAAAATCATGACCAGGCAGACTTTGGTCGTAGATAGAGAGAGAGGAGCAAGGCATGAGACTAACCTCGCTCTTATACATTTTTTAGAGGAAAGCTCGTTTATTGTGTATTATTCACTAAAGGAATAATCTATTTATAAAAGAATAATGAGTATAATGTTCTAGGATACAATACACTAAGCATACTCCACTCAATAAAAAATGGAATATTTTCCGCATTTTATATCTCTCTATGCTTAACAAAAACTAATAAGTAAGCTGAAATTTGCCAAACTTACGTGCTCTGAAAGATGCATTGGACAAAAATAACTAATGCAAGGAGGTGGTTTTGCTTTGGTCTGGCAAGTTGTCAATGGAGGAAGCATTCTCCTATCATACAATCGGGCAAACGCATCACTGTGCACAAGAAACAAATTAAGATAAGTTTATAAGGTACTTAATATGCATGATTATAGAATTGTGACAATTGACGGAATCTATAATGTTTACCTTCCCCCTACAAGGATTTGATGGGGTCGCGTGGTACTTATGTCACAAGATTTTAGTAATAAGCAAAGCTTTGGAGGATCAGCTAGAGATTTTTTTGCCCCACATCGAAGGTCAAGCTACCAAAAGGTGCAAAAGTTGAATGAGAGCTGTAACACAACATTTTCATGAAGCAAAATTCTTGAAGCCAGAAAACAGAACAAACTGCAGTACTTCTTTTTCACATATAATACTTTTGTTCATCTAAATAAGTCGACAGTGCTTTACAAAAATGCATCAATTACTCATGAAGCTTACAAGTTTTTGCCTAGATCCTATTTCTCAAAATCTAAGTAACACAGTTTATAGCATAAGTTGTTGACAGTGTAAAATCAAAGAAGTTCAAGCACCTGATACAGTCATTTAAATCATATAGTTCATGAATCTTGTAGGTTCTAGAATCTACACACTTGTGAAAGTATGAATTATGTGATTTAATTTGCTCCGCTACCATGCAATTGGAGTAGAGATAGTACTTACAAGAACATTGCGGCATTCCTGACTAGAAGAACCTGCAGGAGGGCAAGTAGAGCATTCCCTTAAGTCATGTTGCCTTAATGTCCCATCCTCACTTGCACTCCACAATATATGAGGATTTCCAACTTCAACCTGTAAAGGAAATACTGATAAGAAAAAAAAATTCCATTTGCAAAGAAAACCAACAGATAAATAAGAGCAAGAGAACCGGGCATAGATGATACATGTTATGTGAGGACAGGCAATTGAATACATGATAAAACAAAACAAAGAAAAAAGAAGTTAGTAGAAATCTTACAGCCAACTTCTTGACCCGCCTGGAATGGCACTGGAAAAACGCTGATGGTTCCAAGGTGCTAACATTGCCACTTTTCCCTCTTACCCACTTTGCATGAGACACATTGAACAGCCGAACCTAGAAGAAAAGAATAACCAGTGTTTATTCTGTCAAATTCAGGTCATCATGTGACGCTAATCTCCAAGCCCCAGCTCTCAGAACAGGAGACTACCTCTGCATCACCCGCACCAGAAACAAGAAGTTCATCACATGTCTCTGGAACAAATTTTGTACAAAATATGTTTGCAGAATGCCCCGTATCAATGCTATGAATCAGTCCACCGGTTGAGTAGCTCCATATATTAACCTGTGAAATCAAAAGCATTCAACTATCGAGCAAAGTTACAAAGCAAACCATTTTTACAGGTTAATTTGAAAGTATTCTAAATTGGCTATTAAATGAGAAGACATATTATAAGCTTGACAGGCATAATCTTTCCACGACTGGCTTGTAAAGGGAAGAGATGAGAGATCAGGAGAGAAAATAGCAAACTGATAGCCTTAAGAACATTCAATTAATCATAGCTTCACATAGAACATTTGACCAAAAAGACAAGTTACAGAATTTACTCTGGTATCATCTGATCCGGAGATCAATAACGAGCCGCTTGAATTCCAAGAAATTGCATTAACACAACCATGATGGCCCTGTGAAGAGGTAAAAAACAAAGGAAGACAATGTTAACACTCAACGGAGATCGATTAACCAGAAGCAAAGAAAATGATATGCAAAACATCTGACCCACGATGTCCGGCAAATCACTACCTACATCATCCAAGATTGTCAAATAAAACTTATGCTGCATTACAACAGGGAGCAGCAATATTAAATGAAAGAAAGAGATCAAAGCGTTTCACAAATTTAAAAAAAAAAAACATAATACTCTGCTGGACCGTTCATAAAACAAAGAAATATTGAACAGAAACTATTGCCATCAGTGATGTCTCAAGCTAATCTTTCTGAAAATTGCTACCGAGCTTTAAGCTAACAGTAGTACTCATGCCTACATGAATATAAATCCCTTTTAACCAATAAGAAGATAATATATTTGACTCCAAATTCAGCTAGACCTCTGGAGTTTAAAAAGCATTAATTAGCTAAAACGAGGCAAAATGATATAAACAATCATGAAATAAATGTTTTAAGAAAATCAAAAAGAGAATCGGGTCAGTGCAGTGTCACAAGGGTCAGCAATGGCCCATGTAGTGGCCCACACAGCAACACGAGCTCACATTTCCAGGAAGGGGCAGACTGGTATAAGTCAACCTTGACCCATGCAAGAATCCCAATGAGTCTGCCTAAACTTCACAAATTTCTCTCTTTTTTGCAAAACAGTCATCCATTCAGAAGATTGTGGCCAGGTACTCCCACGCACTAGAAAGTATGTCATAAACAAGAGAAGGCCAACATTTTCCATAGTACAGGCATCTTTTGCTTCAAAAAAACACTGAAAAAATAAGAAAAAAGGGCAGAAAGAAAGAAACGGAGAAAAGAGCACCCTAACAGAATAATCAAAGAAAGAAAAATGAACATTCTTTAATGAGATCGCTCCCTCTCTCCTCTTTGATGCTTTCTATGCTTTCTTCGTCTACAAGGCTTCAACGACATCCCTTGAGTAAGGCCAAACTTGAATCGCATATCTTCGCCACATCTATTATAGATTGATAGACAATACAATAATCTAGTGTGTTCCCATCTCTATGCCATGGAGTCTCACCTCAAAACCTTGTTATAGCCTCTATGATCTGCCAAGGATTCTTTACTCTATACCAACATCTCTATACCAAGCTAGATGCTCATCTCAAATATTGGGAAGTTTTGTTGGATGAAAGATCATTGGAACCATGACGCCTCACAAGACACCCAACTGCTACTGGTATTATAGCTACAACTCACTAGTCTATTTTTTATGGACAAAGCATGAGGCTTAATTAGAGTTATGATTAAAGCTCCCAAACTCTTTGGATTGAGGTCCACCAGGCCTTACCTTAATAATTAAATTATGGGATCTTGATAGGGTTTATAATCCACCCTAAATGCATTTTCCTATGTAAGCTGCAAAGCAATGAGATATATATGAGACGCATTGTAAATAGTATGTTCCTTAAAATGCAAAGTCGAGCACATCCTTAAGTGGCATTGCTCTCCGAATTGGAAATGTTGGCCAATTATAAGAATTTCACTCTATACAAATAACTAAACCTCATAATTAAATAGAAATCTCGATATCAAAGGTGAGATGTAGTACTAATGTATATTTCTCAAGGAGAAAAAAACTTAAATATTTTTTATAGGAATGCATGGAGCTTTCTTTTAAGAGATCACATTCACCTCTTAGCACTTAATGATGAACTACATTTATCAGTTAGGAATGAACCATAAAAAAATATTCATATAAAGAGTGGCATCCATGTTGCATTAAGGTAACTACATTGCCCTAACAAACAATTGATCAAGAATATCTTCAAGCCCTAACTCATCCCAACTAGCACTAAATTAGATCCAAAGTTAGTAAAATCAAACGTTTAGTCATGTCAAATCAAGAACAATGGGATTCATGTAAGTTCAAACTAAGGGGTCCTATGATATCAAAGTTTGAAAAGTTAATTTATGTCAAATGAGACAAAAATAAGGGCGTAGGATATGAATTTCAACCACTTCAACAAGGAGGCTAAAAATTGATGGATTGTTCAAGTTTTGAAAAAGTCAATACCTAACTCTACAATTAAAACCATCAATTAGGCCTTACACAAACCATCCAATGAGCTTTTGAATGATTCAAAACTAATACGACAAATCATGCTAGAAATTCAGCAACATGGTGAGAAGGAAAAAAAAATGCTCCAACTCTAACTAATCCAGAAATATGCAAAACTAAACTACAAATTCCTCTGTCTCTCTATCTTTATCTACATAACATGACACTCACTAAAGGGGGTTATGAGGATTATAAGTATTTAGATAAAGGCTTATCTTATAAAATAGCTTATTTAAAATGATTAGGATTTATCCTATCTTGTTAATATTTTCATAGTACTTCCTACTTCTATGCTAGATTTGATTTACAAGTAAATAAATTATTTTCTTTATCAGGGAATTGAACTTCAAAATTAATTTAATGCAAATTAATTCAATTAACAAATAGTTGATAGCCTATTCTATCATCTAATTCCTCTCCTCTTAAGGTCATTGGCCAATCCATCCAAGAAAATAAAAACGGAGCCATCCACTCCCAGCTCTCCAATTCTAGAAGGAAGTCATTCTCTCTCTCGTTTTATAATTATACTCGCATTTTCCATTTCTAGCCGATTTAAAAAGGAGTAAATGCAAGATAACTTAATTAGGTTTTTGACAATCAATTTTAGGGTCTCCTTGGTCATTCATAGAAAAACCCTAGATCTTTGCATGTTCTCTTTCAAAAAAATCCTATGTTGCATTAAAAATCCTACCAGTTCCATTGCATTTTGCTGTATTATTCTTCAAGCCATTTGATATCATAATAAAATTGTATCATAGTGTCAAGTTCATTCCAGATCAAGTTGATATCATAGTGTATGTTCCACATAATGGAAAATCATTGAAAATCTAGATCGAAGAAGAATAGATGAGAGATTTATGAGAATAAAGAAGTTTGTTCAATTAATTGAGCAACCATATTAATGCATGCAGTCCAGAAAAAGTGGTACCTCCAAATGTTGAAACCATTCAATCATGCTAAGAGCCTAGAACAGGATGAGTACCCAAGAGGACCACAAGAGGCTAGCAAGAGACCTAGCGAGTACATAAGAGGATCATCCATCTATTTAGAGGTTAGATATGATCAGAGGGTATCAAAAAAGGCTAATCAATCAAAGATTCAAAAGGAATTCAATAGCCAACAGGAATCTGCAGCCATTATAACTAAGCAGCATGATGAGATGATTATCAATCAAGAGCAAGAAGAAATTTTTTTTCTTTCCTAATCTACTTATAGAGGTGTAAAATTTTTTTACAAAGGGAGCTAAAGTCCTAAAAGATTGATCCAAAGAAGCATACACAGCACCAAAATGCATGCAGTGGGTACAACTTTAGAATGAAGCAACTTGTGACAATGGTCCATTCACACAACACACTTCCAGGAGGATAGATTTCACTCAACTCCTAATTAGGTTGATCAAGTCTCACTGGTCAGCTAATAATATGGGTTACTCCCACCACCATAGAGATGGCTACTTAAAAGGAATTTGAACCAACTTCTTCATCGGGAGTGCCTGCAACTTATAGGTCATCTATAATAGTGAGAATGACTATTATATTCAGAGTTGGACATATAAAATGATCCAGCTACATTTCATGGGTCAATTACCAACAATAGAAACAGCTAAAACATTCTTTGGGTTGGCTATCAACTACAAATTTTATTTATTTTATGACTAATGATGATTTATAGGGAAAATAAGCTTAAATGTGTTGGGACAAAACATAATATATACACAGAGACAAAAAGAACAAAAAATAGTGAAAAAAATAATCAATGCAAAAAAAAAAAAAATTATATAAATTTAACTAATTAATGGCTACACTATGTTATTATCGCTACAGATTTTACTGTGATTTTATTGTAGAGAATTATAAACCAAATTTATCAAATATAATACAAAGACGACGCCAAACCCCCTCCCCTCCTTTATAAGGAAAAAACCTAGAGCATCAAAAAAAGTAAAATCCCCAACACATCATAAAAGAAATAACCAAAAAATAATGGATACCATTTAAGAGCTCCACGCCCTCTTTTAACCCCCCACAGTGACCTTAAAATGAGTGTCGATCAGTGACTAAGTCTGCTTAACGCATTTTCTACTTTTCTTCGTAAGAAAAAAATTATACTCCACAACTTCACAATATTTGGAACTAATCAATCATCACATCTCTACTGTAATAACACGAACCAAGACAGACAAAGAAACTTGATGCCGATTTGATTACTTGCAATCGCAAAAGATGAAGCATTCCATCGATTTGAGGAAGAAAGGAGGGGTTGTCGTTTCGTTTCCGCGAGAAAGACGAAGAGTGCTTCTGCCGGTTGGAGTTGCAGAGGCCGAATGGAGGGGGGCGTCAATTGGCTTGTGGTGTCACGGGAAGTGAAATGTTTCAACCCTATAAAATGCAAAGAGGGGAACCGAGAGAGAGAGAGAGAGAGAGAGAGAGAGAGAGAGAGAGAGAGAGAGAGGCATGAGGGGAATTTCTAGGACTAATAGGTAAGTTTCTTATTTATTAAAATTTTATATAAATCTATATTAAAATTTAGATTTAAATGATTAATGATATTATATGCGTTCATGATTTTAATTAAATAATTAATAAGTTAATTAGTATGAATCTAATTGAGAAGAATAGATCATTTATGAGATAATGTGTATTTTGAAAGGAGGAAACTATTTTTATATTAAATTTAAAATATCTTAGAAATGAGTACCTTCATTGGTACTATTTTAGACAGAGACTCCTATGACGATTATATTATTAAGAAAGGATAAAGATATGATATATTTCATAGATATGATATATGCATAATATAAATGGAAACATTTTGGATATGAATTAATTAAATATAATTATTTTATGTTTTGAAATGATCATGCATATTATTCCTAATGCCTTGGATTACTATAATTTTAGAAGTATAATTTACTCACTAAGTTCTGTTATGACTTATGACTCACTCATCCTACTGAAAAACATTTATAGGTATAGCACCATTAGCTAAAATGAGTAGAAGAAATGAGAACATATATCGTATGTGAAACGCTCCAAATGAAATTATTTATGTAATTTTGTTTAGAATTTTGAGGTTTTAGCAGCTCTTTCAGTTTATTGAGATAGTTTTAGATTGATAATAATAGTATTAACCCTCCGACCATCAGTCCCCTTCTCGTTAGTTTGAGTATCCGGGCCGGGTCGTGACATCTACTGTAGCAATAGCAACTCTTCGCCTTTAGTGGAGAAGTCCAACTATAGTTGCACACAACTACAATTTCTCAATCAAAATAATCTTTGTTAACATATAAACTAAAATAATCTCAAGCATTAAAATACCAACAAACAATGCTAATTGCATGTAATGATAACAAACTTAATGTGCTTTGTCCTAGCAAGATATATTAGACAATTTGCTACATGAATAGTATTGTAATTGTCACACACAATATAGCACACCCTGCTCATATTTTTAATCCATTTTTTCCCAAAAAAAATTGCAACAACCATCTTCTAGCTTGCTTCGATCACAGCAATATAATCTGCCTTAGTAATAGAAAGATCATGAACTGTTTTATGACTTAATTGATAACCGTACCAAGTAGAGTGCTAAGATACCCGATATTATTTTTCCTACCATTAACATCTTCAATTATATCAGCATCAACATATCATTATAGTTCCAAGTTATGCTTCTTGAAACATAGAGCATAGTTTATAGTACTTCTAAAATACTTGAGAATCCATTTCACTGCCTCCCATTGTTGTTTGCATGGAAAACTTAATGTATCCACTTACAACTCTAATTGTTGGTCCTTCACTCTCGAAGGTATAGTACGCACTATAGCATACATAAGAGACTATGAATAGTGATGCATAAGGTACATTTTCGTATGGGCTTGTTTCTTCACTATTGAAGGTGAATATTCCTTAGCTAGCTTAAAATAACTACTCATAAGAGTAATTTCAAGTTTGACAAATTATAATTTGAGCATGTCAAGCACCTTCATTAATTCTTCCTATGACGATATCAAAATATCATTATCCGTTGTAATTCTCAACCTAGTGATTTGTTTAGAAACACCCAATCATTCATTGCAAACTCTTTAGACAATTGCTTTTTAAACTTATCAATTTCTTGTTTACTTCCAACTGCTATAAGCATATCATTAATATAAAGCAAGGTTTAAAATTGCGTATTCGGGTATTGAGGCGTTTTTCGTTCGTGAGGCGAGGCGTAAGCCTCAAGGCGATTTGAGGCGTAAGCCTCAAAATCAAAAAATTGCGTAAACATAAAATAATAAATTTTGTATATACTAATGAGTAAATAATATATAAAACATAAAAATGCACAAGATAAATAGCAATGACATTAACATATCACATAAGAAGTTAGGAACTCACTAGTCATTAGCATTATCATCACTCATCAGTCATCACTAAGGGGGTCTTCATTTGAATAATCATTATGATGAGCTGCTCTCTCCTCTTCCCCCTCTCCTATAGAGTCCAATATCTCCCAATCAGCTTCTTCTTCCTCATTATTAGTTATCTTCCTCTTCCCTAAATAGTAAAATTTTTTGAACAATATCATAATGAATAATAGTGTAATACATTAATAAAAGTTTAAGAAAAGAAAACTATATTATTTATATACCTTTTTTGATTTGTTCTTGAGTTGTGGTGGATGTGGATGCTTTAAGACCATCAAAGAAATCAATATTTAAATCTTCATCTTGTAATTCAGACGGCATCACTTCAACTTCATCATCTACAAACCACTCATCATCAGATGCCACATCATCGCAAAGCAAAGGATCTTCATCATCCATTAATCCTTTTTTCTTCAAATTTCTATCTCTGAGTCTCCTATTATACATAATGTACACCAGTGAGTTCATCCTCAATGTCGACAAGCGATTTCTCCTCTTTGTATGCACTTGGTTGTAGGTACTCCAATTCCTTTCACAGCCAGATGAAGAGCATGTCAAGCCCAAAACTTTCACAGCAAAACGTTGTAATTCTGGAGTCCCATCACCAAATTGAATCCACCACTCAACTGGAGATCGTTTGGCAATTGTATCTTTTGCTTGTTGTAATCCAAAAAAACCTTCTTTGTTCCTAAAAGGTACCAATTGCAAGTCAGCATTTGATCTTTCAGTTGCATCACTTATTAGACGATCCATGCAATGATATAATCCCAACTTTATTTCAGGGTTTGTAGACTTGTTCTCTGCATATTGATACTGAGGGTTTAGGTAGTAGCCAGCGGCATGCAAGTGTCGGTGAAGCTGTAGTTCCCACCTATCATCAATAATATTCCAAATTTCCCTAAAGCTTCCCTCACTGCCTCCTAAGTTGGAGGCAATCATCTCTTTGGCTTCATCCATAGCATTGTAGATGAAACCCATTGCAGGCTTCTTCTCAGCATCCACCATCCTTAAAACATGAACCAAAGGTCTAGTAGTTGTAATGGCATATAAGACACTTTGCCAAAATCTGTCATTTAAAACAATCTTTCTAATCTCTTTTCCCTCAGCCTTCTTCGCCCAAGCACAACTCAACCACTGTGTAGATGTGAACATAGCCTCTAAAGGTTGTCTGGCATCCAGCATGCTCTCTAAGGTCAAGTATGCGGTGGCAAATCTTGTTGCGGCTGGCCTTAGAATTTCTTTCTTCGAAAACTTTCTCATAAGAGCTAGAATCCAAGAGTGGTTGTAAATAAACTTGGTTATTTTTTTGGCTTTAGTGAGTGCATTTTTATGTTGAGGTAGATCCCCAAGCTTCTCAAGAATCAGATCTATGCAATGTGCAGCACATTGAGTCCAATACAAATGTTTCCTCTTCTCCATAAGTTTATTACCTGCAGCCTTATAAGAACTTGCATTATCTGTCACAATTTGTACAACCAAATGTTCTCCAACCTCATCAACAATGCTATCTAATAATCTAAATATGAACTCAGCATCTTTGACCTGGTCAGATGCTTCAATTGACCTTAAAAACACAGTACCATAAGGATTATTAATGAGGATGTTGATCAGACTTCTATGTTTGATATCAGACCACCCATCTGACATAATTGTTACTCCTGTTTGGGCCCAAGTCTTCTTAATTTCTTCAATGCTTTTATCAGTGCTTTCCAACTCCTCCTTCAAAATCCATGTTCTTAAATCATACATAGTTGGAGGTTTAAACCCTCTCCCAAATGCTCCAACTGAACGAATCATGTTGTAATAAGCAGGTGATGTTGCAACATTAAATGGAATTGCATTTTCGTAGAAGAATCTGCCTATATCCTTACACACTCTTCTCCGTGCCTCTCTTGCATTTTCTGGGGCCATCTTCTGTGTAGTAGAAGGTCTATCCTCTGATGTGTCAACCATATAATGATCCATAGGCCCTCTAGCACCCCTAGATGAAATGGGCTTCATAGAAGAAGATGAATCCCTGACGCTGCGCTCACTCCCGTAGTAAGATCCAGCATCAACTCTATCCTCAAATTGCTTCTGTGCAAGATGTTTTGATGTGGTAGACTTATTCATGTATGACTTTATCTCTTCCCTTACAGCATCAGGAACTTTGGAGCATGGAGCAACATTCTTGTGAGAGCCTGAAAGGTGTTCCTTCATCCTAGTCACACCACCTTTCACAACTTTATCACAGTAATTGCATTTCAGATAGACATATGTTTTATCACTTCCTCCTACATCTACCTGAGTGCTATATTTCCATGCTGGATCTTTTCTATGACCTGATGCAACCTTATCCTTATTTTTGACCATCCTGAATGAGAGAAATTTTAGGAAGCAAACGAGTTCTTACTAATCTTTTATATGACCTGATGCAGGTCGGAGGAGACAGCAGCCTCGGAGGCTCGGACAGAAGCGTACGCTGGTCAGACGGAGAAGACAGCAACCCAACTCGCAGTCTCGCAGTAGAAGAAACCTCCAAGCAAATAAGTTTAGGGTTTAATATGCGTGCTGGATGTGTTCAGTATTATATAATGTCGAGCCGTCGATAAAGCAGAACACTGCGTACTCTATGCATTTTTATTCGTATTTTGTGCGTACACTCTACGTTCACATTGCGTGTTTTGGAGCAGATGTAATTTTATGTATAATTTTGTATTAATAGTTAATAAAACATGATTTTCTAGGTATTGTTTGAGTACTGGGAGTGTTAATTATTTTATTGTGTGTACATTATGCGTATCTTATGCGTTATATATTGGTAAACTATGCGTTCACCATACGTTTTTTGTGCGTGGTCTCTGCGTCAACATTGCGTATTTTTAATGAAAGATGAAGTCAAAGAGAAAAAAAAACATTTAATGTACATCTTTAAATAAAAAAAAGAACATTTAATGACTATGTACAATATAAAAAATATCAGAACAAATTCAAAAAAACATTTATAACAAATACAATTTTACAAGAGACCCTAATGTACATCTTCAACAAGACAACAACATCAACTTTCCTACAGGAATTATGATTGATGTCTTGTCCAATATAAATCACCTTGACAACCAAGCCCTCCATCACTGCGATACTTATCCTCCTCCCATGTTCCTGATGCCAATAACTTGTTAACAGAAACCTGGTCAGGTTAGAGAGGTTTAAGTTTACAAGTTATTGGTATCAATTTCATGGGAGGAAGATAAGTATCGCAGTAATGAATGGAAGGCTTGGTTGTCAAGGTGATTTATATTGGACAACAGAAGGTAAGATTTTTTACAAGAGAAGCTTGCTTTGACACTTTGCCATAAGGCTGACACTTTGCCATAAGGCAAACGTTCCCGCATTATATAGTGAAAAATTTAATGTTGAGCAATAGTAAGTAATAAATTGTAAATAAAGGCTCAACCTACCCTATTATCCTCCCAACCATATCTGCCACCCGTCAGTCCACAGCTAACGAAAATTATTATTCATGTCACGGCCCCGCAGTCCATACTCCATACTAAATGTAAGTAATCAAAAATATATTAATAGAATCTGTGCGTGTTTTATGCGTGCTAAATGCGTAATTTATGCGTTTGTTGTGCGTGTTTTAAGCGTATGTTATGCGTAGTGTATGCGTTCGTTGTGCGTACTATGTAAAAACATTTCAAAATCATTTATAAAATTATTTTTTTTTGCTTTAAAACAAATAAGAAATTCAAACACTAATCTTTGAACGAAATTGCCAAACACAAACTTCCATTCCAAACATAATATTCCTTATTCCTCTTCCCTAAATACAATCCAACAAGAGCCATAAACCATTTGTACTTGTTCAAGTATCATGTTCAAGATTAAAAAATGAAATCATACAAATCTAACAAGAGCCATAAACATCATATATTCCTTATTTCTTCATCATTTTAATGTAAGTAATTTACAAACAAAGATATATATTAATTAAAATATTTAATAGAATTTTATAAATAAAATTTACTGCTTATGTGTGCGTGTATCATGCGTGCGTTATGCGTACTATATGCGTTCGTAATGCGTATTTTGCGAGTTCATTATGCGTATGTTATGCGTTCGTTGTGCGTTCTATATTTAATATGTAATTTTTTACTCAAACCAATGTAAATAACATTTATACACAGAATTGAAAGATATATTCAAGTGGTCCCGCATTATATAGAAGAACAATGAATATTGAGCAATAGTAAGTAATAAAAGCTCATAAAAAATCAACCTACCCTATTATCCTCCCAACCATACCTGTCTAAAGGCTCATAAAATATATAATAGATTTTTGAAAATAAAATTTACTGTTTATCTCTGCGTGTATCATGCGTGCGTTATGCGTACTCTAATGCGTTCGTAATGCGTATGTTGCGAGTTCATTATGCTTATTATATGCGTTCGTTGTGCGTATTATGTTTAAATAAGCATTTATACACAGAATCAGAATAAAAAACATTTATACACAGAATCAGAATGAAAAACATTTATACACACAAGCATTTATACACAGAATCAGAATGAAAAACATTTATACACACAAGCATTTATACACAGAATCAGAATGAAAAACATTTATACACAAGCATTTATACACAGAATCAAAATGAAAAATATTTATACACAGAATCATTTATACACAGAATGAAAAACTGTTATTTTGACAACGTTTTACAAAATACTTCATATGCAAACTCTGCCCTATACTTTGGCATGTCTTGTTGCCAATCTGTACTATCAGTCCAATCAGTGTTGCCTTCAAGAATTATTCTTTCCATATATTTACAGACATACATTCCACAATCAAAAGAGTTCTGCTGTTTTGGTATTCCTTTAATGGTAGAAAGCTTCCATTTTCTGATATCACTATCAAAAGCTCCTTTCGTGTCAGAATATAGGCCTTTAACCTGAAATATACGTAGAGCAAGGATTAGTTCTATAAATTTTTTAAAAATTGAAGAGTTTATGTTCATCTAATGACCTAAGTATCTGACAGACTAACACTTACGAGTTTTGGAACAACAAGCCTATGCTCTTTGACGCGGTGGACCAATGAGTCATAAAATTTCCACTTATGTTCTTTCAGCAAACCAACCAGAAGGGTAATGTGATTAGAATCAATGATTGGTTGTAATAAAATGTTGTTTGAAGAAACAGAAAGCTCGGTTATGTGGTCGATTTGCAATTTGGACAATTTCTCCCTTCCTTTGTTATCCTGCAAGTGCAAGTGAGTAAATGTAAGAACTAAGAATGGATACAAAGTTACTAATCCAATAGTTAAACTGATAAATTGAATACTAAGTTACTAACCCAATAGATTGGAGAGATGTATAGAAATTTATGGTACTTGTCTGGCATAAGGTTACACTTCTCATCTAAGAGATAGGCAAAAATATCTACATGTTCATTGCCTAAACAACTGTCGCTTAATAAGTCATCAATCTCAGATCTGCAAATAAGATTGTTAATAACAAACAAGATACTATCGTCCCTGCAAAAAAAAAAAAATTATAAATACGCATTTCATAAGCATAACCCACGCATATCATACTCATAACACACGCATATCATACGCATATCACACGCATATAATAAGCACAACCCACGCATATCATACGCATACAACACGCATATCATACGCATATAGATCTTCAAACAAAAATAAATTTTGCAATTTTTTACCTTTTAGAGTACTTTTTCAAACATTCTAACACAAAATTTCTCTTCTCAGAAGTCAAACACATAAGTCCTCTGTAATTTTCTATTTCAGTTGCATGAACATAAGTTACAGTTTTTATTTGAATGTTATCTACTGGTATTGGTTCATTTGGTTTTGTATATGGAACAAGTTGCATTTCTGCTGGGACTGGCTCATTTGTTGGGATTGGATCTTTTGGTGGGATTGGATCTTTTGCTGGGATTGGCTCATTTGGTTCATTGGGGCTGTGGGGTTGGATATCTGATCTCTGTCTCTTATTGGAAGATGAAGAGTAGCTAATAGATCTTTTCTGAGGAACTACTTTGCTCTGATCAATGTAATTATTGAGCTTGACCTCAATAACTCCAACTCTCTCAGTAAGATCTTCAAACTTTGTGCTCAGCCTGTCTTCAAATTCTCGAAAAAGTTTTGTGCATGTTTCTTGGCAGGATTTCATGATTGTTTCTTGTATAGACTGAAGTGCTTCAGCAGAAAAACTTAAATGTGGTTGCTGAGGAGATTGGTGGGGGTCTTGCTGAGGAGGTGGGGTATGATGGGGAGATTGGGGAGATTGGTGGGGGTCTTGCTGAGGGGATGTAGGGCAGTCTGGTGGATATTTATCGACATTAACCATATCCATTTCTTCCTGGTTAACTGCCTGTAGGACATTACAAATCTGACTTTTTTTTATATTAGCAAATAAATTAGTGATCACCTCTGTAGTATATACAATATCATCAGCCCATCGAAGAAAACGGGGCCTTCTGTCAGAATGCATAGGAGCATGAATAGTAGTATGCTCCAGGAACCAAATCTGCATAAGATGAAAGAAAATTTTAGCGCTCACATTGAGCCATTAAAATTTTGAATGAATTTAGCAGTTAGCACTTAGCACTCACAATTAGCAGAGGTACAAAACCGTTGATGTAACCTGCTGGCTTCTTATTTGAAATCTTGGAGGCTGCCTTATTAAACTCTCCAACTAAAAACTCCCTAATTGAACTAGCCCAGTTTATTGACAAAAAAACATCTGGACTATTTGCTATTCTTTGGATCAACCGAGGGGTTTTGAAGTTGTTAAGTTGAAAAAGTAAATTTGAAAATAAATATATGATAAACGTTCTTAACATAGTCTCCGGGGGGGTTTGCTTGTTCAACTCCATCATGTCATTCCTTATTTCCGTTGATGTAACTGAAGTATGTGCTAAGGAATGCCAGGATATTTCTTCTCCTTTATTTGGCAGACCAGTGAGAAGGGCCACTTCATCAGCAGTGAAAGGAATGGGTTGACCTTTTATAACAAAGCATTGTTTTGAAATGTCCCACCTTGAGATCAGCTCATAAATAAGAGGGACATTTTGCTCAAACCCAGGAAATTCCAAAAACTGTATCATCTTTAAATGTTTCAATCTGTCCTTGACTTCAGGAGTAATTTGCCGAGCAAAGTTATCACAGACTGTTCGAAACGAAGAAACATAGCATCTATAGGTAATTGGACGAACATATGTCTGAAAATTGTAAAAAATGATAGATTAAAAATAAGTAAATGAGATACGCACAAAACAAGCACAACATACGCATAATATAAGCAACGGTCACGCACAGTGCACGCATATCATACGCATATATTACGCACATCACACGCACATTGCACGAAACATACAGCAAATTATACGCACGCATAAAGTACGCATAGTGTAAGCACTAAGTAAGCAACGTGTACGCATTGTGTATGCACAAAAGACGCATTGAGTACGCACAGCCTACGCATATTTACTCGATGGTTAAAATTTGGTTAGGTTTTATGTTTCAAATCTCAACATAAATTTATCATATAAACCTGAATACAGAGAAAACACGATGGCATCACAGTATCAAACATTTAAAAAGTTTCGAGAAGCCATGCATACGCATAGAATAAGCATAAAATCGAAAGATCTTCAGACCCTTCAACGCGAACGCATAGCATAACCACAAAATACGCAATACGAAACAGAAAACATAGCATTAAGTTACCTTTTTCTTTGGGGTGACGCCATCTTAGAAGAAACTGAGTGAAGAATGCTTGAAATTCCTCCGGGTGAATGCTTGAAAGTTCGAAAGTTTACTGTAACTTGAAAATCGAAACGTCGACTCCGCCATTCGACCTTTACAAGGGTTTAAATGTTGATGCCACGTCGACATTTCACTAGGCGCGCCACGTCGGCAACTGGGGGTCCGAACTGAAAAAAAATAAATTAGGTTAAATTTTAAAAAGGCGACGCCTTAAATATATGAGGCGAGGCGCGCCTTATGGCGCGCCTCAGTAAACTTGAGGCGTAAGCCTCATAAACTAAACTTATTGCGTAGGCTTTGAGGCTTAATTGGTCGAAAATGCGCTGAGGCACGCCTTTTATTGCGCAATTTTAAACATTGATATAAAGTAATAAAATTTTGAACGAATTAACAAAGGTCTTCACATAACAATAGTGATCTGACAGACATATCAAGAAATCATTATTTTTCATGAAATAGTTGAACTTCTTATACCACCATCTTGCATTATCATTCTCTCCTTCCCCTGTAATATGAATCTCATATAATTTCTTCTTCCAAATCGCCATTAAGAATTTTGTATTTACATCCAAGTATCCAACTTCTCCAAGTGCAAGTAATTTCACCACTAGTGCAATTATCATTCTAATTGTAGTTGATTTCACCACAAAAGAGAAATTTCCCAGTAGTTAATTTCATCTTTATGCTAAAAAACTTTAACAACTAATCTAGTTTTTTCTTCTTTATGCTAAAAATCTTTAACTAATCTAGTCTTGTACAGGTTACTACAATAATAATATTCTTTATTCCAATACAAACACTTATTCTGATGGCATTCTTTCCCTATGGTAATTATATCAATAACATGTTTGCTTAATTGCATAACAATGATTCCATCTCATCCTTATAACCAGCTCTCGCTTGATTGAATTTTCATTTTTTCATGGATTTATCAATCTCTTGTCCATCATTCTCAGTCAACAAAATAGTGCAATACTGCAATTCAATATAGTATATTTGTCATGGTTTAACAATTCTGCTAGACCTCTTGATTGAAGAAACATGAGTCATTGATCTTCTTTAAGCACTATGTTCTCTCGTCCTATGATACATGCATTTTCAATCTAAGCTATAGGAATGCCTTTCAATGGGATCACACTCGGCTTAAGCACTTTAGGGCTTTCAAAGTTTTCTTTCAACATGCCTTTATACAAGATATCATCATTAAAGATCACATCTTTAGACTTAAAAACTTTTCGACTTTATTCTTCCAAAAAGTAATAACAAAACTTGGTATCACCAAAGCTAATGAAGAAACATTTCTTAAATTTAGCATCTAACAATAGAATCACTATAAATATAGGAAAGGCGATCAAACACTTTCACAAAAGAAAGGTATACCTTATTACTGCCCCAAATCTCCTCTAGCATTATAAAATACAATGGTATTGATAAACCTCTGTTAATCAAGTATGTTGCACTACTAAAAGCCTCAGCCCATAACACTTTTGGTAATCCAGCATGCAATCTTATGCTCATAGCACACTCATTAAATATTTTACTCATCCTTTCAACACCACCATTAAATTGAGATATTCCTAAAATGATCCACTTCATTTGAAGCCATTATCTGCACAATACTATTTAAATCATCTATATATTATTCTCTATTATCTAGCTGCACGTGCTTAACCTTCCAACTTGTTTCATTCTCAACCAAATCCTTCCCACCATTTAAAATCATAAACTCACAACATCAACAAATGTCAAATAATGATTGAAACTACTAAGAGAAGCAACAAATAAGACCCCCTTCACGTTTTTATGCACCAACTCCAACTTATAATTTTAAGCTATCTTCTTGCTATAATGATGCTCACCTTTTTTTTATTTTCCAAAGATATAGCATTCATAGAAGCTATGCCCAACAAACTTTACATTAGGTAGTCACCCATTTGAATGAAGCACTTTCATTATCTTCTCACTCATATGCCCAAACTCACAGTGCCATAAGTTGTAATTTGTGGCGAAATTTAACAATTGCAATTGTTCTCTATAAGTCATATAAAGAGTACTTTTATTTTTTAGAGCAACCACCATGGAATTAACACTGTCGTTGTCAGGTCCCAAGTCCTGGATGAGAAAAGTTGAGGGTTGCATTAAGTAGTTGACAACGAGCATAAAACTTGTCACATAATCATGACACTAATCCTTCAATACATTGAGTTAATACAAATGCGTTCCCTGTAAGCGAAGCGTTGTATGGCATGAATACAACGACAAGTGAGTAAGGGCCATTGCACCAGCGCTCGGATGCAGTGTTAAATAGGAAAGGGTTCCCAAATCATGGATGGATGTGGGCAAAAAAACTAGTCCATGAAAATAAAATTAGGATAGGAACTTGAAATATAGGTTATCTTACATGCAAATTAATTGAATTAATAAATACTATGATCCATAGGAAGATAAATATTCTTTGCATTGTGGAAACTAAAAGGTTTGGATAGAAGGCTAAGGAGATTGATAGTTTAGGATTTAAACTATGGTATTCTGGTAGGAGTCGTACTAGAAATGGTGTATGTGTGATCATAGATAAGGATTTGAAGGATAATGTTATAAAAATTAATAGAATTAGAGATAGAATTATAGCTTCAAAGATTGTTGTTGATGCTAAGATTATTAATATAATAAACATTTAGGCTTCTCAAGCATATTTGGATATATGTTTAAAATTAAAATTTGGAATTACCTAGAAGAATTAATACAAATGATATCTCTCAAACAAAGAGTATTTATTGGAGGATATTTAAATGGACATGTTGATAGAGAGATTGATGATTTTAATATCATTCATGGTGAAGCGACTAGAGATGGTGGTAAGTCAATATTAGATTTTTTTCCTTTAGTTTATGATTTTATAATTGTTAATATCTCATTCAAGAAAAGAGATAAGTGATACGCTGCCGGCCCAGGAGGGGCCGGCTGGACCGGTCCTGTGTTACTCACGCCGAAACCAAAAAAAAAGGGGGGGGGGCGCGGGATTCCCTAGTGGGCCCAGTGGGTGTTAATTGCAATTAGGAGGGAATTTTTGAATTTGGGGGGCTGTTTTAGGAAGTGTGTGATTGTCCTTTATGAGGATTTTGTCTAATTAGGAGATTGGGGGGGATTAGCTCCTCATCTTGAATTTGAATTCTATTTGAGATCTAGGGTTTGTGTGCTTGGGCTCTTGGCTTCGCCGGAGATCGTTGGAGAGTTGTTCTTCCTCTCGGATTGAAGAACAAATTGTATCTTTGTTGTTTTCTTGGTTTTCTAGTGAAAAACAAGCAAGATCTTGTGTTTTTTCTCCTTGTTTCCCTAATTCCTGCTGCGTATTCACTGAATTCCTGCTGTTTTGCTGCTGTGGACAGCAGTTGGCTGCTGTATTTTTACTGGTTTGGGTTAGGAATACTTGAGAACTCAAGTATTTCCTATCAAATTGGTATCAGAGCATCGATTCGGGCCACCGGCGGCTGAAATTCTGAAATTTCAGCAAAGTCCTCGTCTCCGGAAGAAGATTTCTGTGGATCCATTAGAAGAACAATGGCCGGAAAGAAGGTGGACGTTTTGGAAGGCGAAGTCGGTCAATTGAAAACCGATTTGGAGGAGAGATTCTTTGATTTTCAAAATCAAATCACCACCAACAATGAAAGGTTGGAGGGCAAATTTATGGCCCTAGAAGAAATGATGAAGAAATTATTGGAGATGAAGACTAATCCGACGACGTCGGAAGCAAGAGAGGCTACCGAAGACCACGGCGTAGGAGGAAATCCGAACCCGCGTAGGGGGAGGAGGAATCAGGACGTAGAGATCCTTGAAGGAGACGACGACATGTCACCTCTAGAGCCACTTTCTAAAGAGGAGATGAGCTTGGGAAATGATCGTCGAGGTGCTGATTTTCAACGTCGAGGTGTTGATTTTGAAGGCAGGAGGGGGGAATATGAAGGAAGTGCCGATTTTGGCGATAGAAGAGAAGAATAACAGCGTCGAGGTGCTGAATTTCAGCGTCGAGGTGCTGATTTTGAAGGCAGGAGGGGGGAATATGATGACATACTCGGATACCAACGTCGGAGGGAGGACCGGGACACTTGGGGAGCACCTCACCTTCGAGGAATGGGAGGTTATGGAGAGTACCGGGGTAACAGAAGGGATCCGAAGGTGAGGAAGTTGAAGATGCCCATCTTTGAGGGGGAAGATGGTCACGGCTGGAAATACAAGGTGGAGCGTTACTTTGCTGTCGACGGGCTGACAGACGATGAGAAGCTGACGGCGGCAGGATTGTGTCTGGAAGGGAAGGCGTTGGTCTGGTATTAGTGGCGAGACAGGAGAGAGCCTATCAGGAACTGGAGAGAGTTCAAGGATTGTTTATTAGAATGTTTCCGAGTCGATGGGGGAGGAGACGTCTATGAGCAGTTTTTTGCTTTGACTCAGGAGGGGACCGTGGCCGACTATCGGGACAGATTCGAGTATCTGGCTAGCCGTTTGGATCACATCTCAGAATCAGCCCTAGAGGGGAATTTCATGAAGGGGCTCAAACCGGAGATACGAACAGCCGTCAGAGTGTTGGAGCCAAGGAATTTAGGCAAAGCTATGGAGCTTGCACAATTGGTGGAATATCAGAAGAGATTAGAAAGAGGAGCTTGAGGCAACTACTCAGGGGGATCGTACAAGATGACTACTGCGGTATTACCCTCCAAAGGGGTAGCGCCAGGGGGTCAGAAGGAAGCACCAAAGGAAAAGACGGGAGGAGGAAATGTTGGACATTTCAAAAGGCTGACCGAAAAAGAAATGTAGGACAAGAGAGCAAAGGGGTTGTGCTTCAGGTGCAATGAGAAGTACATGCCGGGGCAAAGGTGCAAGGACCGATCTCTTCAGGTTCTTCTCATTTGTGAAGATGAGGAAGACGAAGAGAGAGGTGGGAGTGACCCTGAGGTGGAGGAGGATGAGAAATTGCATCTGGATGTAGCAGAAGTCTCTCTGAACTCAGTAGTGGGACTCACCTCTAGTCACACTATGAAGGTGAAAGGAGAGATCTCTGGTCGCGAGGTTGTGGTGTTGATAGACAGTGGAGCAACACACAATTTCATTTCCACCCAGATAGTTGATGCATTGGGGATGGAGCTAGTGGATACCGGAGGTTACGGGGTAATGATGGGCACCGGGAAGGTAGAGATTGGACGAGGAGTCTGTCGAGGAGCAGTACTGAAGATTCAAGGGATCCATGTAAAGGAAGACTTCCTTCCCCTGGAGTTGGGGAGTACGGATGTCATTCTTGGGATGAAATGGCTGCAGACATTGGGAGAGATCAAAATCAATTGGGGCACACTGAGGATGGAGTTGATGGTTGGGGGCAAAAAGAGGATAATTCAAGGTGAATCCGGACTGACCAAGGCAGGGGTTTCTCTCAAATCCCTCATCAGAACCATTCAGGAAGAAGGGGGAGGTTACTTAATAGAGTTACACCGCTTGGAAGGGGTTAGATTGGAAGAGGAAGGCAATGTTCCCGCTACAGTACAGCCGCTCATACACCAGTACAGCGAGGTCTTTCACCCTCCCCAGGGTTTACCTCCTCAGAGAGAGTTGGAGCATGCCATTACTCTGAAAGAAGGTGAGACTCCGATCAGCGTCCGTCCTTACTGCTACCCACAGATTCAGAAAGATGAGATTGAAAAGCTGATCCGGAAAATGCTAGAGGCAGAGATTATCAGACCCAGCAACAGCCCTTTTTCCAGTCCAGTCCTCCTGGTCAGGAATAAGGACGGGAGTTGGAGATTTTGTGTGGATTACAGGGCTTTGAATAAAGGCACTGTACCAGACAAGTTCCCAATTCCAGTGATTGACGAGCTATTGGACGAGTTATATGGTGCAGTGATGTTCTCTAAGCTAGATCTAAAATCTGGATACCACCAGATCAGAATGAAGGAGGCCGATGTTCCAAAAACGGCGTTCAGGACACATGAAGGACATTATGAATTTCTGGTAATGCCCTTTGGATTGACTAACGCTCCTGCAACCTTTCAATCCCTGATGAATCGGATCTTCAAGCAGCACCTCAGGAAATTTGTCATGGTCTTTTTCGATGACATCCTGGTGTACAGCAGGACTGTGGAGGAGCACTTGGAACACCTGAGGGTGGTATTGGAAGTACTTCAGGAGCATCAGTTGAAAGCCAACTTGAAGAAGTGCAGTTTTGCTCAGGCAAGTGTGGAGTACTTGGGACATGTGGTTTCCCAAGAGGGAGTGGCAGCGGATCAAACTAAAATTGAGGCAATGCAGAGATGGCCACTGCCTAGGAACCTCAGGGAGTTGAGGGGCTTCCTAGGTTTGACGGGATACTACAGGAAGTTTGTGAAGGGGTACAGTACCATTGCATGGCCCCTGACGGAGCAGCTAAAGAAAGACAATTTTTGTTGGGGAGAGGCAGCCACTCAGGCGTTTGAGAGGTTAAAAGAAGCCATGACGACGGTTCCTGTTCTAGCTCTCCCAGACTTTGGTCAGGTTTTTGTAGTAGAGACGGATGCATCAGGATATGGGCTAGGTGCAGTGCTGATGCAGAATCACAGGCCAGTAGCTTACTTCAGTCAAGTACTTTCAACCAGGGCTAGATTGAAGTCAGTGTATGAAAGAGAATTGATGGCCATTGTCTTGGCTATTCAAAAGTGGCGGCCATATCTCTTGGGAAGGCACTTTATCGTGCGAACGGATCAGAGGAGCTTGAAGTATTTGCTAGAGCAAAGGATGGTGACAGAAGAGCATCAGAGGTGGCTATCCAAACTACTAGGCTATGACTTTGAGATCCAGTATAAGCCGGGGTTGGAGAACAAGGCAGCCGACGCTCTATCCAGATGTGTGGGGGAACTCCATGAGTTGGCTCTGTCTGTACCCTTGATGGTAGACTGGGGAGCCATCAAGGAAGAAAGCAGGTTAGATGAGGAATTGAGAAAGATCAGGGAGGATCTAATGAAGGATGAGAGTAGCCATCCGGGATACTGCATTGAGGGGGAGAGACTATTGCATCAGGGGAGGTTTGTTCTGCCTCGAACCTCCATTCACATCCCCAACTTGTTGCAGGAGTTCCACGGTAGCGCAATTGGAGGCCATTCAAGAGTTCAGAAGACATACAAGAGGCTAGCAGCAGAACACTATTGGAAGGGGATGCGTAAAGATGTGGAGTTGGTGGCAAGGTGTGAAGTGTGCCAGAGGAACAAATACTTGTCCATGGCGCCAGGAGGGCTGTTACAACCATTGGCACTTCCAAACAAAGCTTGGGAGGAAGTGTCCATGGACTTCATCGACGGATTACCACTGTCAGAAGGATACACTGTCATTATGGTGTTGGTGGACAGACTTAGTAAGTATGCACACTTCGTCCTTTTACGACACCCCTACACTGCAGTGTCTGTGGCAGCTACATTTATCAGAGAGGTTGTCAGACTGCATGGGGTTCCAGAATCGATAGTGACGGATCGAGACAAGGTATTCCTTAGTCAGTTTTGGAAGGAGTTGTTCCGATTGCAGGGAACAACCCTCAAGAGAAGCACCGCCTATCATCCACAGATAGACGGGCAGACGGAGGTGGTGAACCGAAGTGTGGAGACCAATTTGAGGTGTTTTGTGTCGGAGACCCCGCGGATATGGGCAAAGTGGCTGTCTTGGGCTGAATACTGGTATAATACCTCGTACCATTCGGCTTCCCAGATGACCCCATTCAAAGTGTTGTATGGAAGGGACCCTCCACACCTAGTGCATTGTGGGAAAGGTAGTACTCCCGTGTCGTCAGTGGAGCAATATTTGGAAGAAAGAGATAAGGTACTGGAAGATTTAAAGAAACATTTGATGAGAGCCCAACAGATTATGAAAAAGCAGGCAGATTCAAACAGGCGAGACATGCAGTTTGAAGTAGGGGAGAAGGTATTCTTAAAACTACGACCCTACCGACAGCGGACAGTGGCAAGAAGAAGGAATCAGAAATTAGCACCCAGGTACTTTGGGCCTTATGAGGTGATGAAAAGGATTGGTGCAGTGGCGTACCGACTGAAGTTACCCCCATCAGCTACCATACATCCAGTTTTTCATGTATCACAGTTGAGGAGAGCTATTGGGGAATAGGCAGTTAGCACGGATTTACCGGTGACACTAACGGAAGAGTTGGAAGTGATATTAGAGCCTCTGGAGCTTACAGGCGTAAGATCAGATAAGGATGGCCACAAAGAAGTCTTGATTAAGTGAAAAGGCCTTCCAGATTTCGATGCGACGTGGGAGCCAATGGAGAGAATGAAAGAGCAATTCCCTTCTTTTCACCTTGAGGACAAGGTGAGTTTTTGGGAGGGGAGTATTGATACGCTGACGGCCCAGCTACATTTATCAGAGAGGTTGTCAGACTGCATGGGGTTCCAGAATCGATAGTGACGGATCAAGACAAGGTATTCCTTAGTCAGTTTTGGAAGGAGTTGTTCCGATTGCAGGGAACAACCCTCAAGAGAAGCACCGCCTATCATCCACAGATAGACAGGCAGACGGAGGTGGTGAACCAAAGTGTGGAGACCTATTTGAGGTGTTTTGTGTCGGAGACCCCGCGGATGTGGGCAAAGTGGCTGCCTTGGGCTGAATACTGGTACAATACCTCGTACCATTCGGCTTCCCAAATGACCCCATTCAAAGTGCTGTATGGAAGGGACCCTCCACACCTAGTGCATTATGGGAAAGGTAGTACTCCCGTGTCGTCAGTGGAACAATATTTAGAAGAAAGAGACAAGGTACTGGAAGATTTAAAGAAACATTTGATGAGAGCCCAACAGATTATGAAAAAGCAGGCAGATTCACACAGGCGAGACATGCAGTTTGAAGTAGGGGAGAAGGTATTCTTAAAACTACGACCCTACCGACAGCGGACAGTGGCAAGAAGAAGGAATCAGAAATTAGCACCCAGGTACTTTGGGCCTTATGAGGTGATGAAAAGGATTGGTGCAGTGGCGTACCGACTGAAGTTACCCCCATCAGCTACCATACATCCAGTTTTTCATGTATCACAGTTGAGGAGAGCTATTGGGGAACAGGCAGTTAGCACGGATTTACCGGTGACACTGACGGAAGAGTTGGAAGTGATATTAGAGCCTCTGGAGCTTATAGGCGTAAGATCAGATAAGGATGGCCACAAAGAAGTGTTGATTAAGTGGAAAGGCCTTCCAGATTTCGATGCGACGTGGGAGCCAACGGAGAGAATGAAAGAGCAATTCCCTTCTTTTCACCTTGAGGACAAGGTGAGTTTTTGGGAGGGGAGTATTGATGCGCTGCCGGCCCAGGAGGGGCCGGCTGGACCAGTCCAGCCAGGACCGGTCCTGTGTTACTCACGCCGAAACAAAAAAGGGGGGGGGAGGGGGGGGAGGGATTCCCTAGTGGGCCCAGTGGGTGTTAATTGCAATTAGGAGGGAATTTTTGAATTTGGGGGGCTGTTTTAGGAAGTGTGTGATTGTCCTTTATGAGGATTTTGTTTGATTAGGAGACTGGGGGGGATTAGCTCCTCATCTTGAATTTGAATTCTATTTGAGATCTAGGGTTTGTGTGCTTGGGCTCTTGGCTTTGCCGGAGATCGTTGGAGAGTTGTTCTTCCTCTCGGATTGAAGAACAAATTGTATCTTTGTTGTTTTCTTGGTTTTCTAGTGAAATACAAGCAAGATCTTGTGTTTTTTCTCCTTGTTTCCCTAATTCCTGCTGCGTATTCACTGAATTCCTGCTGTTTTGCTGCTGTGGACAGCAGTTGGCTGCTGTATTTTTACTGGTTTGGGTTAGGAATACTTGTGAACTCAAGTATTTCCTATCAATAAGCATCTCATTACTTATAAGAATGGATATAGTAAAATTCAAATTAATTATTTTCTTATAAGAAAAATAGATCATCTAGATTGCAATGATTGTAAAGTTATTCCGAGTAAATGTTTATATACCCAACATCGTTCATTAGTTTTAGACTTTAAGATAAAGGGGAAGAATATTAAAAATAAAATAAATCGTTGTTCTAAAATTAGATGGGAGAATTTAAATAATATTAACAAAAATATTTTTTAGCGTAATATTCTAGATCTTAAGATTTTGTTTATGCAGGAGGAAGCTAATGTTATGTGAGAAAAAATAGCTAGTGATATTAAGAATATTGCAAAAGATGTGCTTGGTATCAAAGGGAAAAGCTACTAATAGTGAAAATAGTTGGTGGTGGAATCAAAATGTGCAAGAAAATATAAAAAATAAAAATATTTGTTATAAAAATTGGTTTAGCTATAAAAACTCTGATAATTAGGAAAGATATAAAGAAGCTCGTACGGAGTCTAAGAAATCAATTTGTAATGCAAAGATTTTAGCTTTTAATTATTGATATAATAGATTAAATACTAAGGAGGACAAAAGAGATATATATATATATATATATATATATATACACACACACACTTTAGCTAAACAAAGAGATAGGAGTAGGAAGGATTTAGTCTAAGTGTAGTGTATTAAGGATGAAGATCAAAAAATGCTTTTATTATAAAAGAATATTCAATAAAGGTGAATGAGATATTTTGCTAAACTTTTTAATGAAGATTATGAGAATGAAATTGACTTAAGTGATCTTAGCACCCTAAATGAAAATACTATCGGCGTATTAGTAAAACCAAAGTTAAAGAGGCCTGATGATATTCCAATAGAGGTGTGGAAATGCTTAGGAAATGAAGGAATTTCTTGGTTTACTAAACTTTTTAATATTATTTTGAAGAATAAAAAGATGTCAGATGAGTGGAGAATTAGTGTGTTGATTCCTATTTTTAAGAATAAAGGTGATGCACAAGATTGTGCGAATTATAGAGGAATTAAGTTAATGTGTCATGCTTTAAAACTATGAGAGAGAGTTATGGAGCATAGGTTGCGGTGTGACACTAATGTTTCTCAAAATCAATTTGGATTCATGCCAAGTAGGTCTACTATGAAAGTTATACATTTATTGAGAGGTTTGATGGAGAAGTACATAGAGAATAAAGAGGATCTACATATGATTTTTATTGATTTAGAGAAAGCATGTGATAAAGTTCCAAGAGAAGTGCTATGGAGAGTTCTACATAAGAAAGGGGTTAATAATGCTTATATTCAAGTCATTAAGGATATGTATGAATGAGTTGTTACTTTTGTTCAAACACAAGGTGGTTTTGGTTTGACCAAGTATTTTCATATTTCAATTGGATTACATCAAGGTTCAGCCATAAGCTCGTATTCTTTTGCTTTAGTTATGGATGTTCTCACTAGACATTTGCAAGAGTTTGTACCTTGGTGTATGCTTTTTCCTGATGATATTCTTCTCGTTGATAAGACTAGAGAGGGAGTTGAAGGTAAACATGAATTATGGATGTCAACCTTAGAGTCTAAAGGCTTTCGTTTGAGTGGATCTAAAACTGAATATATGGAGTGTAATTTTAGTAATAATAGATCTAGTGGGGGGATTGTAACTTTGAGCGATCAAGTCATAATAAGAGCACACGTTTTAGACATCTTAGGTATATTATTCAGAGTGATGGTGAAATAGATAGAGATAATATTATTAGAATTCAAGTTGGATGGTTGATGTAGAGGAATGCATCGGGCTTGTTTTGTGATAGAAAAGTCCCTCTCAAACTTAAGGGAAAATTCTATAAGATGTAGTGAGACCTGCAATGCTTTATGGTGCAGAATATTGACCATTAAAAGAGAAGCATAATATTAAGTTGAGAGTTGCAATGTTTTATGGTGCAGAATGTTGACCATTAAAAGAGAAGCATAATATTAGTGAGACCTGCAATGCTTTATGGTGCAGAATGTTGACCACTAAAAGAGAAGCATAGATGAGGATGCTCAGGTGGATGAGTGGCTTGACTCTTAAAGACAGGATACGAAATAAGCATATACATGAAAAGGTTGGAGTAGCTCCAGTGGAGATAAGATTAGAGAGAATCGTCTTAAATGGTTTGGCCACATAAAACGGTGGCCTTCCGATGACCCGGATAGGAAAGTAGATGTATTAGATTTGACTTATATTAGAAAAGATAGAGGTAGACCTAAAAAGACTTGTTTAGAAATATTTGAAATGATATTTCTTTATTAGATTTAGATGAGAATTTAACCCTTAACAGGACACAATGGAGAAAATGGATTCATGTAGCCAAGCCCACATAATGGGATAAAGGCTTGTTGTTGTTGTTGTTGTAGAGCAACCACCATGGCTCCCTTAATGACTTTCCGATCACCACTATTATAATGACCTTCACCATACAATTGCCCTCTTGAAATTAAGTTGCAAATCAACTTAGCCATATGTTTCACCATTGAAATCTTCCAAATTGCCATGTTAACCCGCTTTCAACCAAATGTAACCAACACAAACAATATCCCAAGGTTCACCATCAGTCAAAGAATCATCTTCATGATTCATGGCAATATAGTCCTCCAACATTTTGAGCCGTACAGTGGCATTAAAAGAAGTGTATAAATCTAACACCAAAGAATCAATATCATGAACGACTAGGTTCGATGCATCATACTTATGATCATTGTTCTCTTCAGTTATCTGCGATTCTCCTTCAAGAGACCAATCTTGGCATAATTCTGACACCCCACAATCTATCCATTGCTAGACTTGCTTCTATCATTCTTCGATTTTCCCATATTATAAATACCCTTGTTGGAAGACATCTCAAAACTCCCTTAGCCTCAGCATTCAAAACATAATTTGACGACTAGACTTCTCAAGAAAATCTCCTTCGGACCTCTACAAAAAAAGCATCCCGATCATCATATAACTTTAGTTTTGAATTCCCTGTTGGATTTCTTACGATGACCCTCATAGGTTCCTAGCAATTCAATAACCAAACCAAGAGCTCACATTTCATCATCAAATATAATCTCTACTAAGACCAATTGATTCATGATCACGTTGAACTTGTTTTAGTGTTCCACTACTGAAACATCTTTAGATTTTTTTTTTTCAATATAACTCGCCGAATATTGATGGCTTATGGTATATATATCTAACAACTGACATCAAAACAGCAATGAAATTTACCATTGCCAATTTGCTAGCAATGTTCTTCATCACCGTCAACCATATCACTCCAAGAACATGTCCATCAAGGGGATTCAACTTTACATCATTCATAGTCTCAGGCTTCTTATTCAAGGGCAAGTGCATCTGCTTGTCAAAAAGATAATCGTATATCAGCATCCTCCATAATGTAAAGTACAATGCATCAAATTTGGTGATTCCCAATGTCACACTTTTTTTATCATCATCATTCTCAATCAAAACCAAAAGTTTATTTATTAGTTGTAGATAAATAAGTAAAACCTAATTCAAACACAGAAAGAGAAGAAAAATAAAGTAGAAAAGAAGACTAACACAAAGAAAAATAAAGAATTTTGTACAAGTTAATTCAATTGATGGATAGGTCAGGATACTACCACAGCATATTTTATAATGGTTTTATTATGAAACATTAAAGCCCTAATTTCTCAACTACAACATAATCATAACAAAAAGATAACATAAGGCAGCTAAAAATTCATTTAAATTCTTCAAATATTCTTAATAAAATAACTCATAAACATAGCATACCTTTCAGGGGCTTTACCCCAAAACCCCCCATAGCGATTTAACCACGAAGGTCAACATTTGACTCTGTGCAACACATTTTTCTTTATAGGGAAAACAAAATTAGTCTCCATAACTTAAAAAGTAGGAAAGCATGATCCAAGAGTCTAACCAAACTCTGATAATTAGGATTGAATTGAGTAAATAAATAAAATAGAACATTTAATCATGCCAAATCAAGGCAAAGGTGCTTTCTACAAGTTTAAATAAGAGGGATATGGTATCAATAAAAACCTAGAATCATGCCAGATGGGTTAAAAATAAGGAGTTTACATACAGCCGTCCAAGGAGATATTTAAATAAATCCAAACTAACTCCACAAATCCTATCATTCAGAGAAGATTTTAATCATAAGAAAGGGGACAAAAAAAGGTTCTAATCAACTCAAAAGAATCAAAGAAAATGCTATCTTTAAAACCAATAAATTCATTTCTCTATCCATGACCAATACAACAATAATAACAACAAGCCTTTATCCTACCATGTGGGGTCGGCTACATGAATCTTTTTCTCCATTATGTACCGTTAAGAGTCAAAATTCTCTATCCATGACCAATAACAAAAAAAAAAGGATTTCGAGGAACACTCCCTAATTCTATCCAGATAATTTCCTTTTAATTATCAAAATAAATATGTTAAGTGTCGAGATAAGGATTTGTCTTATTAAATAGCTTATCTAGAACGGTTAGGAATTATTCTAACCTGATATTTACAAATACTTCTTATTTTTAGGCTAAATTTAAATTTTTCACCTAAATTTTTATTTCTCTATTAAAAATTTCAATATCTATAAAAAGAGCCAGACTAGGTTTGAAATCAATTGAATACAAAACACTTCAATTGATAGATAGTCTCTCTCTCTTATTCTATCAAAGGATCTTCTTTCTTTCATTGAGGTTGTCGGGCACTCCATCCAAGAAAGGGAAAATCAATCCCTCCTTTTCTCTCCGATCTCTCTAATTATGTACAAGGAAACCATTCTCTCTCATTTTACCTTGATACTTATATTCTCTCTCTCTCTCTAATTGATCCCATAAAGAAGGAAAGAATGAATGCAAGCTGCCTTAACTAGGGATTTGATGATGAATTTCAAGGTAATCTATTTTCCTATATCATCTAATCATTATCTAGGAAGGTCGTTGCACTTAATTTTATGGGTAAATCTTAGATCTTTGTATGCATGCTTGAAAATATTGTAGGTTGTATAAAATCCTACCAATTTCATAGCTTTCAGTGTCAGTATTCCCAAGTTAATTGATATCATAATGCAATCATACTGTGCTGACGAGTTCATTATAGATCACTGATAGCCAAGAAAAATTTTAAAAATCATAAAAGTTCTACTAAAGCAATTGGCCTCCAAATCAATTGCTTTCAAAGATAAAGGATTTGCGCCTTTCACACACAAAAGCTCAACTAAAGTTTACAATTATTATGGTTTAATTAAATGTGATGGAATGGATCGAGATCATTCCATGGAGTGTAAATTTAGTGGTAATGTTCTAGTGGCGGTATTGTGACTTTAGGCGATCAAGACATTAATAAAAGTACACATTTTAGATATCTTGAATCTATTGTTCAAAGTGATGAAGAAATAGGGTGAACCTTAACATCATAAAAATTTGTTAAAAAAGTACCCCTCAAACTTAAAGGGAAATTCTATAAGAATATGGTGAAACATGCAATGCTTAATGGCGCAAAATGTTGGTCATTAAAAGAGAAGCATAAAGTTAAGTGTTACAAAGATGAGAATGCTCAAATGGATGAGTGGCTTCACTATTAGAGACAGAATGGGAAATGAGAATGTATGTGAAAGGGAGTCTCAATGGCAGATAAGCTTAGGAGAGTCAGCTTAAATGGTTTGGACGAATAAAATGTCGGCCTTCCGATGACCAAGTTAGGAGAGTTGATATATTGGATTTGGCCTATGTTAAAAAAGATAAAGGTATACCTAAAAAGACTTGAATGAAAATATTAAAAAATAATTTTTTTATTAAATTTAAATGAAATTTTGACTCTTAACAAGACACAATGGAGAGAAATGATTCGTGTAGCTGACCCCACATGACATGATGCTGTTGTTGTTGTTGTTGTTGTTGTTGAAGGATCGATATCACTTTAGAAATATATCAGCATATCCAAAACTTCAACGTTTTTTTTTTTTTTTTCTAGTAGGCATACTTGCATTTAAATTTGATGTTCTTCATGAGTTTTTAGTTACCATGTATTATTTCGATACTGTTTGAATCTAGTAAGTCACAACAAATCTTCAAAGACATAAAAACAGGGACACATCCAAAAGTTCTAGATGTCAGAAATAAAAAAGAAAATTAAAACCAAATGATTTAATAAGTGTAAGCCTGACAAGAAAAGTAGTTTAATATAAGTTGTCGTTGTGTGCCCATCATTAGGATGAATCTTAGCATCATGAAAACTTGTAAAAAAAGTTGAATATTTATTTAAATGAAATAAGAAAAGAAAACCAAATGATTTAAATGAAAAATTAGCTAGACAAGTAGTTTAAAGAAACTCATTGCTATGTGCCCACCATTCCTAAATCCTAACAACATAAACAGTTGTAAAGAAGATTGAATATTATCTGCAGAACAAGAGAACATTTAGGTAGACTGCTGTTAGACCAGTCCAATGGACTGGTCCAGCCAGTCCACGTGAGACCGGCCCAGGCGGAAGCCTCCGCCTCCAGTTTCAGCCGCACGCCCGCCGGGTTCAAACAGAGCCATTTAGGAAGGACTTTTTAGGGATTTGGGAGGAAAATTTGAATGTAGGGATTGTTTAGGGATTTTCTTTTGATTTGTATGCATTAAATACTTTGTTTTCCTAGGGTTAGGGCATCTTGAATATGGCTGAAATTTGAGATCTCTTAGATTTAGGTTTTCTTTGGGCTCTAACGGCGTCTAGAGATTTGGGAGAGATCAATCCTCCTCTCGAATAGAGAATCCGTTTTCCTTCCATCAAATAATACAAATTATCTACTGTTTTGTGGTTTTGTGCGGACTTTCGTGAAGTATTCTCGCTGTTTTCCGAAGATTGATAGGAAATACTTGAGATCTACAAGTGTTTCCTATCAAATTGGAATCAGAGCAAGTCTTGGGACCGTTCGTGGGCTGATTCTGGTGAAGTTCGGCCACTGATTTTTGATCGGGAAGGGACGAAGAGCTGTTTGTGTAATCCAAATCCGGAATTTTTGGATTTACAAAAGTTCGGATCGAGATGGAGGCCAAGAAAGTTGATGTGCTAGAAGAAAGGCTTGACGGAGAGATGAACCAAATCAAGACAATAGTGGAGGAAAGGATTTCCTCCATGGAAGGACAAGTAGTCGATCTCCGGGACATGATGAAGAAAGAATGGGAAATCCACAACCAAACGGCGGCTTCCATGGCGAAAGAGGAGGAAAGAAAAAATACGAATTCTGAAATTCGTAAGGAGGAAGATGAGGTGGAAATCGTAGAGGGAGAAAGAAGGAAACCCTATCTGGAGTCTTTCCAGAGGGAGGATAAAGGAGGTAGGTATGGAGGGACGGAGCAAAGGAGTGTTGATTGGGAATGCCGGGAGGGACATTATGGTCGTCGAGGTGATGATTTTGAAGGAAGAAGATGGGAATTTGAAGGGGGTTTGAGCTATGGCAGGGCAAGGGAAAATCAGGAGACGTGGAGTGGGCCGAGCACGTGGGAGAGGAGAAGCTATGGAGGAATAAGGGGGAATGGTGGAGATCATAAGGTGAGGAAGTTGAATATGCCTATCTTCGAGGGGGAGGGTGCGTATGGGTGGATCTATCAGGTGAAAAGGTACTTTGCCGTTAATGGACTAATAGAGGAGGAGAAACTGACAGCAGCAGGCCTATGTTTTGAGGGGAAGGCACTGTCAGGGTACCAGTGGAGAGACCAGAGGAGACCTATCAGGAACTGGAGGGAATTCAAGGACTGCATAATAGAACGTTTTCAAACCGACCGGGGAGGAGATTTCTATGAGCAGTTCTTTGCTCTGGCATAGGAGGGATCAGTAGCAGACTACCGGGAGCAGTTTGAGCACCTAGCCAGTAGGGTGGAGCGATTATCAGATACGGTATTGGAAGGGAACTTCATGAAGGGGTTGAAGGCAGAGATTCGAGCGGCAGTGAAAGTTCTGATGCCTAGTGACTTGGGGGAAGCCACGAAGTTGGCACATCTAGTGGAAAATAAGAAGAATCTGGAGAAGGGAGCCAGGAGCAGCAGCTCAGGAGGCACTTACAAGATTACGACCACTCTTCTAGCACCCAAGGGGCCTGCCTCAGGCAACATTAATGAGACCACCAGAGAGAAGCCAGTAGGAGGGAGTGGGAAAAATTTCAAGAGGCTAACAGAGAAGGAGATGCAGGAGAAGAGGGCAAAGGGGTTGTGTTTTAGGTGCGAGGAGAAGTATACGTCAGGGCATCGGTGCAAGGACCAAACTCTTCAGCTTCTCACCGTCTGCGATGACGAAGAAACTGAGGGAGGTGAGGATGAGACAGAGGAGATGGAGGAGAACCTACACTTGGATCTGGCTGAGGTTTCCCTGAACTCAGTGGTATGATTCACTACGAATCATACCATGAAGGTGAAGGGGGAGATAGAGGGCAAGGAGGTGGTGGTGCTAATTGATAGTGGGGCTACCCACAATTTCATTTCCACTCAGGTCGTCGACCAATTGGGAGTGAAATTGGTGGACACCGGTTGTTATGGAGTGATGATGGGTACAGGGAAGGTAGAGAAAGGCCAGGGGATCTGTAGAGGAGTGATGTTGACCATCCAGGGGATTCAGGTAAGGGAGGATTTTCTTCCACTAGAATTAGGAATTACTTATGTCATCCTAAGAATGAAGTGGTTGCAAACCTTAGGGGAAACCAAGGACAATTGGGGAGCACTCAAAATGGAACTAATGGTGGATGGGAGAAAGGTGGTTATAAGGGAAGATGCAGGGCTATCCAAAGCCATGGTATCACTAAAGACCATGGTTAACGGCCTTCAAGAGGTGAGGAAAGATTTTCTGGTTGGACTACACAAGCTAGATGTGATCAGGAAGGAGGGAGGGGAAATTTTTCTTTCAGGGCAACCCCTAATTCAGCAAATTGGTAAGGATTTTCAGCCACCTCAAGGATGGCCACCTCCACCAGAACACGAGCATATCTCCACCTTGAGGACAATGTGGATCTTCGGGAGGGGAGTATTGTTAGACCGATCCAATGGACCGGTTCAGCCGGTCCACATGGGACCGGCCCAGGCGCAACGAGGCGGAAGCCTCCGCCTCCCGTTTCAGCCGCACACCCGCCGGGTTCAAACAGAGCCATTTAGGAAGGATCTTTGAGGGATTTGGGAGGGAAATTTGAATGTAGTGATTGTTTAGGGATTTCCTTTTGATTTGTATGCATTAAATACTTTGTTTTCCTAGAGTTAGGGCATCTTGAATTTGGCTGAAATTTGAGATCTCTTAGATTTAGGTTTTCTTTGGGCTCTAGCGGCATCTAAAGATTTGGGAGAGATCGATCCTCCTCTCGAATAGAGGATCAATTGTATCTTGTTATTTTCCGTTTTCCTTCCATCAAATAATACAAATTATCTACTGTTTTCGTGATTTTGTGCGGACTTTTGTGAAGGATTCTCGCTATTTTCCGAAGATTGATAGGAAATACTTGAGATCTACAAGTTTTTCCTATCAACTGCCTCTAAATATAGACAAATCAATGCTTAGAAAGAGACAAATAATAGCTACAGTTGGAATATGAAGGCATAAAAGCTTATGATATTTGAAGTTTCACACAACTTATCAATAGCTTGCAACAAATTAAATGACATCAAATACACTTGTAAAGACAAACCTCCATGACTTTATCAAGGGCAAGCCTTCGAACCAAAGATGAATGCATTTGCAACCGATGGTTCATCTCCTAAGTTATCATTAAAATCATACATGTAAGTCAGCCCAAAAATATCAAAGCAATTAAGTTAAATTGTAAAAGAAAAATGAAGCTTAAGGTTAGCATGCACTGCATGATAGAAAAATAACAACAACAAAAAAAAAGGAAAAACGGTCATAGATTTTGGAAGTTGCGAGATTAGTGAGACATGCTGAATTTTACTTAGTGTATTGTTACCAATTCATTGGTTGTCACAGAAAACTATAAACTGTATAAACATAACGGAGAAGAATGGTATACAGAAATAGCAAATACAAAAACTATTTAGTGGAACAAACGCACATAGGCTAAATGCTACAATCAATTATCCGGATGGAAAGCATCTATGTACAGGGCTTAAGGAACAATTATTTCATGATAGATTGTGTTAGATCTCTGGTAAATAAAATTGCATGCGGGACCAACGTGTCCAAACCTTCATAATATTTAGTAAATCCTACCAGAATGCTTCATCCCACTAATAGGCCAAAAACTTCTACAAGTGAATGCATTTGAGCATAGGAAGACTGCAAATAAATAAATAAATTTATAACGGGTATACATAAAACGATGGAAAGCTTGCTAAAAAAAAAACCGCAAGTCCACATTGTCCATTAGACTGCTAAACATCTTACATAAAACTGACATACAAAATGAAGTTCCTTTACATGCTGACAATGCATTTAAAAAAATAATCAATTTGTTAACAGTAAATAAACTTACAAAGCCAAAGCACTCACCTAAATTTACTAACCTTAGACCAATACGGACAACTCTACCCAATATTCAGCAGAACATTTTAAGAAAAGCCAAATGATGAAATACTATTGGTAAAAAGCATCATCAACAACACTAATAGCCTTATTCCAACTATTTGGGATCTGCTTTATAAATCCTCATTCTCCGTTCATTCCAATTAAGTCTCTCATAAGGTTATAAATCTATTTTAGGCAAATCTTCTTTACAAAACTTTTATACAAATTATCTTCAATCCACCACTTTTTCTACCTGGTCATTTTACATTAATTTTCTTCTACTTACTTGTTAATCTCTATCATTTATTGTATTTAACCAACAAAACAATAACAATATCAAACCTTTATCCTACTATGTGGGTTCAGCAACATGAATCATTTTTCTCTATTGTATTAAAAATCAAATTCTCATTTAAATCTAATAAAAAAAATGCATTTCTAATATTTTATAACCAAGTCTTATTAGATCTACCTCTAACTTTCTTAACATAGGACAAATTTAAAACATTTGCTCTCCTAACCAGATCATCGGAAGGCAAACGTTTTATGTACCCAACCATCTAAGATGGCTCACTATAATCTTATTTTCCATTAGAACTACTCCAACCTTTTCACGCATATACTCGAAGTGTAAAGCCATTCAACGACCTGAGCATCCTCATCTCTGCAACACTTAATTTATGCTTTTTTTAATGGCCAACATCTTATAATTTTTCCTCTTAAGCTTGAGTAGTACTTTTCTATCACACAAGAGGCCCAATGCATTCCTCCACTTCAACCATCCAACTTGAATTCTACTAATAATACCCCCATCATTTCACCATCACTTTAAATAATAAACCTGATATATATAAAATGTACACTCTTATTAATGACTTGATCATCCAGTATCACAATTCTACTACTATAATTATTACTAGTAAAAATTGCACTCCACGTACTTGGTTTTAGATCTACTCAAGCGAAAACCTTTAGACTCTAAGATTGAACTCCATAATTCAAGTTTTCTTTAAACTCTCTCTCTCTCTCTAGTGTTATTAACAATAATAACATCATGAGCAAAAAGCAAACACCATGGTACATCCTCTTGCAAATGTCTAGAATAAAATCAATGACTACAAAAAGATATGGGATTAAAGTTGGTCCTTAACGTAATCCAACTAAAATAGGAAAATACTTGGTCAAACAACCTTGTGTTTGAATACAAGTAACAACTTCTGTATAAATATCCTTAATAAATTAAAATAAACATTATTATTATCTCCTTTCTTTTCTAGAACTCTCCAGAGCACGTTTCTTGAAACTTTATCATATCTTTTTCACTAAATCAATAATATCATGTGTAGATCCACCTTACTCTCTCAGTCTCTCTATATATTTCTCCATCAAATCTCTCAACAAACGTATAGCTTTCATAGTAGACCTACCCGGCATGAACCAATTTGATTTTGAGAAACATTAATATCTCACTGTAACATATGCTCAATTACTATCATGAGGTTAATGTATGACATCTTAACTTATTCATCTATAATTCACACACTTATGCATCACCTTTATTCTTAAAAATAGGAACAAACATGGTCCTCCAAACCACCTAAAATCTATCTTTTAATATGTTATATGTTATAAATGTTACTCCCATAACCCTCCTGATATAATCATTTCTCTATCTATCGCGTCTATATTTGCCACATATTCAACATGACATTCTATATTCTTTTTTTCAGTTTACTTTGTCTATTAATAATCTCCTTGTTTCCCTAGATTATCCCTATAGCATAATGGTATTAGTTCCTTTGCTATAAAATTTGCCAAGTCTCCATGACACCATAGCTAGTGTAATTGCATTTCAATACAAATTACATTTAACCATCCATGATGTTCTCTTATCACATAGTACTTTACAATCACTTTATCATTTGAATTCCCAAGTCTTCACTCCAAACATGTCTAAGACCTTTCTTCTGTATAATAAAGTTAACATACTAAGACATATCGCAACAGTTATCCCGTTATCTTCTAATAAAATAGCTTAATAATCAATAGCATCGCACTGCTTTAAAATTAAATATCATATGCTCAACGGTAATTCCACTAATCATATGTGATTTATCTTCTAAAAACTTGTCCCCATCTTTCTAACTTTACATTTAAAAGGACTGCAATGAATTAGAATTGTTTGCAGTGCAAAGCTTAAATTGTACATTAAGTAATATATATGGCAAACCCTGTGTCAAATTGTGAATTGTATTCAAAATATGCTTTTTTTTCTACTCCGGGACCAAGCCTTGCTATGGCTAGCATAACAGTAAATGAAATGAAGACTGGCATTGTAATCCTTCAACCCGGGGAGTTTTTAAATAAGAAACAAATCAAGGACAACAAAGGATGCCACGCCATCAGCCCTTCCTCGCAAGTCTTGAGTTTCTTAATCAAGAATCTCATACCCCGCTAACCGTTCTCAGCTTTAATAGATCGATTCATTAATGAAAATCAGACCAGCGTCACTGCACATTCAAATGAACACCGGTGGAAAGACAGGCTAAAGCGTAGATAAACGTGACATTAAAGCACAACTTCCTTGCCGCCAGCAGAGAGAGCTTATCCCGAGGAAAAAACATTTTGTGAAATCCACTAGCAAAAGTTCATGATCCCCAGAATAATCTAAAGGCCTGAAAAACACGGATTTTAGCTCAAGGCAAGGAAGGTGAATGAACACTAGAAATTTCTTGGTCATAGGCGATGAATATCCTCGCTCCCAATACATGACAGCATTCAAGTCGTCAGGGCCAAGACGCGCTAGCAAGAACTAAACACGATTGCGCAAAGCAACCTTTACATCCATCCAAAAAGAAATCCCTCGACGCCAAGAGCAGAATGAAATAGCGCTGGGGGATTGATCACCTGGAGAGAGTCGATGCGCCTGCTCTCCAGATGGTGGTTAATATTACCGTCAGGATGATTCCAGAAGTCCATTGGAATGCGAGAAAACCGGAGAATCAAAGCTCAAACCCTAAATCTATCTCCTATCCTCGGCCTCCTCGTCCCGCCTGCATCGCCCGCTCTTCCGTTGGTCAGGTCACTCTGAAATAAAATTTGCCGCATTTGCTTTGTTTATTTTATTAATTTAACGCAATGTCAGTTCGACGGTAGATCAAGGCTCGGCTGCTCTCTCCACCTTTCCTTTCAAAGAAAAGATGAATTATTTTGTCCGGTCACCAAAGATGTTTAGTGCCTAATTAGAACGTGTCATGTAATTTTTTTCAATATAACATTGTTATGACATGGTATAATTTATCTTTGAATCGTTTGATGACCATGCAGAATAATTTCTTCACAGACAGACGGCGAATTATTAGGTCCGATCACCGAACATGTTCAGAGCCCAATGAAAATGCTCCACATCACCTCCTACTCAGTACTGAGCAGTATTAATTTCGGTACTGCTCAGTACCCTACTCAGTATTGCTCGGTACTCAGTACTTCACAGTACCGAGCTCAGTACTGCTCGGTACTGTGAATACCGAACGTAAGCTGTGTCCGATGTCCGAACTCAATAATCTCTCCATTCAGACAGCCCTGGCCCATCAGCGAATTTTTTGGGTATTACTTTTGTGTTAGAAAAATATGTTATAAAAACTAAAATAAATTTAAATTATTATTTTAAATATTTTTTTAATTTATTATTTAAAATTTTATCTTTTGAAAAATATATTTAAATTTGTGATAGAAAAAATAGTTAAAAACATAAGCTGTCTCAAATGAAGCCTGCCTTTTAAAATTATGCAAATTCCTTATAAAATTAGGAGAATAATGCTCAAGTTATCCGTGAAAAAATTACACATAAAATAATATTTTTTTCATCATCATCATTATCTTTAATTCATCAACTTAATTATTAAGGCCTATTTTATAAATCATCCTTTTGATATTTTAAGGATATTTTTTTACAAATAATGTTGAATAATTTCAATCAATCTTTTTTAGGTTAATTTTTCTTCTTCTTTTCCTTATGACCGTAAGGATTTGTTTATGACAGCTTTCAACTACATAAGTTTTCAACCCACAACCATACTTTCATTTAGGTGCTCATTTCTGATTATTTTCTTGCTATTTAAAAAAAGAATTGTGACAAGTTGATCTATATAACAATATCTACTAATGTATGGAAGTTGTAAGAAAGCTTTATATGTTTTTAACAATGAATATACTTATAATATTTGGATGAAAGAGGAAGTACTACTTTTTTAGGGTTATTTTTAAGTTTAGCTAGGACTTATACAGACTTATATGATTTTATCAAAATATTCAAATGATCTCTCCAATAATTCAATTACATGACACCTAATATTGATTATTTATTATTACCACAATCTTAAATTCTTCTTTTATTCTTAAACATTATCAAAAAAATTTATCTAATCTATTAAATCTAGTACGGGCATTATATTTTGATGATTAAAAATATTATTGAATTATTATTTATTTGTTCCTACTTTATATACATTATCTTGTACTTCTGAGTGACACTAACTATTTGACGTATAACTAGCATCGAATTGGATTGAAGAATCAGATTCAAGATAATGCAGCGTTAAGGTCTAAATTATTTTGTAATAATAGAATATATACTTTTCATTTTTCATTACTTATTTTATATATTAGGTATATGTTGACTCGAGCACACACATACAAGGGGATAAAAATTAAATATTTGAATTTTTTGTTAATCTTATTGTATGATTTATTAATCCAAAAATTAATTTTAGTATTTAATTAAATCAAATTAATCAAATTAAACGATAAATAATTGTACTATATGACTGCTAGGGCTATGGGTAAATGCAAATTTGAATTATAACAATGAATGCTTAGATTTTTTTTTTATATATAAATTAGTAAACTTCACTTGATATACACAAGTATACGTGTTGAATCAAATTATAAAGTGATATAATAGAGTGTCGAACACACGATGAAGTGTGCTTTTTAACAATAAACTACTGATGTTTATTCAAATCCAATAATTATCCAACTCAATAAAAATGGATATAATGGAGATTCAATCACTTAAATAAAACTAGATAAAGATGATGAGTACAATATATAGATATAATATTTTGGACTAATGAATACAAATAACATATTTTCCTAATAAATATCTTTTAATTATAATGTTATTCTGAGCATGTGTAGGAACAAAGAATGCCCACCAACTTCCTACAATTATATCATCTTCTTAAAAATTTTATATATTTCATATCCTATTCATAATAATGACATATACAAATTAAATATTTCTAATCATGACTGATTTCCTCCCTTGAGGTTCCACATTACACCTAATTTTAAATATCACTAGAATGGTTCAATGGATCTCCTCTACACTCATTCTATTTACATACAGATTTATTTTCATAAACGTGAGTCAAATACTCTAATGATGATATAGTGAATTTTCTAAATTCCATTAGTTGTCACCCTAAGGGAAATTAAGATAAACACTATGAATTGTACTAAAATTATCTAAATGACTGAACTCTCTTTACAAACATAATGTAATGACTATTTATAGAAAAATACAAATTAACCGATTGACACTGTGGTGCTTGAAAAATCAACGTCGTTTGTGCCCCACAATTCAACTAACGATGTTGCACTACTGCTTTGCCTCCACTACGGGGAAGGGAGTTGTGCGCGGCTTTCTATCGAGTCTAACATGGATCAGCTACATAGTGAACAGTCACGTCATTTAGCTGATAGGATGTGTCATTGGGAAGTTACAACTGCTACATTGTGGTATTGTTATCTTTCAAAAGATGCAGCACCAAAAGAGCAATTTAGGAGCCGAGGCATTATAGAGTGCGTCACCGTGAAGTTGTCTAATAGAGAAGTTGGCGTTGCAATGTCGATAATCTGGCTCACCATTGGTGTATTTAGTGGCATTGCGAAGTTGTTTGTTGTGACGTCGCGATGTTATATGAAACTTAAAATTTTATATCTTTTGTGTATTTTTTCTACACAATATAACTAAAACAACACATTTTCACTGAAAATATAATATATAAAATAATACATTATTTACACTTATCAACAAACTTTCAATTGTATATGACGATCAACTATTCTGATAAACCCCGTCGTCGAATCCATATTACCAAAATTAGATTAGTTTGAAATGATTGTATTGTACAAACATTAATGAATATTGCATATTTACCCCATATATTAAGGAATCGAATCATTATTAAATCCTAATAATTACCTCGATTCATCATGAATGATGCTTGATTTGATATGAGTAATTGTACTGTACAATTGTATATTATAGAGGAAGATCTTTGACGGGAATTAAACTAATTAGACAATACAAACCTAGTATCATTTGGTGCAATTAGGGTTAATGAAAATTGAAATTAAAACTTTATTTAAATAGCCAATTTATTTAATTCACATAAGAATTGATGTTGAGTGGACATAGATGTTTTTCTTGGGAGAGAGATTTTTAGAATGATAGGAGTTTCATTGCTTGTAACTGGGTATCCAAACCACCTAAGAGTGAGAATGTGAGGTTGAGGGAGAGCTTTTCTTGAGGGTTTCAAGGAGTGTGAGGGAGACACATGATTTTTCTTGTTAGCCTACACATTGGGTCCTTGTGTTGTGGTTGTGAAGCTCTATGAGAAGAGCTTCGGAAAAACATCTTTGGATGAAAGACTCACTAGTCGAGGAGGCTAAAGAACAACATCTTCAATTTTGTGAGGAGCAGCATGAGGGAGTGAAATCTTCATTGTGCGAGGAGCAAAAGAAAGGTTTGGCATCTCTACCATACATAGATAAGAAGGCGGATTTGGCATCTCCATCGTGTCAGGAGGCTAAAGGAGGGAGATTCTTTGGGATCAAATTAGTATCTAAAGGTCATTTCTCACCTGGTAAGTGAGAAGGGTTTCTCTACCTCACTAAATGCCAAATAAGCATAAGATATCAATGTCTAAAAGGAGTATCTTTGGGGAAAAGACATAAGTCCATTTCAACCAAACTGCTAAAAAACATTGTTTGTATTTTTTTTTTTAACTTTCCTACATTTAATTTCATGCTTTTTGGGTTTTACTTTGCTTATTTTTGTGAATTTTATAGCTGGTAAATCTTGGATTCATATATTTCGTAAAATTAAAAAAAAAAATAAAAATATATAATTTTTTCCTTAAAGTTAAAAAATATATATTTTCTTTATTTCCTTAAATTCTTCACAAATTACTTAGATTTCAACAAAAATCTTTGTGATGAGTATTTGAATTATAAATTGTGATAATAAAATGTATGCTCAATTGAACCTAATTTTACTTTTTTGTAAATGTATGTCCAAACATGATATTAATGAGATGAATTAGTGAGACTAAATTAAATCTCTAAATTTTGATATTAATAAGGCATTGAAATCCATGAAAAATATTAAATGATAAAAGGAATCCAATATCACCTGATCATCATTTCATGCCCACCATGAGCTTTTGACAACTAATATGGATGTCTGCAATCACCATACCACCACAATATGCCATCATTGACAATCATCATTATATTGCTACCTTTGTCAACTACTAAATGACACTAGCTAGGGGTATAAAAATGAGTTTTTGGGTCAAATTTATGTTCAACCTAAAAATGATCCACCATTATTCGTCTTAATCTGAATTCGACTTGATTTGGGAAATGAGTCATATAACCAGACTCGGTTCGAATCCGAGTCGATCTGACACACTCGCTTACTCGGGCGAGGGTGATCATGAGTGTGACAAAGCAGGTGGAGCCAATAGGCAAACAACGAGAGGGTCCGAGTGAGGGTGAGAGGGCGCGAGTGAGCACTTATGTGTGACTGTGAGTGTGGCGAGCAACAAAATCGTGAGGCAAGCAAGCGAGAGTGCATGGTGCGTGACGAATGTTGTGCGTGGGTTAACGAGATTGGTTTCGGGTTTTAAGGTTTACCTATACCCTATCCGAATTTGCAATCATGTCAGGATTTGAAATTCGAACGGATCCATTTTTCAAACAGGTTGACCTGAACTAAAAAATTTTGGGTAGGGTTTGAATCAAATTTTCGAGTCGTGTCAAATAGTGACACATCTAATTAACACAACACCTACTACAACTTATCATTTCTCAATCATTTTCACTAATCTCACAAAAGTTGAATACTAATATGATTGTAATCAAGCTAAAAAATAATCTATTAAAAATGGTCTAAATAAATGATTTATCATAAAAGACCAAATAAGACCAATCAAGAATAACAAAGTAAATATAAATTGGATTTTAAACTGTAAATTTCATATTTAGAATTTTAATTAACACTTTGGAACATGTAATGGTTTGCTACTGAGTGAATTTTAGTATGAAAAATGAATTAATACACATGGATGAGACCTTACTATATTAATGGGTGCCAACCCTCCTCAATTTTCTTCTTACTTCTTAATTTAGGTAAGAGTCATTGCATTATACTATTACCCATATTTATGTAATAAAAATTTGTGTTAGAATGATATCAACTTTTTTAGAAACTCTTGTCATTTTTGGAGCTTGGAGATTGCCCTTAAATAAAACTTATTGATGGTTAGGAGTAGTTATCTATAGGTATTTCACTGTCTATATTTATAATCTCTTTACCAAATCTCCTCCACATTATCTTCTCATCCCAACCTCTTCCAAAAGCCATTTCTCATTATTCTACAAATCGTCATATAATTATAAAAGATCTCTAATAGGCTATGAGTTAAGACTAAGCTCACTGATATAGCTTATCATGTACATAAAATAATCAAACAAAAAAATTGACTATAAGAGCTAAGAGTAAAATCTAAGTAAATGATTGAAGAAAATGTCTAATTGCAATAGAACAATCAAAATATTATAATTTATAATATCTTAACTAAAATTTATATTTTATTTTTTTCTATTTTAATTTTCCACCTAGGGATTTATATAGTTAACCATGGCATTATTTTTATCTATGTAAATTTTTTATACACAAAGATTCTTAAATATTGACATGAAAATGCTTATTCTCAAACGAATAGTCATCCTCATAATATTCTTTAATCATATTGGAAATATTTTGTTAACCAAATAAATACATTTTCCCTCAAAACTCTAATCTCAATGCATGCCTCATATAGATAGGAACCTTTTTGTTTGTAAATATTTCTCAAAACTAGCCCATCATAACTTTACCTTTTTATCAATCTATTAAAATCCTCAATATTTTTTTAGTGCTTTACTCATGAAAGATTTCTATTATATAATTTGTAATTAATAATTATTTAAATTTTTATTATATATTTCCTTATTTGTATCTCTTATTTTCTTATCTTAATTGTTTTATATATTTCATTTATTTTCTCCTTTTAATGTCAATATATACTATATAAATCAACATAAATTATTTCTTTTATTTGGGACCCATTATTTGTTGACATTCTAATTTAATTAGTATAAGTCTTAATAGTACTACATTTTGGTCACTTTTATAAAATGGAATTATCTTTAGTAATAACTATTTGTACCTCATCACTAAATCACAAAGTTTTCTTGTTACTAAATGATATATTTGTGAACATTATTGAAATTTTTTTTGATAATTAATATTCTTAATTAGAATAGCCACCTTATGCCACATGAGATTTAGATCAACTAAGAAATTATAATTTGCATGACTTAGCAATAAATAATTAAAATGTTAATTTTCAAATATTTTAAATTATATTTCCTTATAATAGGATTATTAGTTTATTTTATTTAATTTATTTATATGCTTAAATATATAAAGAGAGACAAAGATAAAAAAAGAAAAAAAAAAAAGAAATTGTTGTCCGTAAGGTTAATATGTTTTACACTGATAAAAAAATAGGGGTATGAGTCCAAACCTTTCTAAGATAGTCAAATTGTTTAATGAAATGGAGTTAAATTATTTACAAATTTGTTTTCCTTTCCTTTAAATTAGCTCCACTTTAATAGATAATTAAATATTCTTCTTCGTTTTTAGGGAATATGTTCATTAGTTTAATATCATATATTAAGTGGTTTGTATTCATTAGTTTTACGTTTCTTATTCTAGACATACTATTAATTCTCTCATAGCATTGCTATCACACCAAACAAATTTGTTTATTTTATCTCTAATAAATTTAGTTTATTTCTTATGTGTACATTATAGTGGGACATCTAAATCTTCTAAAATTAATGATTTAAAATATCTACTAATTCAAATTGAGAAGCATGATATTCATCTCAATATTTTTTATATTTCATCTATCTAATCACTATTATTCCAATCTATTACTATTTAATCCTCTATAGTTTAAAATAACATATAATATTTCAACATTCTTGGATTCTACTCTCTCTATTAAATTAGCTCTAAAAAATCAACAAATATTTAGGCTTCTTATAATTATTATATCCACAATTGTCCTGCATCCTCATTTATTATTATTATTTTTTGTATAAAAAGTTATTTTTGGAGATTAGTATAAACTCCACTTTTTTAAGCTTGAACAGTAATGGTGAAGCTTAATAAATGAGGATTTTAAACTAGGGGAATATTTTTTTGGCCAGATGATAGCCACCTTCAATGTTAGTGTAAATTTTACAGATTTAATCATTTACTCATTCAATGATAATTTTCTTTATAGCAAGGATTGAACTCTACATTTGGGTAAGACATCAAGGTAAGTCCTCTCATAAAATAAGCTTGAATAGTGTAAGAGGTGAGGACCAATAAGTTTCAAGTTGCTTATTGGCAAATTTAAATTCCTTGATTTTTTGAAACCTATTCTTGCGATCATCTATAAATATTTTGTGAAAGTTATCTATCTCCAAACTTAACGACAGAATGTGGTATGCTCACTATCCATTCATTCAAGCACACGTAACTTCTTGATATTTCGTTAATGTTCTATGTCTTTGATCACCTTTATCATCATCATATTTGTCTTTGTGCCTCAATGGGTGATCATAACTCAAAAACATCTCACGAAAGTGGCCCCAAAGGGGTCAATGAGTTGGTTTATGCTAGGATGAGGGAATACATCATTATGATAAGCTCTATTAAGGCCAATATAGATAACGTACATACTTCATCTTTAATTGTCTTTCTTCAACATGAGAAAATTGGTGAGCTAGGTGGAATAGTGCTGATCTCTAATTAAATTAATGGACTAAAATTGAGACATTTGAACTCATCATACAAAATTTAGAAGGTTAGTGAATCAACTATTGAAAATTTAAAATAATAATAATAATATGTTTTCATTTTGTGTTAAAATAATATTCTCCTGACGAGCAATTCAATGTTGTAAATAGCTTAAGTAGTTGAGGTTTGTATAGGTTGTAGGAACTTTATAAAATTCAAATCAAAATTGCTAAATGATAAAAAGATAAGCTTTATACTGTTACTGGACCGATTAAATAGCCGAAGCAGTAGGTCCCCTATTCAGTTTAGCAGGTTTAGTGCTCAAACATGTTCACATTCAAGCGAACTTGAGGTCATTGAAATAATCTTTTCGGTATATATTTATGCCAATCAAAGTCCATTTGATTTTTGAAAATATAATCATTGGCTCAACTTATTTGACCTATTTAACATCTATATTTTGCAACAAAATTGGTATTTGCTTTAATGGGTACATTGTAGTCCTATTAATATCTACAATTTATCTTTGCAAAGATCATATCAGTCATATATGAAATAAATAACCTAAATTTACCTATACTAAAATTTGTTGGTTGGCCTATGAGTTTGTATACTCCATTATTCAATCTAGAGAGAACTATGATCATATCAAATTTTTATTGAAATCCCTTCATAATTAATCACTCTTAACTTGGCTAAAATTGAAGCTAACTACAAAACAAATTGAGCCCTTTGGATGCAGCGGGTGGAGCGGCAATGGTGCTTGTTTTTGGTCTGTTTGCATTCATTGATGTAAAATGCGAGAATTTTTTTTAAGGGCTGGTTTTCTACTTCACGGGCCAATGCAGTTACGTTCGAAACGAAACGCAAACTCCACAACTCTCATATTATTTTTATATATAGTTATATACCTTTTGTTTTAGTTATTTTCTTCGTCGAAGGTAAACAAAACCCTCCGTCTCGCCGTTCCCTCTCACGCCCCGCGTCCCCAAGGCGAACGTCCTCGTTTCTTGCGATGTTGGGCAAGCTCGGGAGGGGCAGTAACTTTTCCGGTAAGAGGGCCCCCTCTATGCCCGTGCAACTGCACCGGACTGGCGAGACCGGTGGCACCCGAAACCCGATCGGAGCGCCTGCGCCGGCGCGGGCCCGCCCCGGTCCTCAAACTGTGGCAGGCGCAGTGCCAGGGCGGGAGGAGACCTTCTCCCTGGAGCCGGGAGAGCTCGACTTCGGCGCCATCATTCGGCTTACGCCTGACATCATCGAGGAGATCAGGCGTCTTGAGGCGCAGGGAGGGTCTGCAAAGATCAAATTCGATGCAAACGCGAACAACGCTGCTGGAAACGTAATGCATAGACGTAATGTTAGGGGTTTGATTTTCATTGAATCTCTTTATTGATGATTTTACCACTCATGCTTGAGAGAGAGATTTTTCAATTGCATAGGGTATTGGGTTATTTACGGAAACTATTGGAGGTGAATGTTGAGATCAGGTGGCTGAGTCAAGGCATCTCTGATTTGGACAATCTGGTGTGATTAGCGAGGGCTGTTCCTAAAATTAGAAATCGTTAGGTATTTATGATTCAGATCACATTTTCTTTGGCTAATGCTTTCGTCAGTGATACTTGAGGGATAACTTTTTAACTGCATATCGTCATTGCAAATGAGGATTTAGGAGGATGGATATGCTCAATCATAAATGACTGTCTACAGCATGCATCAGGCAACCTAAGTAGTCATCCATGTTGAGTAAAAAACTAGGAGAAGATTTTAGTGACGATGTTTATAATTGATGTTACTCTGTAAACTTCAATACTACGTTCTCCATTACATCAATTATTTGGGGGTTGGGATCACTTCTTGTTTTTTATTTTTAAAAAACATATTTGATTTGTATCTTTCAGCTGTTTTTATCTTTTGCTTTTGAAAAAAAAAAGTTTATTTTTAAGAGCGCTCAATAATTTTTAGTTTTTTTCTTTTCAAATCTTTTTAAAATGAAAATCGCTCCGTCCACCATCGCTTCTGTCGGTCCATGTTCACCGCCACCATCGACCGCTATCACTGCAGGGCATTGCCATCTCATGCAATATTTAATAAAAGAATAACACTTGTTTAGGATATGAAACATATATTTTTATTTTATATTAAAATGTAAATACGAAAAAAAAAAAAACATGAAGTGGTCGTAAACAGACTTTTAGTAAATACAAGTGTTCCTGATCTTGACATTGTAGAAGTGCATTGGAGTTTCTTTTAGTAGATAATGTTCATTATGTGGGAACAAGGTCAAGTATTGGGATGCAGGTATGGCATGCTCGGATAAAAATCCACTGCTCTTCAAGGATAAAAATCCACTAATATTACTTCCTAGAGCAGAGGGCTAGTTCTTTTTTCATAGGTGGTCAAGGGAAGTTGCTCGTAGAATTATATTGTGAGAGCACGGCAGATAATTTTTTATGATGAAGTATGAGGAAGGATGAATGATATTCTAATTTCCTAATTAATACCTCTGGTGTAGTTTGCCAGATAGTTTACACATGCATATTTCTGCCGTATACTTGTATTAGTGCCTACGGAACCTTGATTTAATATAAGCATCTTTAGAACTGTAATGACATTACCTTAGTGACTGGTTTGGTGGGAGGAATGAGGATAGATCTTGGACATGCCGCTGTGCACGTTGGGTATGATCATTAGTTTTTGCTGTAAGATGACAAAGCAAGTTGCTTGTAGGATTTTCATTGTGCAAAAGTTGCATAATGCTGAAGTACAAGGAAAGCAAAATGCCAGGCAAATTTCTGGATTAAATCTTTTTGACTTTTTTTTTTATAATTTATATTAATATCATATGTATGCTTTCAAAGGACATTCAAAGTGAGTTACCATATAGAATACTAATTATTAATTCATTGTTCCAATAAATTAGGCAGCCACTGATATAAGTGGAAAATTAGAACATTGGAGGACATGTTTTTAGAGGATAAGAGGCTAAGGATTATGAGAGCTTTGATTATGTGTTATGCAATTTTAGATGTGAAAATGATAACTGTGTAAATAGTGCTAAAAGATCAAGTGATTCCTAGGTATGAGTGGCATGAGTATACTGTATCTACTATAGAAAATGATGGGCATGTAAATGAGCTTGTAATTTTTAGTGTTAGTATTGGATGCTTCAAATGGAGATATGCCTCATATGTACTAATTGATAAGGGAAGATCATGAGGATTTAAAAAATAGATTTTATATTTTTGCAATTTGACCAACTATATCATTTGGATTTGAATGTTGGGCAAGAAAGGCATCATTGATTGTAAAGTTGACTGCACTAAAAATGAGAATGCTAAGAAGTGTTTATGTTAAAGTAGAAATGATGGATTGAGAATTGATTGTATGAAAGTGATTGTAGAAGTAGAACTTATTGAAGATAAGATAGTCTGAATTTGGCTTAGGTGACTTGGGCATATTCAACTGAGGTGGATGATGCGCCAATCAGAGGGATAGGTAAATTTATATGGAAGGATCTATAAGGAAAAGGTGTAGATTAAAGGCAACATGGATATAACTTGTGCAGAAAGATTCTCACAAAATAGATTAATTAGCACCCAGCATTAATGAATGGAGAATGAGATATAGCTGACTTTGAATGGTTGGAATTAGTCTAGCTACGATGATGATGGTGACTTGATCAAATACATTTTACATGCCATATGATAAATTAATTGTTGTTCTTGCATTATATTTATCTAAGTGCAAAACCTATATATATGTTTATGCCACTATGGTTCAATGACATTTATTAACAAATTCATTGATTTAAGTATATATTATAAACATGACATAAATAATTTTCTTTTAAATTATTTGCATTCTACGAAGAAATTATTTTTCATTATTTCCAGTCATTGGACTTGTAAGATGTTCTTTACTTTTGTTGACTCAGGCTAAAAAATATTTTGATTCGACTAATGCACCCAGATGACAATAATTAGAAATTGTCACGCTCCCTAGTTATGACTGAAATGTTAACCTTGACTTGATGTTAACAAAAGTCATTACTCCTTACTCCTTTCATAATTAGAAATTGTCACACCCATACCATTACTCCTTTCTTAGAACTCATTGTGTTAAACTTGATTCACCTCAGCATAACGGATATCCTGAATGCTAGCAGCAGTAGGCACCATACAGCAAATAACTATTTTATTGTCACTGTTATGGTATTGATCTTAAAATGAAAATTCTAATATCAATGCTTCATAATTGATATCAATTGTTCTAAAACATTCATTTCCTTGCATGCTGATACAGGATTTAAGTTTACGGCTGTTGTTCTCTTTTGATATTTAGCTCTCTGTTTATCATCTATTATGTTCTAATGGATGCCATGCATTTCTTGGATATTAGGTTGTTGAAGTTGGTGGGAAGGAGTTCAGGTTTACATGGTCACAAGAGCTTCCTGGCCTATGTGATATTTATGAGGAGCATAGAAATGGGGATGATGGTGATGGATTGCTTGTTGAGTGTGGTGCTGCATGGAGAAAGTTGAATGTACAACGAATTTTGGACGAGTCTACAAAAAACCATGTGAAAATGCGGTCTGAGGAGGCTAAGCGAGTCAATAATTCTCGAAAGTATACTATATTCTTTAAGTTATCCAATTAAATTCAGTATATTTTATCTAGCTTTTCATCACACAATTATTTCTTGGTTTTTGTAATAATTTATTAGTTAATTTTTCATGTTCATTGACTGCCTGACATATCTATGGGATTGACTACTAATGTCTATCCATCAGGCCTGTCAGGTTTTCCACTGGTGCGCTGCAACAAAAATGTGATAGTTTCTAAATCAATTTTTTGGTTGAATCTGGTTTATTGTTCCTCAAACATAAACTGTTTTTTTCAGCCCCCGCTGGGGGGGGGGGGGGGGGTGATTAAACTAAGCAGATGCCATGAGAATATATGTAAAATGGATGGTAGTTGGGTCACACTGGTTATATGAATATCTTTAAAAACATTCTTAATTATGTAGTCAATTTGGGGTTTCTGTTTTGAGGAAGTGTTTTGTTTTGTTTTTTTAAAACTTGTTTGAGCTACCGTCTTTGTTTATATATTTGTGATTTTTATTGAGTCATTGGAGAATGAGGCTTGAACTAGCCGTTTTTACCCAAATTGTAGCTTAAATAGCCATAAAATGAAATTTTATTTAATGTTTTACATCTGAGACTTCATTTTCTACTATATAACAGGGCTATTGTGTTAGATCCAACAAATCCTTCTGTGAAGAGTCAGGCTAAATCTATGGCTGCAGCTGCAGTTGAAGGTAGGCTTTATATCTTTTACTCCATGTTTATAATTTAGTAAAATCTACGCTCCACTTTGTTTGCATGAGACTCATTTCTTCGTCTAATTAGAAGGTATCATGCGGTCACTGATGTTGAAAGACATTTGCTAACTGAAATTGAATGAAGTTTGAACCTAGTAGCCTTTGTTTTATTGAACCTTTCTTTTGACAATTATTTCATTTATGACATTCAATCAGAAATTCGCAATTCATGTGTATCTTATAAGCGTATATATTTTATTTGCACTAATTGTGTTCTTCTAAATCAAAAGTTGTAAGAAGCTTACTAAAAATTGGAAGTTAAATTTCAAAATATAGGGTATATTATTAAGATAGTTATAAGCTATGACGCACAAACAAGAACATGACGACACAGACACAACATGGCATAGATATGTGACACAACAATTATTGAAAATGTAGGACATGGGCACGGGTTTGATACGGTTTTATAATTTTTATATCTTAAAAATAGTATATAGAAATTGAATAATCAGAATATTAGGAATAATTGAGAAATAATAATTCATTTAACTAGAATATGTGCTTAACATGATTAATATTAAGATATAGAGAGTTGGATGTGGATTTTGTGTCAGACATTGAGAGAGGAGACAATAATGCTAAATTTCATAAAATATTTATTTATTTTTAATATTTCTTAATTTGATATGTTTTTGGTGTTTTCGACACTTGTCGAATGTGTGTCGGACGCATGTAGTGTACAATATGTGTCGGACACTGCATATTTCTTTGAGATGATGTGTTGGTGCATCATATATTATAAGCATGCATATTCTAAAGCTTTTTTATGCCAATTGAGAATACTCTAAAAAATTTGCTTTACAGTTGTGAGTTATGTGCGGACAATATTCCATTCAAATGTTATGTTGAAGTTCACTGCTTTGAACTTGTAGGCTTTGTGAACAATTGTAAATTATCTAAAATGTCTTCTATCCAGGTAACATGCGGGGAATGGGTTGGAAGCACAAGAAGGAAATGTTATTCAAGAAACCTAAAGTTGAGAACAAGCAAGGAGGTGGACTATTAGTCTATGTTTTTTTTTTATCCTTTTGTTCCTGGGACCCCAATTCATTTCAATTTTCTTGCAATTTTCAAGCAACATTTCTCTATTTTTTTATTAAAACTTTGATTATGTGTGTCAGTGATTGTCAAGTTCATTAATAATTTTGTTTGTGTTTGTTTCAGCGACTGCAGTATCTCAAACTAAGTCAGTTTCCAAATCAGCTATAGTTTCAAATGGTAGCTTCAAAGGCATTCCATCACCCATACCATCTCCTCAGCAGCCCCGGCCACGAGCTCTACTGTCTACTTCTGGAACTGGTAATACACTTAGAGGTGATATGAACCCTGGAGAAATCAATCCCACCTTAAATATAAATAAAGAGGAAAATGAAGTTCTTGAAAGAGAAGTGCCTACTAGAGTTTCCCGTGGATCCATGCAAGACATAAATGGGCATGAGGGGGGACAAACCGACCCCTCAATTGATTTGAGAAGCATGTTGATAGCATTGCTCACACAAAATCCGAAGGGGATGAGTTTGAAGGTAAAGTTGTCACTCATGTTTGTTAAAAGAGAAACTTTAATCAATTTAAATTGGCAATATTTTTGGCCATGAAGTCTCACAATTAAGGGGTCATGCCAATTCTTTGAATATACGTGCAATGCAATACTTCGTCAAGCATATCTAATATTATTGTATAGTTTCTCTTTGAGATTAATTTATTGTATGGATTTCTTTTGATGAATTAACTTTGTTTATGGCAGTTTTTTCATTGAGTTACTTTCTATACCACTATCACATATCTGTTTAGCTTTTATTTTTATTGTTTTTTCAGAAATTTTTGTTGTGGGAAGATCTTTTTTACATCAAATTTTAGCTATAATAAAGCTATTATCTTACTTTTTCAAAAAGAATAATAATGTTTATAATGACACAATATATTTCAAGAAAGTTGTCACAATAGCTTTGCAAATATCTTCGCAAAAGCTTGTTAGAATTACCGCGACTTAAACAATCATGAATAATGTTAGAATTACCGCGACTTCTAGCATTAGACTTGCCCTTCAATAGGTTCTCGTATGACTTAGACATCTGTTTGCTTGCACGCATGTCAAGATCCTTAGTCCATCTTTTAAGATGGGTCGAATGGAGAACCCATAAGTCATTGTGATCCCACTTGAAAGCGTGCTTGTGTCCCTACACGCTAGCATATGCATCCTCTAATGCACAGACATTATACCCAAGAAGCCTAAAGATGCCCTAATAGCCCCATGCGCGTGTGTGTAGAGGCTTAAGTGTCCAAGTGCCATCATGTGAGTTTGCTTGCTTGTGTATTCTTAATTGCCAGTTTCACGCCAACTAAAGTATTGGCTTTTGCCGCTAAAGGCATGTGACATGGTTGCATTCATCCCAATCATTTAGATCATCAGCACAGACACCTTGACATGCAGTTCTAAATGGATGATGGACATAATCTTTTGTAGAGAATTTAAATTTGTGACTTGCCATTGTGCGCGACAGATTAGCCTTTGCCACCACGATCCATTGAGATCTAGCCACACATAACACACACATAATGTGTCACCTTCATCTTGTTTGCAGAATTCTCAATAAATGTAAAGTTTAGTTTACATCGATATTAGACATGTTTTATAATTTTTTTAACAAGAATAAATTATTGTATTCTTATTGGCTTTTTTGGACACTTATTCTGTATTCATGTCTTATGATGGCTAGGCATTGGAAAAAGCGGTTGGAGAAAGGTTTCCCAACTCTGTGAAGAGGATTGAGATTGTACTGAAAACTGTAAGCTTGGCATAATTTTTGGAGATGTTTAATTTGTTGTCTCAATAAATAGAAGTAATATTTTTGTGATCAGATTGCCATTTTCCAAGCACCAGGAAGGTATTTCTTAAAACAAGGAGGACAAGTAGAAAGCTCTAAAAAATTTTCTGAAGGTGGAAGGTATTCTTAACGTTCTTGTAGTCTTACCTTTTTTGTAATTGCAGCTACATTCGCTCACGCTTATATAAATTTAGTTTCAGACGTCATTTTTCTGCATATTTTGTTCATAAATCCTAGTATCTTCATGTCCTCTTAGCTAATTATGTTAATAACTCAACAAACTTTGCCAAAGAAGTCTGATGGCTTATTACTTTAGCAAACTTGTTGTCTAAAATATGCCCCTTTGCTTTTCGTCAGACGATAACCATATTTATAGTAAAAATTATTTTTTCCTACTTTCTAACCTATACTTTTCTTGCTGGTTCAAGTGTTTTCTGTACTCTAAATTGTTTATATTATTAAATTTTGGTTTGATTTATAACTACTTCCAGTGTGGAGATGGTAGTTTCTGCATTCCGACTAAATTTTGCTAGTGAGATCTCACAGTTTTTTGCCTGTATAAATGCATCTAGTAAATATCGATACTCTCTATAGAATGTTTTTACTGTCCTCATGAATGTGTTTTACTTAATTACGATTAATTCTCTGAAGAACTTTTGGACCTATTTTCTTGCTTATTCCTTTTTAATATTTTGTTCTTATGGCTATGCAAACAGATGTTACTTTTTATTTGGAGGATATAAACCGATGTATTCTAAGCGTTTCTTTTGGTTATTTTTGATTAATGATGGCTTGTTTGTTATTGGGTAAGTCTCATGTGATATTAGGGGTTGTTTGGTTTAGTGACATCTATTATGTAATGCTATGTTGTTAGTAGCTTCCAACTGTTTGGTTTGCTGATATGCTTATTATTAGTATTAAGCATTTCAATAACATTACAGTCCTGTTTCATTGACAACTAGTTGCCATCCAAATTGATTGATATCCAAAAATTGATCCAAACATGACATTTGACCGATGATACTGTACCAAAATCAACAATTGATAGATAACTTTAACATTGGGTAATGCTTAGGGGGCTCAAACTTTTGACTGAGTTCATTTAAATTACTTTACAACCTGGCTAGTTTGTCACCATTTTTTTATTATTATGGCAAATTAGACATTAAATGCGTATTTTAAGTTTCAGCTTCTTAGCTTTACATGGTTAATATCTTAGTAAAACTGATATCTCTTATACATTGAACCAATCAACTGATGTGCCTTGGTATCAAAAACAGCAACAAACTCCAAGAGATTCAGCACAAAAATAAATTTTTATTGATAGGAAATCAAATACAAACAAAGTAAGATACAATAGTCCTCTTTCGAGAGGAGGACCGTCTCTCCCAAATCCTAAACGTCGCTAGGAACCCTCACAAAAGAAAACTACAGCACTCTTAAATCAAATTCTGCATATAAATCATAAAATAAACCCTACTACTTAAAGCAAAAAAATAAACAATAAATTCCAAAACAATCCTCGAATCAGCACCCAAATCTGTCATCTTTAATTAGGAAACATCTCCTAATTAATCCCCTCCAATCAACCTCTAAATCTGCCATTTTCAATTAGGAAATCCTTTCTAATTATTTCTTTCCTTAATTCTTGTTCTCACATATGTAATGAAAAGTTTAATGGGCCCCACAAGGGGGGCCAAATTCCTTGCCCTTACTGACCCGCCTTCTCTCGTATCAATACTCCGCTCCCTAAAGTGCACCTTGTCCTCAAGTTGAAAGGTTGGGAACTGTCTCATTATTGTCTCGTAAAGCTCCCATGTGGCCTCATGCTCTGGCAGATCTTTCCACTTGATTAGCACCTCCTGTAACCTTATCTTCCCTCTGCGAACACCCACTACTTCCACGGGTTCCAAAATGACCTCCATGTCCTTTATCAAAGTCGGAGGTAGAGTGATAGGAAATACTTGATTTCAAGTATTTCCTAACCACTTTAGAAGCAATTCTCAATGAAAACTTGCTGTCCACAGCAGAAAATGACAGCAAACAGTGGCAAAACACAGCAAATCGGAGAGAATAGTTGAGAAATAACTTGTATTTTACTAGTAGATAAAAGAAAAACAATAAAGATACAAGGATCCTCTATTCGAGAGGAGGATCACACTCTCCCAATTCTCTAGAATGAAGATCTAGAGCCCTCGCACCTAAAATAACAACCTCAGAATTTTTCTTCCAAAGACAAAAACCTCCCATGCCCTAATCTCCTTCTTATACTTAAAACAAACAATTAATTAAAATACATAAAAAGACTCATTAGCCCTTGCCGCCCCCTCCATTTGAAAATTCAAAATGATTTTGAGCAATGGGGCCCGCCCACTGGGCGGGATTAGGAGATGGAGGCGGAATCTTCCGCCTCCTGTAAAAATGCCTGGCCGGCTGAGCCGGTTCACCCTGAACCGGACTAACAATACCGCCCTCCCAAAGAACCACCTTGTCCTCAAGATGGAAATCAGGAAACTGTCTTGTCATTCGCTCGTATGGCTCCCACGTGGTTTCGTAGTCAGGGAGGTTCTTCCATTTGATCAAGACTTCTGTATCTCCATCTGCTTTCTGGCGAACCTCCATAAGCTCCAACGGTTCCAATAACAATTCCATCTCCTCAGTTAGTGTCCCTGGTAACTCTGAATTGGTAGCATAATCTCCGATGGCTCTCCTCAGCTGTGATACATGAAAAACAGGATGGATCGTCGCCGTCGGTGGTAGTTTCAAACGATATGCCACGGCTCCAATCTTCTCCAGCACTTCATAAGGACTGAAGTACCTTGGAGCAAATTTCTCATTCCTCCTGTTGGCGACCGTTCTCTGTCGATATGGTCGGAGCTTCAAGAATACCCTCTCTCCCACTTCAAGCTGGATGTCCCGCCTATGCCCATCAGCCTGTCTCTTCATAATCTGTTGAGCTCGCTACAACTGTCTTTTCAACTCTTCTAGTATCTTATCCCTCTCTTCCAAGTACTCCTCTACTGAGGAAACTGGAGTACTGCTGCTCCCAAAGTGCACCAAATGGGGTGGATCCCATCCATACAACACCTTGAACGGGGTAATTTGAGAAGCCGAATGAAAAGATGTGTTATACCAATACTCGGCCCATGATAGCCATTTGGCCCATAACTTAGGTGTCTCCGACGCAAAGCATCTCAGATAAGTCTTCAAACTTCGGTTGACTACTTCTGTTTGGCCATCTGTCTGTGGGTGGTAAGCGGTACTCCTTTTCAGCACTGTCCCCTGCAATCTGAACAACTCTCTCCAGAAATGGCTGAGGAATACTTTATCCCTGTCGGATACTATTGCTTCTGGTACCCCGTGCAATCTGACTATCTCCCTGATGAAGGCCGACACTAATGTTACCGCAGTGTAGGGATGGCGTAGAGGAATGAAATGAGCGTATTTACTCAATCTATCCACTACCACCAGTATCACCGTGAATCCCTTAGAACGGGGAAGCCTATCAATGAAGTCCATAGATACCTCCTCCCATACTCGACTTGATAAAGCCAAGGGCTGCAGTAACCCCCCAGGTGACATAGCTAGGTACTTATTCCTTTGGCAGACGTCGCATCTGGACACCATCTCTTCCACATCCTTGTGCATTCCTTTCCAGTACAGTTCTGCCGCCAGTCTCCTGTAGGTTTTTAACACTTCTGAATATCCTCCCACTGCAATCCCATGGAACTCCTGGAGCAACTGTGGAATGTGAATTGATGTTATTGGTAACACAAATCTCCCCTGGTACAACAATCTCTCCCCCTCTAGTGAGTACACTGGATGGTTGCCCTCTCCCTTCAATAGACCCGTTCTGATCCTGCCTAGTTCTTCACTCCCAGCACTCTCCTCCCTGATGGCCTCCCAATTTAGCATCATTTGGACCGATACAACCACTGTCTGCAGCTCCTCCATGCACCGGGACAAGGCATCTGCTGCCTTATTTTCTACCCCTGGCCTGTACTGAATCTCAAAATCATATCCGAGTAGTTTGGATAGCCACCACTTATGCTCCTCTGTCACCATGCACTGCTCCAGCAAATATTTCAGGCTCCGTTGGTCGGTTCGGACGATGAAATGTCTTTCAAGTAGGGACGCCACTTTTGGATGGCCAAAACAATTGACATCAACTCCCTCTCATAGACAGATTTCAGCCGGGCTCTGGCAGTCAACACCTGGCTGAAATATGCAATGGGCTTGTGACTCTGCATCAACACTGCTCCTAGCCCGTATCCCGATGCATCTGTCTCTACTATAAAGACATAAGTAAAATCTGGTAAAGCTAAGACCGGAACTGTGGTCATAGCTTTCTTCAACTGCTCAAATGCTGTCGTAGCTGCCTCCTCCCATAAGAATCCATCTTTCTTCAACTGCTTAGTGAGGGCCAAGCTATAGTGTTGTATCCCTTCACAAATCTTCTGCAGTACCCTGTAAGCCCTAAGAATCCCCTCAGCTCCTTTAGATTTTTGGGCAGTGGCCACTTAAGCATGGCCTCAATCTTGGACTGATCTGCTGCTATCCCTTCCTTGGATACCACATGACCCAAGTACTCCACACTGGCTTGTGCGAAGCAACACTTCTTCAAGTTAGCCCTAAGCTGGTGTTCCTGGAGAACCTTTAACACCTTCAAATGCCCCCAGTGCTCTTCCTCTGTTCTGATATACACTTAGATGTCATCGAAGAATACCAAAACAAATCGTCTCAGATACTGTTTGAAGATCGTATTCATGAGTGCCTGGAAAGTGGTTGGAGCATTGGTGAGGTCAAAGGGCATTACTAGGAACTCATAGTGGCCCTCATGAGTTCTAAAAGCGGTCTTGGGCACATCTTCTTTCTTCATTCGAATATGATGATATCCTGATTTCAGGTCGATCTTGCTGAAAATCATTGTTCCACTCAATTCATCCAACAGCTCGTCAATCATTGGTATGGGAAACTTATCAGGTACAATTTTCTTGTTGAGTGCGCGGTAGTCTACACAAAACCGTCAGCTGCCATCCTTCTTCTTCACCAATAGAACAGGACTAGAGAACGGGCTAGTGTTGGACCTGATGATCCCTGCTTCCAGCATTTCTCTGATCAACTTTTCTATTTCATCCTTCTGAAACTGAGGGTAACGGTAAGGTCGCACGCTGACCAGTGACACTCCCTCTCTTAATGTTATAGCGTGCTCCTGCTCCCTGGGTGGTGGCAACCCTAGAGGGAGTTGAAAAACCTCCTCGAACTCTTGGATCAAGGGCTGCACAGAGAGGGGTATGTCTCCCCCTTCCTCCACATTCACTCCCTCTAATCTGTGTAATTCCACCAAGTAGCCTTCCCCCTCTTCCTGAATTGTCTTGATTAGGGATTTAAGAGAAACCCCTGCCTTGGTCAGCCCTGCATCCCCTTGAATCACCCTCTTCCTTCCACCTTTCACCAACTCCATCTGCAGAGTGCCCCAATTGACTTTGGTTTCCCCCAATGTCTGCAACCACTTCATCCCTAGGATGACATCCGTACTCCCCAATTCTAGAGGAAGGAAGTCTTCCTTCACTTGTATGCCTTGGATTTTCAGCACCACCCCCCTACAGACTCCTCTTCCCATTTCCACCTTCCCCGTGCCCATCATCACCCCATAGCCTCCAGTATGTACTAACTTCATCCCCAGTAGCTCCACAATCTGGATGGAAATGAAATTGTGGGTTGCCCCACTATCAATCAACACCACAACTCCACGGTCAGCTATCTCTCCCTTTACCTTCATAGTGTGACTCGGAGTGAATCCCACTACGGAGTTGAGAGAGACTTCTGTCACATCCAGATGCATCTTTTCCTCCTCCACCTCAGAATCGCTTCCCCCACCCTCTTCATTTTCCTCGTCTTCACAAACGAGAACTTGAAGAGTTCGATCCTTGCACTTATGCCCTGGCATGTATTTTTCATCACATCGGAAGCACAACCCTTTTGTTCTCTTCTCTTGCATTTCCTTGTCAGTGAGCCTCTTGAACTGCCCCCCATTTCCTCCTCCTGTTGCTTTTTCCTTTGGAACTTCTTTCATCCCCCCGCTGGGTGCTCCTTTAGGGGCTAGGTGGGTAGTCGTCCACCTGTAAGTGCCACATGGGTTGTTGTTCCTCGCTCCCTTCTCTAGATTCTTTTGATTTTCAACCAATTGTGCAAGCTTCATGGCCTCCCCCAGGTCCCTGGGCATCAGGACTTTCACCGCTGCTCTAACCTCTGCCTTTAATCCCTTCATGAAGTTCCCCTCCAGCACAGTCTCGGACAAGCACTCAACTCGGATGGCCAGATGCTCAAAGCTCTCTCGATAGTCCGCCAGAGATCCCTCCTGCACCAGAGCAAAGAACTGTTCGTAGAAGTCTCCTCCCCGGTCGGTTTGGAAACGCTCTATCAAACTGTCATTGAATTCTTCCCAGCTCCAGATAGGTCTTCTCTGATCTCTCCACTGGTACCAGTGCCTTCCAGACACAAGCTCGCTGCCAACAATTTCTCCTTCTCCGTCAAGCCATTAACAGCAAAGTACCTTTCTACATTGTAGATCCACCAATAGGCATCTTCCCCTTAAAAAATGGGCATTTTTAATTTTCTCACTTTCCGATCCCCGCCATTCCCCCTCAATCCTTCATAGTTTCCCCTCTCCCATGTGCCTGCCCCCCCCCCCCCCCCCCCCCTTCTATGTCTCCCGATCTTCCCTCGCTCTACCCTGTCCCAATCCCCATTCAAAATCCCCTCTCCAATCTTCAAAAACAGCTTTCCGGCGCCCATGATAACCCCCCCGGGTCTCCTAACTAGCACCTCTTGGCTCCACACCTCCATAGCCTTGCCTTTCCCCATATCTTCCTCTCTCCTCCCTCTGGAAAGGCTCCAAATGAGGCATTCCCCTACTACCTTCCATGATTTCTACTTCCTCTTCCTCCCGATGGATTTCAGAGTTGGTGTTCTTCGCTGCAGCCCCTTTTGCATCAGATGCCGCCGATTGGGTTTGAAACTCCAACATCTTTTTCTTCATATCCTGTAGATCGGCCACTTGTCCTTCCATGGAAGACATTCTTTCCTCTACGGTCTCCTTGATTTGATTCATCTCTCCTTCAATCCTCTCCTCCAAAGCATCCACTTTCTTGGCCGCCATCCAAAAAGGAACCGAAATTTTAAGGCAAAATTTTGGATCTGAAAAAAAATTTCAGCAAAATCCTCCTTGCCGTACAAATTTCAGCCACCGAAATCTGTAAAAATCAGCCACGATCGGTCCCAAGATGTGCTCTGATACCAATTTGATAGGAAATACTTGATTTCAAGTATTTCCTAACCACTTTAGAAGCAATTCTCAATGAAAACCTGCTGTCCACAGCAGAAAATGACAACAAACAGTGGCAAAACACAATATAAATCGGAGAGAATAGTTAAGAAATAACTTGTATTTTACTAGTAGATAAAAGAAAAACAGTAAAGATACAAGGATCCTCTATTCGAGAGGAGGATCGCACTCTCCCAATTCTCTAGAATGAAGATCTAGAGCCCTCGCACCTAAAAGAACAACCTCAGAATTTTTCTTCCCAAGACAAAAACCTCCCATGCCCTAATGTCCTTCCCATACTTAAAGCAAACAATTAATTAAAATACATAAAAAGACTCATTAGCCCTTGCCGTCCCCTCCATTTGAAAATTCAAAATGATTTTGAGCAGTGGGGCCCGCCCACTGGGCGGGATTAGGAGATGGAGGCGGAAGATTTCCGCCTCCTGTAAAAATGCCGAGCCGGCCACTTGGCCGGCTGAGCCGGTTCACCCTGAACCGGCCTAACATAGAGATGATGGTATATGCTCTCCTATCGCCTTCCGTAGCTGTGAGATATGAAAGACTGGGTGCAATGCTGAAGGTGGTAGCCTCAGTCAATAGGCTACTACTCCAATAAGCTCCATGACCTTATAAGGCCCAAAGTATTACGGGGATAATTTTTCATTCCTCCTTTTGGCTAGTGTTTTCTATTTGTAGTGCCTCAATTTTAAGTAAACCATATATTCCTAGCTCAAAGTTTACTTCTCTCCTTTGCTCATTAGCTTTCATTTTCATGATTTGTTAGGCTCTCAGCAAATGCCCCTTTAGTTCAGGTAATACCCTGTCCCTCTCCTCTAAGTACTACTCGACATTGGACACAATTGTAGTGCTCTGTCCATAACGAATCAGATGGGGTGGATCTCTTCCGTATAGAATCCTGAAAGGAGCAATATTTGCTGCTGAATTGTACGAGGTGTTGTACCAATATTTTGCCCACACAATCTACCTTGCCCAACTCTTAGACGTGTCTGATACAAAGCCTCTCAAATAGGTTTCTATGTTTTTGTAGACCACTTATGTCTGACCATCTGTATGTTGTTATGCTGTGCTTTTCTTCAAGACTGTCCCCTGCAAACTAAACAACTCCTTCCAAAAGTGACTAAGAAACACCTTATTTGTATATGTCATAATGGATTCTAGAAATTCATACAAGTGTACCACCTCTCGTATAAAAATAGTAGCCATAGTGACCATAGTGTAAGGGTGCTTTAGAGGGATGAAGTGTGCATACTTGCTCAAATGATCCACTACTATCAGTATTACTGAAATCTCTTCAAAAGCGGCAATCTCTCAATAAAATCTATTGTCACTTCCTCCCACACCCTCTCCATTAGGGCTAGAGGCTATAGTAACTTTGTTGGTGCCATGGCTGAGTACTTGTGCCTTTGGCACACATCACATTTGGCTACCCATTCCTCTACATTGCGGCGCATCCCCACCCAGTATAATTTTGTTGACAATTGACTGCATGTTATATGAGCTCGTAAATGTCCTCTAATTGCACTTGTGTGAAACTATTGTAACAACTTGGGAATGTATCCCGATCCTCTCAGTAGAATGAATCTCCCATGATGGAGCATTTGGACTCCTCTCAATGTGTAACCAGGATGACTATCCAGGTTCTGCAACAAATCGGATCTGATCTTCCTCAATCTATCATCTTGTTCACTCTCCCGTTTAAAAGCTTCCCAATCTAGGATCAGGGTACTGACAAAGCTGCTACCTGAGGCTCTTCGCCTTTCGTGGATAAAGAGTCTGCTGCTTTGTTTTTTAAGTCCGGTCGGTACTGTATCTCAAAGTCATATCCAAGCAACTTGGATAACCACTGATGATGCTATTCTGTGGCTATCCGTTGTTCCAACAAATACTCAGGCTTCTCTGATCTGTCCTAACTAGAAAATGCCTCCCCAACAAATAAGGTTGTCATTTCTGAATAGCCAAGACAATAGCCATCATCTACCTCTCGTACACATACTTGAGTATCGCCGTGACTATGAGCACCTGACTGAAATATGCGATAGGTCGCTGATCCTGCATGAGCACTACCCCCAATCCATATCCCGACACATCTGTCTCCACTACAAATGGCCTGTTGAAGTCGGGAAGTGCTAACATTGGTCACTAATCATCGTCTTCTTCAGCTGCTCGAAAGCCTGTGTAGCCGCCTCCCCTCACTTGAAACTGTTCTTCTTCAGCTGTTCAATCAATGGTCATGTTATCATGCCATACCCTCGCACAAACTTTCAGTAGTACCCTGTGAAGCCTAAGAACCCTCTCAGCTTTCTCAGGCTTTTAGGTAGAGGCCAATCCAGCATAGCCTCAATCTTGGACTGGTCTACTGCTACCCCTGCTTTGCTCTTCACATGTCCCAGATACTCCATCTATGGTTGCGCAAACGAACATTTCTTCAGGTTTGCGTATAACTGGTGCTCCCTGAATGTCTCTAGTGCCATCTTTAGATGATCCATATGCTCTGCCTTTGTACAACTGTAGATCAGAATGTTATAAAAAAAGTAACAAGATAAATTTTTTGAGGTAAGGCTGAAAAATCCGATTCACGAGGGACTGAAAAGTGGCTGGGGCATTGTTGAGGCCGAAAGACATCACCAAAAACTCGTAGTAACGCTCATGAGTCCTAAAAGCTGTCTTGTGTACATCCCTTCTGATCAGGTGGTATCGTGACTTCAAGTCAATTTTGGAAAAAATGACCGCTCCAAACAACTCATTGATACAGGATAGGAAACTTGTTTAGCATGGTTTCCTTGTTCAGGGCCCGATAATTCACTCAAAATCTCCAATTGTCGTCCTTCTTTCTTGTTGCAAGTAGTACGGAGCTGGAAAAAGGACTCATACTGGGCTTGAGAATTCTAGACTTAAGCATCTTGCTGATGAGCTTCACGATCTCATCCTTCTGAATCTGTGGGTACTGGTATGCTCTGACACTGATAGGCGATGCTCTCTCCTTCAAGGTAATGATGTGCTCATGCTCCTGGGTTGGCAATAGCCCATTAGGCTGCTGAAAGACCTTAGAAATCTGCTACAGAAGCTGTTGTACACCCTCAGGGACCTCCATTGGCTCTAAGTCTCGGAACTCCTTTAGGCTTTGGAGCTCCACCAAGTAGCCCAGCCCTGCTCATTATATCGCCTTGACTATGGTTTTGAGCGAAACCATGGTTTTGCACAGGCTAGTGCCCCCCTCGCAGCCCACCTTTTTCCCCTCTACCTGAATCTCCATAGTTAGAGATTTTCAATCTACCTTTCTCCCCTATTATCAGTAACCACTTCATCCCTAAGATCATATCAGTGCTTCCCAAATCAAAAGAAAGAAAATCCTTCGCTATTTGTATACCCTTGAGTTTCAACACCAACCTCATGCAAATCCCCCTACTCCTTTCTATCTTTCATGTTCCCATCATGACTCCAAAGCTCCCTGTATCCATCAACTTCAATCCCAACTGGTCCACGACCCAGTTGGAGATGAAGTTATGAGTAACCCCACTATCCACCAAGACCACCACTGGCTGCTTCCCGATCTGTCCCCTCACGTTCTTGGTGTGATTTGGAGTAAATCCCACCACAGAATTTAGGGACACTTCTGCCACATCAAGGTGTAGGTGCTATCTTCTTCTGCTCCCTCCACCTGATCCTCGTTGTCAGTCTTTTCCTCCTCACAAACCAGAAGAACTTGGAGTATGTGGTCCTTGCACCAATGGCCTGGTGCATACTTCTCATCATTGCGAAAACTCAGACCTTTTGCTTCTTGTCCTGCCCCTCTGCCTCTGTGAGGCGCTTGAAATTGGTCCCGGGGCGAACTCCCCCACTCTTATCCCTTGGTGCCTCCCGCTAAAATGATACCGTCTGGGCCCTTGGCGCCAATGGAATTGAGGTACTTTTTTAAGAGCCTCCCACAACCCTACTTTTATTGCTGCTCTTCATCTGCCTTCGATCCTCTGCTATTTGTACTAGCTCCATCGTCTCCTTCAATCCCCTCGGCCTTAGTAATTGAAGGTCCGTTCGTATGTCGAGCTTGAGGCCCTTCTTGAAATTTTCCTCCAATACTGCCTCCGAAATTCCCCACAACCTCTCTGACAACAACTCAAACCTCTCCTTGTACTCTATGACAGTCCCCTCCTGAGCTTTGGATTGCATTTCCATGAGCTTCTTTATCATCTCTTTCATCCCTCCTAATCGGCTATCCATCAGATTTTTTAGAGCTGAAAATCTTTCCTCCATCCCGGATTAAACTTGCTCCAATTCCCCTTCCAACGTATCAGCCTTCTTTGCTGCCATTCATGGTTCTAAGTTCCAAGCCACAAAAAAAAGAGAGCAAAAATCAGCAACTATGGTCTTCAAACAACCAAAATTGGCAACGGGGAAGAAGTACGCAGTATAAATCAGCGAAGAGAATTGCGATTTTGGTTCAAGATACTGCTCTGATAACAATTTGATGCTCATTGGTATTAAAAATATCAACAAACTCCGAGAGATTCAACACAAAAATAGAATTTTATTTCTAGGAAATTAAATACGAACAAAGTAAGATACAATGGTCCTCTTTCGAGTGGAGGACCGTCTCTCCCAAACCCTAGACGCCGCTAGGAATTCTCACAAAAAGAAAACTACAACACTCTTAAATCAAATTCCGCTTATAAAACATAACATAAACCCTACTACTTATAGCAAACAATAAACAATAAATTCCAAAATAGCCCTCAAATCAGCCCCCAAATTTGCATCTTTAATTAGGAAATATCTCCTAATTAATCCCATCCAAATCAGCTCCCAATTCTGCCCTTTTCAATTAGGAAATCCTTGCCCTTTCCGACCTGCCTTCTCCCGTATCATTAACCTCTACTTATTTACTTGCATTCTGCATCCATCCCTGTTTTTCCCTTCTTTCTTTATTGTGTCTTCCTGCTTCTGAATTTTCTTTCTCAGCATTTCTACTGGGTTCACCATTCTTTATATTTTTCTTACTCAGACCTACTGCATGAGACTCATCACGAGCTCCCTGAATGAAAACCTGCTTTAAAGTTTACTTTTTAATTCCTGAGTATACATATGTTTCTTTTGGTGGGCAAGCCTGCAGAAGTGGTTAAGGCACCTCCATTGTGATCTGGAGGTCATGAGTTCTACTTTTGTGTCATGGAAACAACCATTTTGTAATTACAGGAATAAGGATGCATACATGAACCCTCCTAGTCCTCAATATTTTGGTTGCTTCATGCACTGGGTATATACCCTTTAATACAACGTTGACAGTTCACTCTAGGTTCTTTATCTTTTATGGGAGTTTACTTAGCCTTCTAACAAAGATTTGAGAATTTTGTAATCCAGTTTGCCATTTCAGATTTCTTGTTGGTATTAATGTTTATTGTTTTGCGAATTTTATCTTCATTCTTCGAGCAGCTTTTTTCTGTTTATTATTGTCAGTGTTATTGTCTGGCTTTGCAGTTCTCCAGAAAGCTTAAACAAGCAAACCACTAGAGCTGCTTCAGTATTGTCCGAGAAAGCCATTGATGAAAGTTTGGATCAAGAAACTCTAAGCTCAAAGCATGGAGAAGGATCCGAGCTCTTCGAGGGGATTGATAGAATGCATGATTCTGAAGATCCATTAGATATAGAAGGGGAGATCAGAGACAGTAGCGTGGTAAGAGCCGGCAGCTCTAGTGAAAGTGCGAGTGACAGTGACAGTGAGAGTGATAGCAGTAGTGAGAGTGACAGTGGAAGTAAAAGCGGAAGCCCTGCAGGAAGTGGCAGTGCAAGTAGCAGCGATAGTGAGAGTGGTGGCTCCTCCAGCAGCAAGGAGGTATCTGACATGGATGTAGATATCATGACCAGTGATGATGACAAGGGGGTTGCTGCACAAAGAATGGATGCAAACAAGTCAACTTTATCAAAGTTGCCTGGTGTTTGGACATCTGGTGGTGAATATGACATAAACGACAGCGTTGAAAGTGATCAAAAGGCAAATGCTGCATCTCCCGCCCTAGATTTTGCAAGTACGGACGAAAGAGTGAACTCTGTTTCAGATCCTAAAAATCTCATTATTGGTAGAAGCACCAAGTCAATTGAGAAGCAGGAAGAAAAAACTGTTGAAAGCATTAATTCTTATATGCAACAATCAAAGTCTAGGTCTTCTGTTGATGGAATACAGTTTTCTAAAGATCACAACCAGGTTATGGAAAACCAGCATGCATCATCTTTTGTAAATTCTTGCAATGATGGAGACAAGTTTTTCGGGAGAAAAGCTTCTAACGAGAAGCAAATCTTGATGAAGGATGGAACTGGTGAGCAACCAGGCAATCGTGAAAGAGTTCCCAAAACAAGCAGTAAAAGGACTTCTAATACAGAATACCTGCAGGAGAAACGTAAAAATGCCAAGAGGATGAAGGCTTCAAGTTCAGCTGAAACCTCTTTTGGAAAAGAGAAGGGTGCCCTTTCTTCAGAAAACTTGTGCTATTTGTCTCCTGAAAGATATAGGCACTTGGAGCAAAAGATAAAGATGACCAATAATCAGCAAAAAGATGAGAAAAGCGAAGCTGATTTACTGGAAGGAAGCCTTTTGGAGCATGCTAGATCTGCTGCATCCGGAAGCATTGATAGGGTGCAGAGTAGTCCAGATTTTAGAGATGCTGCCAATTTAGCTGTGGAACAATCAAGCCGAAAAGTTGCTGATTCCAGCAGGAGAAAGAAAACTTTGGATGTTGAGAAACCGGCTAAACATGCTGAAAGTTTTGGAAGAGCTAATAAACCTCTGCAAACTGTGTGCGGCCCACCAGACTCTGATGCATCTACTCTGAAAAACAGTTCTTTTGACAGAATTTCAACTGTAAAGGGAAAGCCTGATGAAAATAGTGATACCCCCGGAAAACATCGTGCTAAAATTACCAAGGAAATCTTTGTAGGAGAGAAAACATTGTCTGCCCCGGACCAAATCAATCGGAAATCTACTGACGGTTATATGTCAGATCTGCACAATTCTGATGTGAATGGGAAAGGAAATGTTCTTAGAAGAGAGCTTTCTGATCTAGAATCAGGCGAACTTTGTGAGCCTCTTACAGAAGTAATGGGTGAAGATAAAAGACAATTTGAGAGAAACAACTCTTTCAAGAAAATGGACAACAGGGCAACAGTTTCTGAAGCAAATACTGCTGATATAAACATGGGAAAAAGTGATGTAAATGCTTTCTCAGAATCAAAGAGGCAATCACCCAACAGATTTACAGAAGGCGTGAATGGAAAGGTGTCAAATGATGGTCTAGATTTGTCTAGATCCCAGTCAAGATATGTTCAGGCCCAGTTTCGGCAATCTTCAAGAATGGATGTTGCTGAAGACAAGTGTGTAGAATCCGGTGGCAAAAATGGGACAAGAACTGACCAGGTGCTTGGCTTAGAAAATGAAATTAGTGGTCCTAAGAAATCTCAAAAATCAAATGATGGTTTAGTTGATCGTAAAAATGTTAAGGAGTCTAAATCTCAAAAATCAAATGCATTGAAGGGATCTACAGATAGAGGTATCGATGTTTCTATGACATATAATGGCACTGAAAGCAGGAGGAAAAGCTTGGAATCTTCTTCTGATGAAGAGAACGCCCCTTACATGAAATATGAAAAAGATGCGCTATGTCTTGGAGGCCCGATTAAGGATTTTTCGATGTAAGTTTTGTTTTTGCTTGTTTTATACTTGGAAAACATCCTGAACGTCAACTTATTAGTGTTGGTTATAACTGTGTCATAGTTATTATCTCGATCTTAATTTTTTAGCTTGTGCTTTATTGAACCAATTTCCTGTTTGCAGGTACAAAGATTTTGTGCGAGTGTTTCAGGAAAGATATAGCCATTACTGCTCCTTGAACAAGAAACTGGAGAAAAACCGGTATACGAAGGACACGTTTAACTTGATTTCAGTTTTAGTTTCAAATATCCCATTTCATTCTAGTTTTGATATTTGTGGAAGTTTCGATCTCATTTTTCTTTCCTTGCAGTTTTACTTCTATATTTTGTTATTTGTTTATATATTTAATATTATTTAATAACGAAATTTATAACATACAGATACACTTAAACTTTGTCTCAATTTACTTGCTACCTTTAAATGACTCAAGCTTACCGTGTGCAGGAACGACTTTCTCAAAGTTGGGGATGACATTGAGCTTGCCAGAGGAAGGGACATGGAAGAATACTACAAACTTGTGGAAAAACTTAGACAAATGTACCATCAACGGGGAGAGGTACGCTATCTATACTCCATTTTTTTAAAAAAAACTAAAATATTGCTGCACAAATGCATTTCTGCCATACATCATCAACTTGAAAAGGTACAGTTTCTGTATTTGAATAATCATTTTAACTGAAATATTGTTGTTCAAATGTAATTATGTTATATATGTCATTTCATCATTTTCTTTATACTTCTAAGATACATCTATTACTGTTATTCTATGATTTGCTTTTAAATTTTTTTCCTGAGTATTCTTTCAATCTTTCCTGAGATATTTTATTTCATTCAAAAGAAAAGGAAATTTTCATGTTTTGGTGGTTTAATTTTTAAGTTCTTTAAGCAAAAAAACTATCTTAATCTGCTAAACAATTATTGCACAATGATTTCTCTGCTTCTTCTTTTTTTTGCTTCCTTTATTTGATGTTCTTTCTACTGTTTGTGCTGCAGAGACATAAGGAAATGAAGAAGATTTTCATCTTGTTGCATGATGAGTTGAAGGTAATGGGATTGATTCACAAAAAATGATTCTCTATTGGCTTCTTTTCTTGTGCATTTTTTTTAAAACAATATTATTAGAACATAATCCTTTGAACTAGGGCGAAACCAGCCCTAATTTTTAGGGGGCCAAACTTATAAAGGCATATATGTTGGGGGTCCAAGGGGGCATCGCCCCCTGACGGAGTTCGACCTGAAGGATATTTTTGGAATTCAATGATGAATTCTCTTTACTATTTACTGGAGTCAATTACCTAAAGATCATTATATTTTAAAATTTTTAGGGAGGGCAATTGCCTAAAAACCCTTGTAATAAAGTCTGGAAAATGAATGAAGACTGACAAATTATCTGAAAAATCATATAATCAATTTTTTGAGAGGGGGAAATTGCCCTCCCTGACCACAAGGGGGTTCGCCCTTGCTTTGAACAACATCACCTGGAAAGAAAATCTAACAATAACTACAAAATCTACCTGTTTTGCAGACATTAAAACAGAGAATTAAGGATTTTGCTGCGGCACATTCAGGAGAATGACAAGTAATCCAGTTCTTTTTAAGGTTGGCTATTTATCTCTTTCCATTTCATGCTTATTAAACTATTCACTGTTCAATGTAGACTCACAAGTAAATATCTTCTAGAAGCGTCTGAATCTCTAGAAGCTGGGTTTGCTATGAAACCAGCGGTGTATATTACATAAAAAAATATCAAAGCCATCCAAAGAAAGAGTAGATAGTGATATCCATCCATGGCTCTTCTTGTTCGCCATCGTTGGAGCTTGAGGCAAAGGTTTCCTTCCAGTTTTGTACCGAGAAAATTTTGAGGTTAAGTCATTGTGATGGAGAAGAAGCAGAAGAATCAGATTTGTTTTTGTAAAGGTTGGTTGCTGGTACAGCGTTTCAAAATGTAAATTATTTGATAATTAACAGCTAACGATTCAATTGAAAATAAAATTATTTGTAATTATTGGATTTGTTTAGTGGGAGAGATGTAGACCACTTGGGCCTATGGTTTTTAAATTTTCTTGTAACAAGAGCATGCTATTTTTTTTTTTTTTGGAGGCTCTTATATTTTTTTTAAATATTTTTTTATAAAAAAATTTAATTTTTTAACTAAATAATGAGTTTAAGAAACAATAAAAAACTTGTCCCAAAGGAAATCTTAAGCTTCGTTCGGGAGAGCTTTTTTATTATTTTTTAAAATAAATTTTTATTATAAAAATTTTTTGTTCTAAAAAATTACTTTTAAGTAGAAAGAAAGTTGTATCAAACATGGAGTTTTATAAATTTTTTTTTTAATTAAAATTCTTTTTAAAGAAATAATAAAAAATGAAGCTTTAATCTTTTTTTTTTTAAATGTGTGGCATGTAATATTATGGGCTTTCTCCCTTCATAACATAACTATTATTCAATTTATTTTAGAGTAATACGGTGAATTGAGCATTTTTTTAAATATTAGAAAGTTAAAGTCCGGATGAGCTATAATAGAGTTTCTAGCACTTTATCCCAATATTAACAATTATAGCAGTAATAACAAGAAATATAACCCTTTCTATTTCTAATGTATTACAAAGCTGCTTTTTTTTTTTTAACAATTAGGTCATTTAAGACAAATTCATATACACAAGGCATACATAAGGACTCAAATCCAAGACCTCTTAGTTGTAAACTTCAACTAACAACCAACAGGCCAAGAAGAGCTGTCTTTGTTAAGAACTTTTATTAGGTCCAGTGTAAAGACGTAAAAGAATGTCCAGTCGGAGGCAAAATTCCGCAAAAAAACTCGGTATTTGCTCGGTATTGCTAGGTATTATTTGATAATAACGAGGAATACAGCTCTGTGAAGACTAATACCGAGTTGTACCGAGTTTTTTCTAGGAAAAACTCGGTACAACTTTTGTATAACTCGGTATTGCTTGTATAGCTCGGTATAACTCGGTATTGAGTCTTCACATGATGGTATTCCTCATTGTTGTTTGGTGTTGCTCGGTATTTCTCATTTTTTGGCGTGATTTGGCCACCGACCGGACGTTCCTCTACGTCCGGTCGGGGGACGTAATAATTGTTCCTTTGTTAAATGTATTTTTTTTTTATGAAGTCTCATTTATGAGGTGAAGCATCGAGATCTTCTTTATTCTTTTTAGTTTATTTTGTTAATATTTTGATTTAAAATAAATCATATTTGAAATTTAAAAATATTTTTGCAAGTGGTGCTAGCTATTGATAGAAGTAGTGGTGGTTTTCATTGGTAGCGATGGGCAGTTTCTGTAGCGTGTGATCGGAGATAATGGTCGCAGGCAATGGGCTGTGGGCAGCGGTTGATAATAACAAAGCTCGGTGGTGATTTTTATTTTAAAAATTTCAAAACTAGTAAAAATTTAGTTTGACTCTTTTTTTTTTTTTTTGTGACGAGGAAGCACTGTCTTTAGGCCAGTGAAGCCCCCGATCGACCTAGCATGCAGCCCACACAAATTTACATGGGCCAACAATTAATGCTTGCATTGCTTGCCAAGGGATTCGAACCAGGGTCCTATGCTTTGCCCAACCGGCTCTTCATCACCCAGACAAGCAGCAGTGATAGTTTGACTATCTCTAACAAAAAATGCCTTGCTGAATTTTGAATCTTGTCTAACCAAGAGGCCAACCACTTCCTTTGAATATTTGACCATGGCCGTTCCATATATGGTTGCAAGTTCAACCTCGACTTGTTAATGAACTCATGAGTCAAATCTATCGAGGCACAAATTTACCTGATTTGACTCGTAAGCTCATTGAGCAATTTGGTTAACTTAAAATATATTTAAAAATTAACTTAATTTAATATTATATTTTAACCATTTTAAGTTAATTTATATTAAAAATAAAAGTTCTAAAAAAATTGAACAAATTTAATTTAAAATTAATAAATCAAGCTCTATAATCAAAACAAGGTCAAACTTTTCATACGAGCGCAAACAATCAAAATGAACTCAAATTTACACCCTTAATTACATTAGACAGCTCTAAATAACTGTTATTTTTTAAATTATTGATGCAACTTTTTTCTATCACACTTGGGGCTGCAAACGAACTGAGCCGAGTCGAGTATGTGAGTGTTCATGTTTGAGTTCGTTTATCATTAGCTTGTTCAAGTTCGGTTCATGTTTGATTCGCGCTTTATGGTTTGTGTTCAAGTTTGGTTCGTTTAATTTAAGAGTGTTCATGTTTGGTTTATGTTCAGTTCATGTTCGGTTCGTTTAATGCTTATCGAGCTTTAAACAAACAAGTCTTATCGAGTTATGTTTGTGAACATATTTAACAAATAATCTATTGAACAAACAAATATTAAATTTATTCATGAACATCTTAAACAAACAATCTAGCTAACATAGACAAATGAGAAATGTATTTTGTTCAGAAAATTAAATTTATAACAAAAACAGTTGTCTATTTAAAATGAAAATATGATTAATCTACATGAATATATTCTTAAATGAAGTTTACCTGTCGCATTTCTCGAGCTTGTTCACGAACTTCAAATGACGTTGTTCGTGAACATAAATGAACTAAACACATTAGTATTCAAGCTTATTTATTTAAGGATCGAGTATTTAAAATGTTGTTCAAGTTTGTTTGTTTAGTTAATTAAACGATCACAAACGGGCTTTAATCGAACTAAGCATCGAGTAGCTCGTCGAACATTTGGTTCATTTGCAGCCCTAATCACACTTCTCTCAAATAAAAAACACTAAACCACACAATAAAAAAAAGACATTTTAACCATTTGTTTTAAACAACTTATAATTAATTCAGAAAAGAACTTCCGATAACAACTCCTTAACTTTTACACAAATGAGAAAGCCAATCAAATCAACTCTACTTATGTACTTTAAACAGTACACGACAACATAGTTCACAAGTAAATTATAGAAGGTGGTGTCACAAAGAAGAGAAATTATTCTGTACGGAGGCCTCCAGACGGCGAATCAAGTGCAACCACATCAACAATATCGAGCAGTACCGAGTAATACCGAGCCGCTATACACAACAAAGCAGTGACATGACACATTTTAATTAGTCTCCAGACAACATTCAGCGTCCGCACAACCACCAACAATAAGCATTATTGCAACAAAAAGCAAATGAAATGAGTGCATAATTTGACCGTTTATTTGGTCATCTCCTCTTAGTACCACATAATCTACTCAGTGAATGACAGACTTAAATTTATTTTCCTGCAATGATAGAGATTGTCATTTATAAAACTCATAGCCATCATAAGAGTTTTCAACACACAATTACAGACATAATAGCACAGACATCAAAACACAGAAAGTTTACACAAAATCACAACATATAAAGCCACACACTAACATAAATAACTAGCCATGAAGCAATTAAATCCTCCCTGGAAGCTTCATGGCCGATCTCCACTGGTCCCCCTCCCCATCATCAATAATGATACAGACAACCTGCTTCTTCCGCCAATCTCCATGGCCAAAACAAGATCATCAAAGAGCTTAAATGGAAAGCAGCAACCATCATACAATCACACCATATCCACTACCTGTAGCAAAGGGTAGAGCACCATACAGAGAAAGCTGAAAGTTTACCTTCTCACACGCTAATAAAGCAAAAGGCCTGAAGAGCCAACCAGAACACAATATGAATCTGATCCAAACTGCCTCAGTCAAAAGACATCTTCTTTCTGCTACGCATCTGCCGCAAGAGACTTTATTTCTTTATGATTATTTGCTGGTTCTTCATCCATGGAGGGAGAAGCTGTTCATACGAAGTTTATTAGAGTGAAGAGGACGAGGTACCGAAGGACTTGGCTCTTAACTTGAGCGATTTCAGATATTGAATGGCTTCATCGAGCACAGCAGCAGTGTTCTTTCCCTTGCCGCCGGGGATAATCCTCCTCAGGACGCTCACTGTGCGTTGAATTCTCTCCTGCTTGTCCCGCTTGCTCCTGCAAGTGCCTTTGGGTGCAGAGCTTGGACCAAAGTCGTCTTCTTCGAGTGTACAGTGGGAGTGAGGAGCGATTGCAGAGCTTGCAGTGTCTATGAGAGATGCATCCAGCTCAGAAGAATCTACTCTGCGCCGCTTGGCTGGGAAATGGGAGCTTGTAATGTCTTGTTCAGCAATGTCAAATGGGGAATGTCCTGTGCTGGTTTCTTCATCTTCCATGTATTCAGAGTCCGAGTAAAGAAGGGCGTCAATTTCTTCTGAGTCTTCCTGCATCTCTTCTTCGTTCGCGAGGCAATTGGAAGCATCTGCATAGGTTGTATTGCTTGCAGGTAGAGGTAGATTGAAGCCCTCAAATGGATTAGCTACTGAGCTAAAAACCAAACTAGTTTGGTCCCTAGAGTGATCGAAAATAAGGAACCTCTTTGTCTGAGTAATGGCTTCTTGTTCAGAAGATCCAATAACAGGATTCAATGACGGGTAAAGGGAAGAATTGAAAGGAAAGAAGCTCTCCTGAGTTCCAAAATCAGGTAATGGACAATTTGGATTGAAAGATAGAGAACAGCCATAAGGATTAACTGAGTTCTGTTGCTGCCCAGCATCAGGAGGCCAGAGTGAATTGCCTGAGTTGAAGTTACTAAATTTCCACATCAATGCAGTAAAAACAAATCCGAAATCTCCTGTAACACAAAACACGCATGCCCAAATCTCCATTAGCACAAGGTTTTAACTTTATTACAACGATTGAATCTTAAAAGCAAACGGGTAACCCACCAACGAAGAACAGAGAGCTCGTCGAGCGCAGACTCTCTCTCAAAGACAGTAAAAACGAAATTTTTATCTAAATCAACTGCAGCACTGAAGCTAATCTACGTGACAGGCTTCAGCAGGTGGCGGAAATACTCAGCCTGCACCAAGAAAACAATCATTATAACAGAATCTAATAATAAACTAGAACAACGAAAGGACGCAAAAAGCTAATTAGTGATTAAAATATGTTATTACAGGAAAAATACCTGGCAATCTGGCAATGGTTGGAAACAAACAATGATTCTAACTATAATAGCGGCACATCCAGCGATCCCATATTCATGTTTCAATCCCCGGAATCTCGTCTGCGTCGCCGCCTGGCAAACCATTCCTACTCTAATTCCCTTCAAATCAAGCCGATCACCAGAGAAACGCAAGAAGAAGAAGAAGAAGAAGAAGAAGCAGCAGAAGAAAAAGAAAAGCAGGGAAGTGCAGCAGATCTAAAGTGGTTGCAAAGGAAAGTGTTTCTACTAAGAAAGCAAAGCTGCCTTTTTAACAAGTGGGGAACGCCTCAGCAAGAAGCCTCGTTCCCATAGATCGGGAGCAGAACAGTAAAGATAAAAACAGGAGAAGAAAGCCAAGAAAAGAAGTCTAGTTACAGAATAACCCGGCAGTACAAGTTCAAGGAAACCACTTTCCGATAGACGTCAACAGAAAGGCTCAGCCACCGCATACTGCTGCTCCAAAAAATACAGAAAGAACACACAGAAATCTTCGTTCTCGCCTCCTAACCCAATGAAACCCTGATTTTTCACACACAAAGAAAAAAAATATCAGAAACAACTAAAAAAATCAATCAATTAAAAAAAGAAACAATCTAAATCATCCCTACAGATCGCAAAACCTTGAAACTTGTTTGATCTCCACTGACAACCAAAAAGATCAAATACCAAAGGAAAAGTTCGAAGCTTTGAAGGGCAAACAGCTCAAAAGACCAAAAATCCGACTGCGTCGTGCGAATCTTACTTGAATTCTCAAACTCGGAACAGAGGAAAGAAACTAAGGAGGCGAGGAGGAAATAGAAAACCTAGACCAGTGTTCACCGAGCAGGGAGCTGATAAGAGATGAATGGATTATATTGGCATCGGGTGACAGAATTGCCCTCAGCAACTATAAAGTATTACAGTTTTAGCCACTAATCACGTGACATGAATAACCTGTCCCGAAACGTAATATAGTCAAAAGAGTGACCAAAGGTCAAAGTAACTGTTGACCGAGAGTAGTCGGGAAACCAGGTTAAAGCGCCGAGTTCGGTGAGACTAATCTAATCTCTTTGGAAATACAATCATGTCGGTATCTGTTAAATTCCCTTTTAGCCCATAACTCGTAACTAAAATTTCAAGAAGTCACCACCCAATCGTAGCGAGTCGATCATTATTAGTATGATTTATTAAACTTAATTAGCATGCTGGCCTTCATGATTAATATTATTGGTAAATTTATAAATTTAATTTTATTTAATAATTTATAAGTGAGTACATTTATAAATTTATTTATATGATTTATTAGACTTACGAGATTTTGTCTATAAAAGTACTTCTCGTGTTAGAAAAAAAGAATAAAATTAAAAAAAAAAAGATTTTTAAATTCAATGTTAAATAAATAAAATATTAAAATAATTTTAAGAAATAAATAATTAATTAATCAACGCATAAAAGAGTATATTGAGTAGTATTTATTGAAAAAAAATAACATAATGTAAAGCTATGACTAGAAATTAGAGGTGTCAATATTTAACTTGACCAAAACCTAAATTGAAAATTTTGGGTTTGGGTCAACCCAAACCCGTCCGTCGAGTTGGGGTTGGGGATTTCGACTGGTTTGTAAAATCGAGTCGAGTTCGGGTTGATCCGAAAACCAGAAACCAACTCGTTTTGACCCTCTAATCACCCAAAATTGGTTTGTCGAGCATGGTCCGCGAATTTCCATAATGGTGTGAGCTTGTCCGAACTCCGGAGTTTGTGTCTTGCATGATTCGTGTGAGCTCGTCGGATTCAACTCGTGAGACGTGACCTAGCGCGAGTTTGACTTTGCCTTGTGTGATCGCGTGGCCCGCGTCTAGCGTCACTGCGTCAAGGCAATTGGGCAAGGCCAGTCGAGGTTGGGGTTCGTCTGGCATCGTCACTCGCGGGTTTGACTTCGATAGTTGCAGTTCCCAGTCGCGTCGCTAGGCCAGGCTAGCCAGTTGCATCGCTTAGCGCAATCGAGTTGCCAGCACAGCTACGTCGCCAGTTCAGATAAACTCGGGTCAAGTCCAGTCAACCTGTAATCTACACAGGTCGGGTCTGGGTTGAGATTTTTACCCATTTTAAAACTGGTTCCGATCAAATAATTTCAGGTCGATGTCAGGTTCGACCTGAACCTGAACTGTGACTTGATTTTGACACCCATACTAGAAATTATGATCACTAAACACATGATTGTATTTAAGGTAATATAAGGGGGCAATCAGCTAATCACTACCTTCAAAATCTGAAAGTTTATTTATATACCATATGTTATTATTTAAATAAATATAAATTAAAAATATTCAATTTGTGCCACTCTAGAAGTTTAAGATTTATTATTTATACCAATTGAAAAATATTAATAATACTTTTTTTAAAAAAGAAAATTTGTGCCATCCAAAAAAATATCTAGCTTTGTCATTGGTTAAAAAAATAAATAAAAGAATAATCTTAATAAAAGAACTAACTTTGCGCTATAAAGCTCTTTTTAAAAAGTATTACGAAAGTTGTATCAAACGAAGATTTTGTTTGGAACATTTTTCTTACTATGTTTTAAAATTATTTGCTAATACAAAAATTTCTGATTCAAGAAATTTTTATATTAGTTCTGTTGCGTCCTGGAATATCCGCGGCGGTCGAGAAATATATGGTTTAACGTCTTAGCATTGTACGAAGATCCAACACACAAGCAGATAAGTGAGAGGGTGTAGCATTCATAAGAGACACCAGAGTTTTTACGTGAAAAACCCCTGAAAAGGGGAAAAAACCACAGGGCCTGGCCCAGTTTGAATGAATCCACTAGTATTTGCAGTCGATTATAAATGAGGCCCTTCCTTTGAGAAGGCCTTGTATTGATGTAGCCACTATACATCATATAGATTGCATTACATGGTAGGAGTTACATATACATGTTTGTTTGGTCGAAAGGACTGTAGTCGGCAGGAGACCGGGGTCAAAAAGACCGTTGTCTGTTGATGGAGGTTGGACGAACCGTAGTAGGCAACAGAGGTCGAAAGGATCGTGGTCGGCTGGAGACCGGGGTCAGAAAGACCGTTGTTTGTTGATGGAGGTCAGAAGGACCATAGTAGGCGACGGAGGTCGAAAGGACCGTAGTAGGCAGGAGACTAGGGTCAGAAAGACCGTTTTCTATTGATGGAGGTCGGAAGGACCATAATAGGCGACAGAGGTCGAAAGGACCGTAGTAGGCGGGAGACCGGAGTCAGAAAGACCGTTGTTTGTTGATGGAGGTCAAACGGACCATAATAGGCGACGAAGGTCGAAAGGACCGTAGTCGGTAGGAGACCGGGGTCAGAAAGACCGTTGTCTGTTGATGGAGGTCGGAAGGACCATAGTAGGCGACGGAGGTCGAAAGGACCGTAGTAGGCGGGAGACCGGGGTCAGAAAGATCGTTGTCTGTTGATGGAGGTCGGACGGACCGTAGTAGGCGACAGAGGTCAGAAAGACTGTTGTCTGTTGATGGAGGCCAGAAGGACCATAGTAGGCGACGGAGGTCGAAAGAATCGTAGTCGGTAGGAGACCTGGGTCAGAAAGACCGTTGTCTGTTGATGGAGGCCGAAAGGACCATAGTAGGTGACGGAGGTCGAAAGGACCACAGTCGGCAAGAGACCGGGGTCAGAAAGATCGTTGTATGTAGGGCGGTACTCTGGTAGAACTCTAGGCGTCAGGTAGTGGCCTAGCAGAAGTCTGGGCCTCATGTGAAGGTGAGGGCCCCTGGTGAATGTCGGGCCTTGAGCAGAACTTTGGGCCTTGAACAGAGCGTCGGGCCAGAATGTTGGGCCTTGAACAGAGCGTCGGGCCTTCAGTAGAACGTCGAGCCTTAAGCAGAATGTTGGGCCTGAACATCGGGCCTGGAGATGGTGGTGCAACGAAGCTTCGACGGTGGTCTGGCGAGATTCCGGTGGTGGTCCGGCGAGCTCCTGTGGTGGTCCGACGAGATTCCGGCGGTGGTCCGTCGAGCTCCTGCGGTGGTCCGGCGAGGCTCCGACGGTGGTCGAGGAGGAGCTTCCTCCTCCTCCTTCTCTTCTCTTCTTCTCTCTCTTGCTTCCCTCCCCCTTTGTGAAAAATGAGGACTCTATTTATAGATTTTCTGGAGTGGCATGGCCCCATAAATAGGTGTGAGATCAGGAGCGAATAAGGAGTGGTCGAATGGACGGCCGATATCAAATCCTTTGATCATGCACCGTTCGTTGGATATTTGGAGGCCTTAATGATGTCGGAATTCGGCAATATTGGGCTCGTTAGATTCGTCTCGTCGAGCCGCTCGATTCGAGTATAAGCTCGTTAAAATCGAAGACCGTTTGGTAACTCAAATTGAGGTTTGAACCTTCCAATAGCGCTTCGGGTCCTTGATTCGGACCCATTTGGGCTCGGATTGGGTCGAATTTGGTGTCGTTGGGTTCGTATTTCCGAGACGCTCAGTATGACTATAAGCTCACTGAAATCGGAGTTTGAATGCTCTTGATTTTAATTTTTGAAGTTTCCAACTAGCTTATGCCTCGAGATTTGTGCCCGATCAAGATAAATTTGTGATGATGTATCATGTTCGATTGACACAACTTTTTTCTTATTTTTTAAAATAATTTTTTAGTGCAAAAATTTCATGAAAGTATAAAAAAAATAATTGTAAGAAATTATCTTATCTGACCTCCCTAAGCAAAAATGCATTATTCAAATAGATACACTGCAACAAGATTATCCACTGCACAAGAATCACAATTAGCCTAGTTTAGGCCTCCTTTTATTTTATTTACAGAACAAAACCTGCCATTTAGCTCTTCAAGAGATTAATTAATAAAGAATACTTTAATTCTGCAAGAAAGATTTTGGGGATTTGATTCCCCAAAAGCAAAAGAAAATGGAGGCAACCCATCGCCAACTTCCCCCACAGAATACTCAGAGAAGGAGACACTCAAATTTTTTATAATAAACAATCGCAAAAATTAATCCATAAAATCTGAAAAGCAGCTTAGAAATGATACCCAAAGCCCCCTAAGTATCTCAAGCGGTATCAGAGGAAGATATCAGCCTAATTTAGTTTAATCTTCCCGATAAAGCCGTCGGTTTGGAGAAATTATTATATGAGGACGTGAAAACAGCTCTATAGTTGGAGATTTATTAGAATGGGTCATGTTAGCAATATCGAGCTCAGTACCGAGCGGTACGGAGCCGTGGCACCAAGTAGTGCCGACGTGACTTATTCTGGTTAGTCTACGGTATGTGTCAATATTTGACACAACACGAAAACCCGACTCAAATCCGACACGAAAATTCGAGTTGGACACGACCCGATTTCAAAACGGGTCTGGTTCAGGTTGACCCGACAGGTTGCCGCTTCAACCCGAAAACCCGTTTAAATTGAATTACCCGCAGCTGCCCGAGCTGCCTGCGCGCGCTTCTCGAGCTGCTCCCACCTGCCAGCTGCTACCCGCACGTGCCCCGCTGCTGCCCGCTCGGTCAGCGCCAGCCCGTTGTCGGCCATCCAGCGCGCTCGATGCCCGCCATCCCGCCACCGCCAGATGCCAATCCGTTTTGGGTCGGGTCAACCTGCCAACCCGACGGGACAGGTCCGGGTATGAGTTTCCGACACGTTTACATACCCGTGTTGGGTTAGGGTCAACTCGTTTGAACCCGAGTCAATTCTGGATTCAACCTGAACCCGACTCGTGACCCAAAATTGACACACTTAATCTACGGACGGCATTCGAAGTCCTCATAAAATAGTTTCTCATCCCTTTGGGTGGGGACCCTAAAATTTTCTTCAATTCTTAAAAAGCCTTCCTCGTGTTTAGGGCGTGGGGAACAAGGCAAAGGGCGGTACAGTGGAGTCCACGAACCCTTAAGGTCCACGCTTTGGGTAGCAACTTCGGGTTAATTAAAGCTTTGGGCCATTAAGTTGGGGTTATAATGGTTGGAACTTTAGGTAAAGTCTTAAAGCGAGGTAGATTAAAATAAAGCTCATGGTGTTGTTGGGGATCTGCTTTGTTATGGCAAACGTGCGAGTCGCACGTATGGATTCACGTGCGTGTCGTTAGAGCATTGGATGATGTTTGGTTTGCCACGTGTGTATGAAATCATGAAAGATAAGATAGGGCTGCCTTTTTCAACTTTATTTTGATGGGTTTTTTTTTTTCTTGAAATTTGGATTAGAATAATTTTATAGTTATTGGAAAATAGTTATTTACTTGTTTTAGGTGACTAATTAGTTTATATAAGCTAAATGCATCACTTGATAATTTTCAAATTTTATTTAAAATATTTTTATTGATAATAGAAGTAAATACCTCATCTTAAGCCATTGTTTGGGATAACTTCAATTTATTTTTTTTAAACAGCTTTCTTGTATATATATATATATATTTTAATTTTAAATAATTTTGCACTAAAAAGCTACTTTAAGAAACAGTAAGAAAATTATTCAAAATAAAGCCTAAGTGTTCAAGCTTTGTATTATTTAAAATTTATATAGCAATTGAATAAATACTTTTATAACTTATATAAATTAATATATTTATGGATAGCGTGAATTTACGAGCTATTTAGTTGCCTGAAAAAAGAATGCATTTAAAAGAATTTCTTTGAAGTTGTTTGAATGAATGTAAAAGAAACACATGACTTTACTTTTCTTTATTAGATTTGAAGTAAAATAGACAGTTAGTTGTGGTGCCTGGTGGTAAATGCGAACAGCAATGGTGCCTAGCGGCAGTGGTGGCCGATAGTGGTGCTCGGCGGCAGCGGTAACCAATAGGCAATAGTGGTGGCCGACATTGGTATAAATGGAGGTGCATTTTTAGTTTATTTGAAAATCGTCCAAATCGGAAGAATTCTAAATACATTCAAAATACACTATTTGGGGTATTTGGAATACACTCCTTTTACATTGCCCTTTTACTTTACTTTAAGCCAAACACAAAAATTTCTAAAACCACTTATTTGGATTACTTTACTCCCTAAATGCATGCAATGAAACAGCCCCTTAAACTTTATTGTTCTAGTGTTTCGTTATGAAAAAAAAAGCCTGGAGAGGAAGCACTTCCGCAAGAAATTCCCTCGTAATTGCTGGAGAAGGTTGAGGCCGCATAGAGGAAGGAACATAGTGGAATTTGGTTCGGCCATAGCAAGTTTCTGCATTGGTAACTAGAAGGAAATAGGGAGACTTTCAGCATAGTTGCTGAAGGGAAGGGTTTGATTTCTAGAAAGGAAGATTTATGCATATTTTTAAGGGAAGGCTAGTGATAGCATTATAATTCAGGTTCTGATATATTGAGGTAAATAAACTTGCAACTCATTGTAACCACAATTGGTAAGATTTTAGAATGATTAATATGAAATTTTGTGATCAATTGTAGTTTGATATCAAGGTGAGTATGAATTGATGACAGAAAGTGTAAGGGAGGAAATTTAAAAGAAGAAGAAGGTAAAAAATAACTAAGTATTGTTATCTTTTATGTTATCTAGAATTAATAAAGTTTCTAAAAGATGATAACCTATTGTATTGTATGATTATTCATATATTTATACAGAAAGAAAGTTTTGAGTTTATGTATCAAAGGAAAAGACTTCATGGTGTAGGTTTTAAAGAGACCAGCCGTAAGGAAAGTAAGTTATTTATAATTATAATGATTATGAATGGTTACTCTATCTTTTATGTTTTAAAATTTTATTATCATGAGATGTATTATGAGAATTTTGTTAATAATCATGAGAATACATTGGGGTATTTACAACTATCTATTTATGAGAATAAGAAAGATTTAATAGATGTTTAAGGGTGCTTATTTCAACATTTCATTAATTAATAATTTCATACAAAGAAGTTATCTTTTTAACTTAGTAGCTATCAAATTTTTAATACGTCAGATGTATGAGTATAAGTATACTTGAAGGTTATAATCATTAAAATAAGATATGAATTATAAGGTATGATGTAAAGAATATCAAGTTAAAAGTAAAGATTGTCTATTCTATGATATGATGTCTGCAATATTACGTGGGCAAAAGGGACCCAATTATTAAACATGTATTACAGGTGGGGCAAAAAGGACCACAAAAGAAAAAATATCTGCATAGCAGGTGGGGCAAAAGGGACCTCTAATGAGGCAAAATGGACCTCAATGTAATTCAATGATGATAATGCTAGGTTTATCTGGGCTCTATTGAATATTATTCTAAATTTATAGCCAGGTTTTTTACATATTTAATTTGATATTCCGTGTAACTTTAAAGAGGTAAAGAATAATGCTAACTAAGATTTATGATGTTGTTATTAATAAAAGTGAGTTTAATAATTTATTACTTCAATGCTTTGATTTATTTCTCTTGTTATATTATAACTGTGATTTATATTACATAATTTGTTGGGTTTCATAACTCACAAATTATTTCTTACTAGTTGTTTTTATAATAAAATGAAAAGAAAAAGTAGAGGAAATTTAATATGCAAGTATTTAAGTTTTATGTTAATATTTATTTAAATTTTTAAATATACTCTTGAGGTTATTTAACAGTTTTAATATTGTATATATAGAATAAATTGTTTGGATTTTCTTAGTGGCTATGTACTAAGTTTTTAATAAAACTTGAGAATTATTAGATGCTTCATTTGTTGTATTAAATGAGGTTTATATAAATTTTTATATAGATCTAAAATAGAATGACATGATTGAGATGTTTAGTGATGAAAATATTATGTTTATTCTTGTTACCTTCAACAGTACTGTTAAGAGGTACTGTGGAGTGTTACAAAAGTAATATCAGAGCAATGTTCAAGATTCTGAGGATTCAATTAAGGAAATATAAGTAAAGTGAATTATTTAAGAGGATAAGATTGGATGTGTTGAAATTATTACAAAGCCTAGGAAACATAATATTTTTAAATTAAGTAATGAGTCTAATTTCATTTGATTTATATGTAATCATGTTTAGTTTTTTAATCTGACTTATATATCAGTATATGAAGGTAATGTCTAAATAAGAACACATGATTATATAAATATACAACTCTTAATATAATATGTTACATATTTAATGGCTAAAAAAATACCTGAAAGAGAGGAGGGTCAGTCATCTCAGCCTATTAGGATCTCTTAAGATCCTGAAAATGTGGCACCAGTAGGAGGTAGTGCACTTAGTGTAAATCCTACACTGGTATGAATTGATGCTATGAATGCAATGTTAGAGAATATGATGCAACTACAGATGATGAATATGATGATGTAGATGATGGAAAAGATGCAGTCTATGGTGTGATATGCAACATTTGGTGTTCCACCTGTAGTTACACCAATTACTCCTACCACTCCTAATAGTAGTACAAATGTGGAGGCAGGTGATCTTGTTAGTGCAAAAGTGGATAAGCATTTAAAGCTCTTTCAAAGCCTAAAACCTCCTTTGTTTAAAGGAGGAGTTGATGTCAGAAGTGCTGAGGATTGAATTATCATAATAGAAAAAGTTTTAAATGGAATGAGATGTCCTAAGAATAAAAGGGTAGTCTTAGCAATCTTTATGCTAGAAGGTGAAGTAGAAAGATGGTGGAGGGGACAACAATTGGAGAAATTCAAATGTAGATCTAAGGAATAAATTATGTTGGAAGAATTTGAGCAAGTATTCAAAGAATGTATGTTCCTCCATCAGCAAGGTAGGCAATGCAGAAAAGTTTTATAAACCTGAAGCAATAATCTAAGACTGTCATTCAATATGAAGCAGAATTTACGACTCTTTCAAGGTATGCTCCAAAGCTCATCAATACTCTAGATGAAAAATACTACATATTTTTTAAGGGTCTAAGGGATTCTTTAAGATAGCCTTTAATCCCTCTTTAATTCGCATAAAAGAATTTTTTAAACTGATTGAAAGTTCTAGATTATTGAAAAATGACATATAAGAGATTAAGTAGAAATGAGAGAATAATGATAGACAGAGATAAGGTGATTACAATGGAGGATCCACAAAAAGATTGAAATTCCAACAAAGTTAATATAAGCAGTCATTGAGATTACTTGCAATATCAGTTTGTATAACCTGTGGAAAATCTCACCTAAGAAGATGCATAATGAATTCATGAAAGTGTTATTAATATGGGGAATGACTTCATATAAAGAGGAATTATCCAAAGAATGTTAAAAAAGGCACAGAAGTTAGAGATAGTCAGAGGATGTATAAGTTTAGAGGTATCAGGCTACAGATTCATCTACCTGCTTTGAAGATAAAAGGAGAAACTTCAAGTGAAACAGTCAGATCAGTACCACTAGAGTTTTTGCTTTATCTTCCCATAAGGCCAAAGACTCTTCTAAGGTGGGGAGATGTACTTTAAATATCTCAGATTTACCTGATAAAATATTTTTTGATTCTGGTGTGTCACATTCCTTCATGGCTGAGATATTTTGTAAGAAAGTGTATATGGAACCTATTTCTTTTACTCATGATTACATGTTAGTTTACCTGCAGGTAATTATTTAAATACTAGTACAATATGTTCAATTTATTTTATGATAATTAGTAGAAAATTTCAAACATATATGATAGTACTCTCATTAATAGAATTTGATATAATTTTAGAATGGATTGGTTAGTCAAGTACTTTGCAACTATTAAATATTGGAAGAAAAAAAGTCAAATTTAATTTGCCTGGAGAAGAAGTATTTTATTTTCAATGTGAAAGAGAAGTAGTTTCTTCCTTGATTGCTTCTAGTTAGGTGCTTAAAATTCTAAGAGCAAGTGACTTAATTTTCTTAGCTAAGTTAGAAGCTATAAAAGAGGAAAGTAATGATATACATTCCATACATATTATGAATGAATTTATAGATATTTTCTCTAAGGAATGGAAGGACTTACCTCCTGAGAGAGAGGTTAATTTTTTAATAAACTTGCAAACTGGCACAAATTCTATTGTTAAGGCACCTTATAGAATGACAACTACGAAATTATAAGAACTAAAAGGTTAGTTGGCTGAATTGGTTGAGAAGAGTTTTATCAGACCTAGTTCATCCCCTTGGAGTGCACCTATGTTATTTGTTAAGAAAAAAAATGGTTCAATGAGACTCTGTATTGATTACAGAGAATTAAATAATGTGATAGTTAAAAACAAGTATCCTCTTTCTAGAATTGATAATCTCTTTGATCAATTTGTAGGTGCTTCTATTTTCTCCATAATTGATTTGAGATCAGGATATCACCAGGTTATGGTGAAGGAATGTGATGTAGAGAAGACTGCTTTTGGAATCAAATAAGGGCATTATAAATTTTTAGTTATGTCATTTGAGCTAACCAATGTCCTAATAATATTCATGGATATAATGAACAGAATTTTCAAACCTTATATGGATCAATTTGTTATTATATTTATTGATTACATATTAATCTATTCTAAGAATGATAAGGACCATGCAGAGTATTTGAAGGTGGTACTTGAATTACTATGATAATATAATTATTTGTTAAATATTCTGATGTAGAACGGGTAGGATGGCAAAGCTGAAACAGTTCCTTCCAGGAAATCTGAAACAATTCAGATTTTCCTCCCAAAATCTGAGAGGAACTTGAGCAATCCAGCAGCAGAGGAAGAGCACTGTTCCCAATCTTGAGAGAAATTTAGATTTCTTTCTTGAAACAAATATAGAATTTAGGAGTAGGAGAGAGGATGTGGACTTTAGAACTCAAGTGAGAAGTTGCTTGTGATGAGAGATGGTGGGGAAGGAAATAACCAAGAAAGCCTTTGAAGGTCTCGGCCAGCCCGCTTTGCCTGAGAAGAAAAAGGAGGGTAACAGGTGGAGATCCTCTCCAAAAATCTGGAAAAAAAAAGACCCTTCAGGAAATCTGAGATTTTCTTCAGGTTTCTTATTTAAAACCTGAGAGATTTGGAGCCAAAATCTGAGAGAAATCTCAGGTTTCGAGACTTAGGAGCAAGGGAAATTGGAAGGAGCATTCAAGCCTTGATTCCAGCAAGGTGTTGAGTGGGAGAGGGAGAGGATTGAGGAGGGACAACCCAGGAAAAGGGTATGGAGGAGTTCGGCCAGCAGTAGGGAGGGCTTTGGAGAAATAATACCAAGCAAAACAATTAAGGAGGAGGCGGCTGAAAGGCTTGGAAGGGGTTTCAGATTTTGGAACCAAAATTTATTTCCAAAAGCTGCTGAGACGGGGGGAATTTATTTCCAAGAGCTGTTACGTGGAGTTAGAAACATCTCAGATTTTGAAATTCTCAGGTTATGGAATTCTTTCCCAAAGAGCTTGAGTTAATGAAGGAGAGGGGGCCGGCTATGTATGGAATTGGAGGTGGGTTTGTCTCTTAATTAATTCCAAGTAAAGAATTTAATATCTGGCCTGTAGACAATTCGACAGCTGTGATTTGGGAAATGATTTTGGGCGTATTTACTAGGCTAGGGCAATTTAGGAAAGTGATTAACTAAATCCTATTTGAATTTGAAATTTAAATTGATTTAATTAAAGAACTTTCCTAAAATAGTTTTGTTATATTAGGAAAGAATTCAAATTTCAAATTAGTTGAATTTGAAAATTTGAAACTCTTCCCAAAACTAATAGCATGCAATCGATTCCCTTAATGAAGCATTAAAGGAGAGGGGGACCACCTAGTGGGGTTAGAAAAAATTTCAAATTTCAAATTAGTTGAATTTGAATTTTGAAAACCACCCAAAATTAAATTTCCCAAATTAAGCAAGGAATTAATGGGGATGAGGAGGTGGATGGGGAACTGGCGGTTAGAGGGTTGGCCGGCGGTATGGGAGCTTGGGTGGGATGTTGGTCGTGGGTGTTGGATGGGGAAAAGAGGGGTTTTCGGGTGAGGCTAGAATCCGACGGCCAAACGAAAATGGGGAGGAGGAAGAAGATGAAGATAACGACGAAGAGAAATAAGAAGGAATAAAAGCAAATAAACAAAATATGAAAGATACAACAGCGAGCCCGGACACATCCTGCGGCTGACGGGTACTACGTTGCCCTTCTCAAAGGGACTTCACGCGACGAGCCCGGACCCATCTTGTGGCTAGTGGAAACTCCGACTCCCTCCCATAGGGATTTCACTAACGTTCTTCCCAAAGAACCCAAGTACAAAAGCAAATTTTTTTTATTAATAATCCATCATGCTAATACTAGAGAAGGGGCCTCTATATATAGGCCTCAAAAGAGATTTAAAAGACACATTTGCCCCTTGGGCTTTTACATAAGACAAGAGGGTAAAAAGGGAAATTGCAAAACTAAATTAAAATACACTTAATAAATGAAAATAAAACAAAAGTGATCTCAGTCGTCGATCTTCAGCTCCTCCTTGGATTGACATGGACGGTTGGATGTCCGCATCATATTCTAAGTATGATTTTTGGTTGAAGAAAATTTTATTTTTGGGACACATTGTTAGTGAAGAAAGAATTTCAGTGAATCCAAAAAAGATTAAAGCAATAGTGGATTGGCCAAGACTAACAAGTGTGCCAAATGTCAGAAATTTTTTGAGATTAGCAGGATATTACAGAAAATTTATTAAAGACTTTTCTCATATTGCTTTGCTTTTATCTAAATTAACCAAGAAGGATATAAAATTTGAATGGACCAAAAATTGTGAGCAGAGTTTTAAAGAATTAAAGCAATGTTTGACAACTACACCAGTATTATTCCTTCTGGAATTGAGGGATTTCAATTGTTCAGTGATGCTTCTTTAAAAGAATTAGGATGTGTGTTGATGTAAAATAAGAAAGTTATTGCGTATGCTTCCAGACAACTTAAGTCTCATGAAAAGAATTATCCAATCCATTATCTAGAGTTGGTGGCAGTGGTATTTGCATTGAAAATTTGGAGACACTATTTTTATGGAGTTAAATGTAAAATTTTTACAGATCATAAGAATTTGAAATATGTTTTCACTTAAAACCTGAGATAGAGAAGAAGGTTGGAACTAATAAAGGATTGTGATATTGACATCCAATATTATCTAGGAAAGGCTAATTTTGTAGTTGATGCATTGAGCAGAAAGATTCAAACAAAGTTGAATATGTTGACTGGTGAAAAAAGACTAATTAGAAAAATGTAAGCCTTATAATTAGAAGTTAGAATGCAAAGAAATCATGATACACTTGGCATTAATCAGATGACAATTAAATTATCATTAAAGGAAATAATTAAGGAAGCTCAAAAGAAAAGCAATGAATATCATAAGTTTTTCGATCAAGTGCAAGAGGGATTAAAGAAGAAAATCAATGTTGATGAACAAGATAGAATTAGGTATAATATATGGCTGTGGATATCAAAATAGTTAGATTTGATTATGGACATTTGTTTGAGGCGCATAATTCCAGTTATTCAATTCACCTTGGAAGCACAAAGATGTACAAGGATTTGAATACTTTGTTTTGGTGGTTAGGAATGAACAGAGATGTAGCAGATTAGGTGGGTAAATGTGAAAAGTATCAAGTTGTTAAAGCACACAATTCTTAAGAGCTGCTTTCACTCTGTTGCTTATTGCAGCAACCTATTAGTACTATTCTAAAGCACATAATAACAAAACAAGCTACATGGGAAAAAGAGGAGAATATGAAACAATGGTTTTCTCATTTGTTTGAAAAGTAAAAAATGTTGAATTTTGATGACGAAATCCTCTTAAGGGGGAAGATTTCTTAAGGGGGAAGATTTGAAAGAACCAAAAATTTCATGTATAGTTTAAATAAATAGATATTATTAAGATTTATGTTATATGCTAGTTTAACTAATATTATAATATAATAAATTAACAAAATATGAAGGGAAGCATTTCAAAGTAGCCTTTGGAATGGGACGATTTAGGAATTTAGGCGGATAGATGATGGTTGGGGCCCACTATCACTAGTGAGTGTAAACCGTGGATAATTTCTATTGTTCTAATTTGTCGTTGGGAGAAAAAGGGTTGGAGAGGAAGCAATTCCGCAAGCAACTCCCTAGTAATTCGTTGGAAAAGGTTGAGGCCGCATACATGAAGGAACATAATGGAATTTGGTTCGGCCATAGCAAGTTTTTGCAGTGGTAATTGGAGGGAAATAGGGAGACTTTCAACACAGCTACTGAAGGAAAGGGTTTAATTTCTGGAAAGGAAGATTTATGCATATTTTTGAAGGAAGGCTAATGATAGCAGTGTAATTCAAGTTCTATGAAATACATTGAGGTAAGCAAACTTGTAACTCATTATAATCACATTTGGTAATATTTAAAAATGATTAATATGAAATTTTGTGATCAATTGCAATTTGATATCAAGGTGAATATGAATTGATAAAATTTAAAAGAAGAAGGTAAAAAGTATACTAAGTATTGTTATCTTTTATGTTACCTAGAATTAATAAAATTTCTAAAAGATGATAACCTATTGTATTATAAGATTATTTGTATATTTATACAAAAAGAAAGTTTTGATTTTATGTATCAAAGAAAAAGGCTTCGTGGTGTAGGTTTTTAAGAGAGCACCCGTGAGGAAAGTAAGTTATGTAATTATTTATAATTGTAATGATTATGAATGGTTACTCTATCCTTTATGTTTTAAAATTTTATTATCATGAAATGTATTATGAGAATTTTATTAGTCATCATGAGAATATATTGGGGTATTTACAACTGTCTATCCATGAGAATAAGAAAGATTTGATAAATATTTAAGGGTGCTTATTTCAACCTTTCCTTAATTAATAATTTTATACAAAGAAGTTTTCTTTTTAACTTAGTAACTATCAAATTCTTAATACACACCAAATATATGAGTATAAGTATACTTGAAGGTTGTAACCATTAAAATTAGATATGAATTATGAATAAATGATGTAAGGAATATCAAGTTAAAAGTAAAAATTGGTTATTCTATGATATGATGTCTACAATATCAAGTGTGAAAAAAGGATCCAATTATTAAACTTGTATTGTAGGTGGGGCAAAAGGGATCAAAAAAATATACATGTATAGCATGTGGGGCAAAATGGACCCCTGATGAGGCAAAAGGAACCTCAATGCAATTCAATGGTGATAATGTCAGGTTTACCTGGGCTCTATTGAATATTATTCTGAATGTATAACCAAGTCTTTTACATATTTAATTTTATATTCAATATAACTTCGAAGAGGTAAAGAATAATGCTAACTAAGATTTATGACGTTGTTATTAATAAAAGTGAGTTTAATGATTTATGACTTCAAGGCTTTGATTTATTTCTCTTGTTATATATAACTGTGATTTAGATTACATAATTTGTTGGGCCTCATATCTCACCAGTTACTTCTTACTGGTTGTTTTTACAGGAAAAGGGAAAGGAAAAATGGAGGAAGTTTGACATGCAAGTATTTAAGTTTTATGTCAATATTTATTTAAATTTTGAAATCTACTAGATGAGATTAGTAAACAATTTTAATATTGTATATCATAAATTATTTAGATTTCCTTAGTGGCTATGTACTAAGTTTTTAATGAAACTTGAGAATTACTAATGCTTCATTTGTTGTATTAAATGAGATTTATATGATCTTTTATATATATCTGAAATAGAATGACATGATTGAGATGTTTAGTGATGAAAATGTTATGTTTATTCTTATTAACCTCCACAATATTGTTAAGGGGTACTGTGGGGTGTTACACCCCTAGACATGGACTTCCAGATATTGAAGAAATGAATACCTCTTATATAAGTTAGAATAATTATGTGATATCATATATGTGAGTTATCATCCACATTCCCTCAGCATACAAAATTATATTATATTACAACTTCGGGTCTCCCTTTTTTATTGATTTGACATAACTAACTCATATTTAAATGAAATCTCATTGGCTAACCCTCTTATGCAAGGTATCATACCTTCACTAATTTAAATTATAATGGTCAACCTTTTTTGTGCATATACATTTCACAACATGCATAACATAATAAATATTTAAAATTATATTCAATCTCATCATATCATTCACAAGATATACAAATTATATATAAAAAATAAAAATAATGAGAATTCAAAGGATAACTCTATGAGTTCACTTAAATATGTATAATCACATATGATGAACAATAAAAATCAATTGTGTTATTCACTTTATATTAATATGATGGACATAAATTCATCAACATTTTGGATTTATTTGCATTACTCAAATCAAAACTTGTCTTAAAAATAAGAAATATTTGATAAAAATTTAATATGATTATATGAATATATGTTGAACTATTAAAATAATTACATATTAAAAGTTATATAGAAAATTTCCAAAATATTGAGACATAATAATTTTAATAAATTCTAATAAAATTAAATAAATAATATAGCTATAATAACCTACTTTGAGTCACACAATTTAATTTCAAGACTAGCCCGCCTAACAAAAATATTCTTAAGACCCTCTAATTTTTATTCTCTCTCTATCCTTTTCTCTTTTTCTCCCTTTTTCTCACGGGTTAAAAGTTAGAAAAGGCAAGAAAGAAGATTCTGGAGGCTGTATTAAGGCATTATATTCAAAAGTAAAGATGGCATGCATTTGTAATTATAAGAATTATTTAATTTTAAGTATCAAATTTATATAAATCTTTTTATATCTCAAAATTCAAGGCCTTAAAATTATTAAGAAAATAATCATAAAATAATGCATTATATTCAAACTTATTTAATAAAAATAGTTCTCAAAATGAATACTAAATGATTACAAAAAATTTATTTGTATCAATATTGTGTCAAATTTTTTGAAATTTTAGTTGAAAGAGGCAACTACTTGATGAAAGAAAGCTATTTTATGCTTTAAACTGTTTTCAATCGCTTCATAAAAAGTTGTTATCGACAACGCAAATTCTTAACGTTTTCCCTAACTAGAAGCTTCATGGAAAATCTCGATCAATGGTCCCCCAACGACCAAAGCCCGTCATTAATAAGAGTGCAGAAGCCTGCTTCTTCCACCAGTCTCCCTATCAAAAACAAGAGCTTAAAAGAGCTTAAATGGCAAGCAGCCAAACCATCACACACGCCATATCCACTTCTTGTAGCAAGTACTGTAACAGCACATACAGAGAAAGCTGAAAGCTCTTCTTGTCACACGCTAATAAAGTAAAAGAATCGACGGGACAACCATAGCACAATTTGAGTCTGCTCCAAAACTGCATCGATCATGCGCGCCTCTGTCAAAGAAACAATGCCAGCCCTTCATCATCTCTTTTAGCTAAGCTTTGCTATTTTTGTGTGGAATGCGGTTGTGATCCTGCCTCCCCCTGAACAAAAATTTTTACGGCAGCATTGGATACTTAGGGGTGTCAATATTTGAAACGACACGAAAATCAAACCTGAAAAATTTGGGTTAGGCCCGACCCGATTTCAAAACTGGTTTGATTTGGGTTCCCGAATTTGACCCGTTTAAAAAAGGGTCGGGTTCAGGTTGACCCATCAAGTTGCTGGGTCAACCCGAAACCCATTTAAAACAAGCTGCCTGCATTGCCCTCTGCTGCTCGCGCACCTGCTCACGGCTGCCTACACCCTGACTGATCACCTGCCTGTGCGCCCGCTCCTGCCAGCAGCAACCAGCATGCGCCCGAGGCTGCCCCCACTCCTGTCCGTGCCAACTTTCAATTGGTCGCATCCGTGCCCACCAGCAGCCCGCCGTTCCGCCGTCTCGCTGCCGCTAGAAGCTCAACAGTGTCGGGTGGGGTCAACTTGGCAACCTGATGGGTTGGATTCGAGTCCGAATTTTCGACCCGTTTACATACTGGGGTCGGGTTAGGGCCGACCCGTTTGAACCTAAGTCAGTTCCGGCTTCAATCCAAACCCGGCCATAAACCCAATTTTGACAGCCCAGGGTACCCAAGTACTATGGCGCTGCATTGTCTGTTTGGAGGAAGAGAAATAGCAGAGAGTCATAGCGCTCCAGACCCCAACGTTGTGGCCTTGTTAGATAGATCAGAGACAGAGAGTGGTGTGTCGCGGCACTGCGAGGCGGGTTGAATTATTTTCTTTCTCATTTTTTCTGAAGGTTTGCATCCCTTGGTAGTTTTAGAGTGTTTCTCTTTGTTAGTTCATGTCAGAGAACGACCTGTACTATTTTTCTCAAATTTTTATTGTATATTTTTTGATGTGGTGTGGCTACATGCATTATTTTTTTTCCTGGTTTCAAATTTTTCACATTAAATCCTTATATTCTTTCTTTTGATTGCATTTTCTCTTTCTTATTTGTCTTGGGTGCGTGATTTGCTTCCCCAAAAAGCTTCTGCCATGAAAGCTTCCCCTTTATTATTTCACCATGAATTATTTGAATCTCTAGTTGATGAATGGCTCATCATTTATCCTGATACTAATGCTACTTTATTGCTACACTATTGGCAGCAACATAGAGGAAGATGCCTTTCAACATATAAAAACTTTTTATTTAATCTACTCGCCATTGATTTTATTGAAGTTTATAAGAGAAAGGGCATAATCGCTCCTGGAACTCTGCAACGAAAATTATCAATTAGTCAACTAGAGAACTCCGGTCATTCGACTGAACTACTTAAAATCATTTTCTACTCTTCTATAGTTTTAATGATTTTTTTGTCTTCCTTATAGAGTACCGAACGTATTATTCTTTCTTAAATATAATCCTTGAACTCGAAGTGTCTGATCTCTTTTCATTTTCACATATAACAAGATTGCATCATTCAAATTTTTTGGCATCGTTTATGAGAAAGATAACTACATCATCGAAAGAAAAGAGCAATGTCTAACATTTCCAACTAAATTTTTGTTTGGGGCAGCTTTAGATCATTGTTTTTTTCTCTATTTTAAAAAAGATTTTTTACTAAAAAATAGCTTTATGAAGTAGTCAGAAAGTCATCCCAAATGAAGCCTAAGACTTTGTTTGAGACGACTTTATTAAAACAAAATTTTAGTACAAAATTTTTATTTTTTAACTAAAACTTCATTTTAAAAAATAATAAAAAAAGTCGTCTCAAATGAGGCTTAAATCTCATATGAAGATTGAAGTGAAATATTTTGAGCATCTTCCATGAGTAACAACTTCATTTACTGATAAGCAATTGATTAAATGTAACATTTTCTTATCCAAAAACTTTGATTGCTTGGCCTTCTCACCCACAAAATAAAATATAAAAACACAATAATAGTCAATAATTTAGAACCACACGTAAAGAATACAATTTGTATACTCGTATATGCTTTTCAAGTACTTAACAGATATTCATCATGCTAAACAAGATGACTCCCATCTAGTGGGCCTCCATAGAGAAAGTCACCAAAAGAACATTGGTATCATTCACCCTGACCTACGAAGGTAGATTGCCCCCATAGAGACACCTGTGCACCTCGCCTACCCAGTCACCTGTTGTTTGGCCACGCATAAGATAGGTAGCCATCAAAACAACTCTGGTGTGAAGATTGCATCGATCATGAACATCCAAGACTAGCTACTGAGAAGTTCATTCTTAGAGGGCCCTCATCTAGCTTGCCCTATCATGTTTGGCTACTAAGCTCGTCTTCTCAACCACTTCAACCAGGCCACTCATCTTATTTATTAAGGCAACACAAGGCTCAGCATAGGTCACTCACATAATTCCAAGTAGATGCCCAATTACCAAGCTTGCCTTACTCATTTCACGCCCGTAGACTTTACCCATTTCCATTTGGCACCACAAAACTTGCCCATACTGTTGAGTTTGCCCAACGTGACTTGTCATTGAAGAAGTTGAGGAAGAGAGAAACAGAGACAGTAAACGTAACAAAAGGAAATCTTGTATTTGCTTAATGTCTTGGTTACAACAGATACTCATATATATAGAGTTTAAGTAAGAAAGTAATTACACGTGTCAATCTATGATTGGAAGCAAGAATACATATTTAAGTTGTCTGCTCTAACATTCCCCCGCAAACTGACGAGGAAGTGCTAACAGTCAGTTTGGAGCGGAGATCTTTGAACCGAATGGTAGATAGCGGTTTTGTAAGAATGTCCGCCAGTTGGTCTGTTGTGCTGATCGGAAGAAGCTTGATATGCTTATGCTGTATGTGGTCACGAACAAACCTTTGATCTATTTCTATATGCTTTGTTCGAGCATGGAAGATGGGGTTGTTAGCCAAAGCAATAGTAGACATATTATCACAGAATATATCTACTGGGTTGGACGAAGAGACACGAAAGTCCAATAGGAGTCTTCTGATCCAAATCGTGTCTGCCGTGGCTGCCGCCAATGCCCGGTATTCTGATTCTGTTGATGATCGAGAGACGGTAGTCTGCTTTTTAACTGTCCATGAGACTAATGTGTTGCCCAAAAAAGTGCAGTAACCCGACGTGGACTTCCGAGTTATTGGATCTGATGCCCAATCAGCGTCTGAAAATGTGCGGAGCTGAAGGTTTGATCTGGTTATGGGTATACCGAGATCTGTAGAACCTTTAATGTATCTGATCAACTTCTTGAGCATTAGAGTATGAGACGGAGCCGGATCATGCATGTGTTGCGAGAGAACATTGACGGCATAAGCAATGTCGGGTCGTGTCAATGTTAAATACTGTAGAGATCCGATGATTCGACGATACAATGGTGCATCAAAACAAGAAGGAGCATCTACGTCTGTAGAAATGGATTTAGAAAAAGATGGGTTAGCGACCGAATTGCAATTCTGCAATCCGGCCATTTGAACGATCGATTTAGCATAAAGAGATTGAGAAAGAAAATACGTATCTTGGTTGGATTCGATTCGGATGCCTAAGAATTGATGAGCTGCACCTAAGTCCTTCATAGTAAACTTGGCTTTTAATTGATCAATGAGATCCGTAATGGCGTTACTTCTATTGCCGGTTATTAAGATATCGTCCACATAGACGAGAAGATAGATTTGAAGATTGTCTCGGTGCAGCAGGAGGAGAGAGGGATCCGATTGACTTTGTTGAAAACCAATTTGAAGAAGATACGAGGTGAACGTGGTATACCATTGCCTTGGAGCTTGCCGAAGACCGTATATTGCCTTTCGTAATAGACACACATAGTTCGGTTTGGAGTTGTCTTCAAAGCCCTTCGGTTGACGCATATAAACTGTCTCGTTGATGTCTCCATGTAGAAACGCGTTTGCAACATCAAGCTGGTGAACTTTCCATTTGTGAAATAGTGCAATCGTAAATAAAATGCGTATAGTCGGTAGTTTCGCCACAGGGCTAAATGTTTCATTGTAATCGAGTCCAAGCTCTTGTTGGTTTCCCTGAGCCACCAAACGGGCCTTGAAGCGAGCTATTGATCCATCAGAATTAAATTTCGTTCGGTATGTCCATTTTGAACTGATTATGGAGCCGTTTGAAGGTGGCGGTACCAGCTCCCATGTGCCCTGTTTGTGAAGTGCTAGAAACTCTTCTGCCATGGCGTTTCTCCATTCGATTTTCTTACAGGCTTCATTGTAAGTAGTAGGATCGGTCAAGATTTGTTCCTAATGAATCAGATTCAACCTTTGAATCGGTTTAAGAGTCCCTGTTTTAGAGCGTGTAGTCATGGGATGGGGAAAATGAGTGGTAGTAGCTTCGGACACTTGTGAACTGTTGTTAATAGTATTGTTGATTTGAACAGCAGAATGATCGCAGTGAGGTAGCGGCAGAGAGTGCTGTTGAGAAACTTGAGGAGGTGACAGAACGGTGGAAGTGGGAATAAGCAGCGGAGGTGGTATGTTGGTTGTGCCCGTAGATATGGTGGAAGACCTGTTAATACAGGGAAAAATATTTTTGTTAAATTTAACATGCCGAGAGACTATGGTATTACCTGTAACCGGGTTAAAACACTTATAGCCTTTCATGCTATCAGAATAACCCAGGAAAATACACGCCACGGATTGAGGTGTAAGTTTGGTCCGATTTGTTGGTGGCAGCAGCGGATAACACTCACAACCGAAAGTTCTAAGGTGTTCGTAAGAAGGAGTAATATTGAACATTCGTTGTGACGGTGATGAATTTCCTAACGTTGGTGAGGGAAGGCGATTAATGATGTGCACAGCAGTAGACGCAGCATCGAGCCAGTGAACCATCGGAAGCCTGGCTATTTGAAGAAGGGTTCTCGTGGTGGTTATGATGTGCCTGTGTTTACGTTCCGCAATTCCATTTTGCTCCGGGGTATATAGGCAAGAGGTTTGATGCTTTATTCCGGCAGTTTTTGTGAAGTCTTGAAATCTCCTGTTAACAAACTCACCACCACCATCAGTTCTTATTATTTTGAGCTTACGAGAGGTTTGCCGTTCAATAAATGTAACAAAATGGATAAAAACATTAGTTACATCAGATTTGTGCGTAAGAGGAAACAACCAAGTAAATCTAGAAAAGTCGTCTACAAATATTACATAGTATTGAAATCCTTGTTGAGAGGAAACGGGGGATGGTCCCCAAACATCGGAGTGAGCCAGATCTAAAGGAGCTTTGGTATTAGTATGAGATCGGTCGAATGGTAGTTTATGCGTTTTACAAGAATTGCAAGAGTTACATTGAAATTTAGACAATGAAATATGTAAAGAGGGATTAACATGAGAAATATGTTGTAACGTTCTGTAATGAGGATGTCCGAGCCTCAGATGCCAAGCATAGGACGAATTTTTGGTAGCCGAGAGTGCTTGAGACTGCTGACTGCAGGGATGCACTTCGACTTTGTATAGCCCGTCTTTGCAAGGGCCACTAAGTATGGTTTGGTTTGTCACTCGATCCTTAAATACAAAACCGTTAGCGTCAAAAATAATAGAGATAGGATTATCTTTTACAAGATTCGAGATAGACAGTAAATTGTAGGATAAAGAAGGTATGTGAAGAAGACGCGATAAGAGGATCTTACTGGACGGGGTTGGAAGAATGCCCGTCCCTGCATGACTGATTTGGACGGACCTTCCATCCCCGACGGTAACCATGTCATTGCCATTGTAGTTTTGATAGCTTGTCATGTTGTCGGTAGAGTTCGTCATGTGCGAAGACGCACCCGAGTCAATGTACCAATCCGTGACAGGGTTGATATCACTGTTGGCAAGAAGAGCACTCGCATTCTTGGACGGAGGCTGAGATGGAGCGTAGTTGATGTTGAGACGATGCCAGCATGCATCCGCCATGTGGCCTTTCTTCTTGCAGATTTGGCAAATAACGGCAGATGCAGAATTTGGTCGAGTCGTCGTGGATGAGTCGTTAGTTTGTCTACCGCGACCTCTCTTTGGTCTACCACGGTAGACATAAAGAGCAGCATTGTTGTCAGTCTGCCTCTGAAACTTTTGTGCGGCAGATTTCAAATGTATTTCCTCACTGATGAGGAGAGCATACAGTTGATCTAGAGTGAGCGTGCTTTGCATTGTTCGAATAGTTGTAGTGAACGACTGATACGACGGAGGGAGTCCGTTTAAGATGTATATAAGCACGTCTTCGGAGTCAACCTTTGAGCCTGCCGACGCGATTTGATCCACTATCTTCTTGATCTCAGTAAGGTACTGGGTCATGGATAGATTTTGCATCGAGACATTGTGAAGCTCGTTCTTGAGCTGAATAACCTTGGACCGATTTGTTGATTGGAACCGGACTTGCAGCGTCGACCAAATTTCATTTGTGGATTCAAGATGAATCACATATGGCAATATTTCAGGCGAAATCGTGGAGCACATTGCCGTTGCAAGGTTTTGATCCGTGATACGCCAAGATGTGGAATCTTGATTCGGATTTTCATTTTCGTCTGCCGCTTTCGGATCGAGATACGCCGAGAAGCCATTGGCTTTGAAGAGTTTTGCAATTTGGGTGCTCCAAATTGGGAAGTTGTCCGGAGTGAGAGAATGAGGAACGAGAAGTTTGAGATTGGAGATAACGAACTTGAGTTCGGGAGAGATGGTCGGAGCCGTCGAACTATTGTTGACGCCGAGAGACATTCTGGTGGACGAGGAGATGGCTTCTTGATTCGCCATAGCGCGAGGTCCTCAGAAGACCGTGGAGCCTCTTGATACCATGAAGAAGTTGAGGAAGAGAGAAACAGAGACAGTAAACGTAACAAAAGGAAATCTTGTATTTGCTTAATGTCTTGGTTACAACAGATACTCATATATATAGAGTTTAAGTAAGAAAGTAATTACACGTGTCAATCTATGATTGGAAGCAAGAATACATATTTAAGTTGTCTGCTCTAACAGTCATGGCTTTGCAATCCTTTGCTCTTCCTCATCCAACCAAGAGGTGACATATAACACGGGTACTTTGTATAGTGATGTACTTTTTTTATTTTTTTATCATATATTCTTTATAGCCCTTACGATCATATAAATAAGCCATGCAAAATAACATTTTGAATCTTTTTACTTGACATTAGATCTCTTGAATGATCATTGCAGGATAGCAAGCTTCCTTTTTTTAATTTTTATAGTTTTTCCTAGCATTCCTCACTGTCTCTACTTTTCACATATTCTCTAGTCGTCTATTCTCATAGCAGGCCTGCTAGTAAGATCGAGTGTCATCCACGAATAAATCTAAATTCAACAATGATGGATTCTTATGTAGCAACATTTTATGTACTCAAATCATGAAAAAAAAGAGGAAGACATTGAAAATGTTGAAAATGACAGAAAGTTAACACCAAGTCGAAGAGCCGAAAAATGTTCCATGTCTAATAATGGAAGTCCTTTTCTATCCACCTTGAAAATTTTACCCATTCGTATCATGTGGCTAAGAAGAGCATTTATCAGTTTTTACCAACTCACCAGAATATAGTGAAATATGGAATTAAATTGAGCTGATTTTCGAGAAGTCCAATTTCAAATATATTTAAATTTTTTTTTAGTTGATTAGATTTGATGCAACCCCAAGTTTTAAAAAAGAATTTATATCAAGATATTCTAAGTAAAATTTGTTTGCATAATTAATAAGATTTTCTCTATATAATTACAGTGTCTACATTGAAGATATATAGATATCTTATTCATATATGTCAATCTTTTGTATTTTTTGTTTATTTTTTTATTTGTTTATTCATATTTGTCTATCTTAAAAAAAAATGCCCATCTTAGGATTAATTTCCCTGCACGGACGTCGAACGCAGTCCAGAGACCAACTTTTACTGTGTTTCGCGACTCGGTATCGCTGATGTGGTTGCATTTGATTTGTCTCCAATCATTATAAAATACTTTAATCATTGCAAACAAATCCTTAAGGTCTATTTAGGACTTGTAGTTTTTTTATAAAGGTGGTTATAAATCTATTGTAGAGAATAATTTTTTTAAGTTGTTGTAGAAAGAAGCTTCATAATATAAAATTTTCTAAAAATAATGAAAAAGTAGAAAAAATTATAGTTATGATATGAAAGTAAAGCATTAAAAAGTTATCTTAAAGAATGGCTCCGTTTGGGACGGCTTTCTTACTGCTTCTTAAAAAAACTTTCTATTAGAAAAAAATTTTTTTTTTTGGTAAAATGCTGCTTAAGAAGCGGTAAGAAAGTCGTCCCAAACGAAGAAAAAATTGTTGGGAGCTTTGGCTTTCAATTAAAAAAATTAATTTGAGGCTGATGAGTGATATAGGTAATTTTACGATTTTATATGCTCAAATTCTCTAAACTCCACAAAAAAAAAAATGCGATGAAAGCGGAAGCCATTCATGTCTTTGCATGCAAAGTGGACGGGAATCTTTCAATGACGCAACCATCCCCACTCCTTAAATACTTAAAGTAAAATTTACTTTTCTATTAATTCAGGAAAAAATAATTGTCACGCTCATACAATTCTCGATCATGTTTACGCAATGTCCTAAGCGCTTTTTAAAAATAGCTTTAAAAATCTTTAATTTATTTTCAGTTATGTCAAAGTATATTAAATAATTTTAAAAGGTTATATAAAAATAAAAATTGAGAACTAAAGCTCAATTTCATTAAATAGTGTGAAAGAGATGCAAAAAATATGATAGGAAGTCTCAAAACATAAAACTTGCATAGCACAAAAAACTATGTCTCTCAAAAAAATTGATGCGCTAAAGTATGACTACTCCACTCAAGAACTAACAAAGGCGCATTATTTTCTGAAATGTTATCCGAAATAGTCTTTTAGAAAGAGAAATAATAACCCCAATACTTAAGCTTCGTTTGAGACAGCTTTCTCATTGTTTTCTAAAATGACTTTTTTAGTACAAAAAATTTCTAATTCAAGAATTTTTTTAATAAAATACTGTTTTAGAAAGCATTAAGGAAGTTGTCTCAAACAAACCCTTAGTCATATTGAGTGATACCCAAAAAATCAATATCATAAAAAAATGGGTTGATTATCATAATATCTCTTTTGACTATAGACTTTAGATTATTTGACACACCACATTTTGAAGATAAGTTAGAAGAAGGAAGTAGTAGGATTAACAAACTTCCTATTCTTTCTTTCTCTTCAAACATGGTAATAAGTAAGCAAATACTAACATTTCATAGTTTCAAAAACCCCGCTATGTTAATATGTTATAATCATGAAATAAAGTCTAAAAGAGACTATGTCTGAACAAAAGAGAGGAGGCCTAGGGTAAATAAGAAGATAGAAAATTGAAAAAATTTGACATCCAGACAAAAGATGGCAACATTGAAAAAAGATACACATAAGTGGAATATCAAAGTTAAAATGCTTTACAAACATCCACCATTTCTAAACCATTTAATGTCAAATCAAATATAAGGGGAAAACTTTTTTACCTAATGCTTGTGTCAAATGAAGGAATGTCAATTGACTTTAGCAATGTTGGCATAAGAGGTTTCCACAAAATTGTTAAAGATGTGATTGGAGATTCTGGTCCACTCAAATGAGTCAATTCCATCACCTTTGAAAGGGATTGCATTAATGACAATATGTTAGGGATACTCATACGATCACAATTATTATGATTGTTGGTTGCACATAAGAGAGAAGTTGAGAAGAAGGATTCAATAGATAGAACCATAAAATCAAATAAGTTCATAAGAGAACTTTTACTAATCCAAGAGATCTAAAATAAGAAGATATAGAAGCCTCATATCTAATAAGAGAGCTTATCTTTAAATGCATAATCAATAACCATTAGCTTACTTCAAAAATAGGAAGGGAGAGAGGCATAGTTCTTTATTATACAACAATATTTTGATCCCCACAAACATAAAATATGAAAATAATTAATCAATCTCCATATAAAATAGGATCTAAAGCATACAGACATAGCTTGAATCGAAGGAAGCTCGAACCCTCCTTTTGCCTATTTATTGAAAAAAATATTTTAATCAAAATCCTTAGCTAGAAAAAATAATATAGTTATATACTTATATATATATGTTTCTCCATAAGGTATGACCATAAGATCAATCAAACGAATAAAATCATTAGTTTAATCACAATTTTAAAGCAAATATAATTAAAAATAATATTTCTATTTAAATTATGAATAATATGTGATTACAGCCTAATAATGTAGTAACAATATTAACCCGGTGCAAGGAGAGTATCTCCATCATCACTTTTGTCGTGATGCTTTAGAGCAGAAGTGGGGCTCATACATGGTGTGAAATGACAATGATGCCCATTGTACCAGCCTTCACAATTTAAAAGAGGTGGGGGCCGGGTGGATACCATGTTGGCAAGCATGCATAGTTTAACTTTGCTTCTTGTACTTATTTCTTCTCGCGTGATTCTTAGGAGTGGGGGTTGGAAGAAATTTAATTTTGTGCGGATGTTGGATGTAAAATATTATTTAGAAATTAATCAGAATGAGTCATGTTAGTAATATCGAGCCGCGGTATTGAGTCATGGTACCGAACGGTATCAAGTAGTACCGAGCTGCGGACCGAATAAGAGGTGACGTGACACATTTTGGTTGGTCTTCGGACGATGTTCAACATCCACACAGAATAATTAATTCATTTCGTAAGACTTGAGGCATGATCCAAATTGAAAAATAATAAAAAAATAAAAAATCATTGACTATAATGATATAATTTTTAATTGAAATAAATATCGCAATTATTAAATTATTTTAATATAAATATCATAGAATTTTTTTTATAATAATATTAAAACTTGTTAAAAATCAAAATTATATCAAAAAATGTTGATATTTTTTTCTCTAATTTTTTGCCATTTCAGAATTATTATTTAAAATTTTTTATATAGGAAACATTTAAATATACATAGATAAAAGAAGAGTGGTAAGAAACATTATCAATTTTATATAGGAAATTCAAAAAATTAAAACTATAGGGAGGCAACTTTCTTAATGTTTTCTAAAATAGTGTTTTAGTTAAAAAATTTCTTGAATTAGAATTTTTTATACTAAAACGTCATTTTTGAAAGCAGTGAGAAACTTGTCACAAACGAAGCCTTAGTTGAAATAATTTCATTGGTGTACGTCATTTAGTTACAAATGATGCCCTTCATCATAACTAGAAGATGTGTTAATAGAATTTAGTATATGCTAATTATAGAGGATTGATTTCATATATAGTGCATGTTGTAAGAGCCTTGACGTATTGGAGCTATCTTTAAAAAACCATTTGTTGCATATTTGATCATTTTCCTTTGAACGGAGGATATAAGAGATCAAAAAGCTTAGTACGAATCTTGGTGTCAATATCAATAATTAGCATTAGTATTGTTATTGATAGTGTGCATCGGCTTTATAGGTGACGACGTGTGTCAATTTTGGTGGCGATAAAGTCAATGGGTGTCAATCTTTATGATAAGGATGTACGTTAACCTATAGGCGATGAAGTACAGTGATGTGGTTGGAGATGGTGAGCGACAAAGTCAACTCACATTGATTTAGGAAGGTGATAGTGGTCAAACATCTATTGTGGAGCAATGTTGATTGGAGGATCAATAGCTGGACAATAGTGGTCGGAAGAACGAATTAGGACAATAGTAGTCGAAGGATCATAGTCGGGTGACAATGATTGAATAATTGTAATCTAGTGATCTTGGTTGAAGGACTAAAGTTGGGCGATGGTGATCGAACGATTATATTTGAATAATAGTGGCTGGAGGATTGTAATAATTAATTGATGGTAATAGAGGTCAGTGGATAATTATCAGGTTATAGCAGTTATGTATCATTTTTAATAGTGATACTTTTAGTGAATTTATCTTAAATTCAAAATATTTCATCGCACGGCTTATATTCATTCTATCAATTATATATCATTATTCTAGCATTGTGGTGCGTTTAATGATTTTTTACTTAAATAGTCTTAGGCTTGTTGGATTTATTGACTCGTCAAGCTGCTCAACTTGACTATAAATATGTAATATTTAGATACCATTTTGTCATCCAATTAACATACCAAAGTTTTAAATTTTGTTTCAAGCCTTATGACATCGATTTGTTTATCTCATCGAGACTTTCAATTCTACTATTAATTTGATAAAATATAAGATTTTAACGACCTTGAAATTTATCCTGTAAATTTCTAATTTAAATATTTATCGAGATTCATGATCGATGTCATCGATTTTAGATGGCATATCACTTAATATAAACTAGCTTACATATACCTATATTGGCTATTTTTATTTCAAGTGAATTATAATATTTTTTTCCCATTTTCTTTAATATTATCATAATTAGATCAGAATTTTAGTTCAAATTAAAAATCAGGTCAATATTTTGACTTACTGAAGTAAAGACTTTGTGCTAATTTAGTACTCTTACCAAAAATTATAACTGTTTTACTTAAAAAAAAAAGATTAACTGATAAATGAATTAACTAAATCTTTAAAATTCATCTAATTATTTATTTATCTGTTCTAATCATCACCAACTTTAATTAAAGATAATGCTGATTGCTGAGTGCCAAAGGTTGAAATTTGTTGTTAGTGGAGGGGATGGTCGGGTTCAACTGAGGCTAACGTTAGGCCAAAATTAAAAAGGAGGCTATTGAGAAAATTATTATTTAAATGGGAGAAGATAGGATAAACTATCCATTTTTTATACAGTATAATTTGAATTATATATATAATTATTAAAAAAAATAAGAGATTTTTTTTGTTAGAATTATAACAACCAATTTTTGTTAATACGTTATTAATCTTTTAAATAAAAATAATTTTGTTATTTGTTTTGTAAAACAGTAATTTAGGCTTCGTTTGGAACAAATAGTTTAACAGTACAAGTATTTTTTGAAAATAATAAAAAAATTATCCTAAAAGAAGTCTTAATTTTATAACAAAAAAATTTAATCTTGGGATTCCAACAAAGAAATTTTGTGTTTAAAATCTAGATATTTGGTATGTGTGAATTGGTAAAATATTCATTTTTTTTTTCTCGTAATGTAAGATTTGGCTATTATGATATTCACTTTTGTGAACCCCTTAAGTAAAAGAAGTTAAACTCCTAAACATCGAGGCGTGTTTAAGTATAATGGTCAAAATTTTATCAAGAAACTCCGCAGTTAAGCGTGCTCATCTCAGAGAAATTTTGAAATGGGTGAACTCCTGGAATTTACATCAACATAATAAAACCATGAGGCCCTCAGGCTAAAGCGGACAATATCTCGATGATTAAAATTTTGGGTTGTTACAACTTTAATTTGATTGTTTAAGCTTTCAAATAAAAAATATTGATATATATATATATATATATATATATATATATATATATATATATATATATATATATATATATATATATATATATATATATATATATATATATATATATATATAGTGAATTTATAATTTAATTAAAAAAATGACTATTAATTGCAAAATAAAAATATCGAAGTGTCACAATTTTTTTTTAATTTTTGGACGAATTAAACACAAAATCACACACACATTATATGTATAAGCTTCAAATTCTAAACCTCTTAATTGATGGTCTAAACTCGCAACCAATAGACTATAATTAGCTGCATTAAGAGATGCAACTTAAGAGAGTAAGAGGATCGAACAGCCAATTAGGTCAACATGTCACAATAGTAGTGTAACTTGCACTAAAACATCTTTCATAGAATCACAATGCATGCCACTAGGCCAACTTCTAGAAGATGACTTCATCACCTTTGGTTCTTTTAATTCACAAATATCATTATTATGTAATTAAAAATGAATATTAAGTTTAAGCTAATTTATAAACATCTTTAATTTTTTTAATGATAATTTATTTTTATATTCTAAATGATGTAATATAGAATTAACAAAATTTTAAATATATTTTAGCTTTAATTTAAAAAAAATATTATTTACTTCACATATTGCACGTGTTGTATGCTTGAAAAATCACGGTGATAAAGTCTTGGTTTAAAACAAATATTTACGCGCATATAGAAGTCGCAAGATATATTATGATTTCTTATGTGAAAAGCTAAAAAATGGACAAAAATCATTGAGTTTGATGTAGTTGCGATAGTCCACTATATAATTAAGAGAAATAAGTGATCTATGATCTTCTCTATGCTTGAAGAAGACAAGATTGTACAATTAAGAACAATTGTACGTTCTTGTTGTAGGGATGATAGAAGAAGTGATGGATGATAGAGATGATTATACGACATTGATTTGAATGACTAAATAGAGGTTGAGTGTTAATAGTCGGACATATGAAAATAAATAACGGGACTGAATGTTAACAACAAAGTAGTGGTGGACTATTTAATGCTTCATTGAGCGGAGTATTTTGATAAATTTGATTATAATTAAAAATACTCCTTCAAAAGGTATGTATTGATCCTCTTGATCATAGATCTTTTAGCTAACATTTTAAAATGACATATACTTCTCTCTATATTGAAAGATAATACTTTTATTCTTATTAGAAATAATCTTGTACAAATATTTTAATTGCTTGCTAGTAACATACAAGATAAGTTTACTTATATTGCAAGATAATATTTTTTATGATATAGATTTTTTTCCAATAATAAGTTTATCCCTATTTAGTAAAATAATCTGGAATATCTTATAATTTTATGGAATTATCAAATAGTTTTCATCTAAATGTTACAAACTCAAAATATTCTTATCAATATTTTGTATGTTACCTTATATAAGATAATATAATCAATATAAATTTTATTTTTTTAAATGAATTTATCTGATCTTATATAGCTTTTTAGTGCTTTCATTTTTTTTTTCTAATTTTAGGGGCTATGTGGTTTGCAAAAAAAAAATTTAAATAAATAAATAAAAGGAATTAATATAACATATTTAAAATATTTTTTAGTTGTTTGGATGAATGTAAATTAAATATGTGTAAATTTTTTTTACTAGAATAAAATAAATGTAATGTAAAGCCTAATAATGATGCTGGTCAGTGGCCGACAATGATGAGCACCAGTGACTGTGGGTTGAAGCGATCGGCCATCTGCGGGTGAGGTTGTGGCGGTTGGATAACGACAAATGTCGATGGCGATAGTGATGGCCATTAAAACCCGTGGTAGATGTTGGTGGCCAAGGTGTCAATGACAAACAAATTATAGTGTTTTTGAAAACCAGTCAAATCTAATGATTTTCACATATATCAAAATTTATCATTGATAAATTTTAAATTCTCCAAAATTTTACTTCATATTTCTTTTATTTTAAATAAAGTATTAATATTTTAAAAACATTTATATTTATAATATTTACATCTATTTTAGGTCAAATCAAATAGCCCTATAATTTTTTAGGAGAAATATTTAGGTCAATTAAATTAAATTTACACATATACTATATTTAAAAGATTGAAATTCAAAATATCTCTACCAAAGAGAGATGCATAACAGAAATACCCAGCAAATACCGAGCAATACCAAACAATAACGAGGAATACCATCATGTGAAGACCCAATACCGAGTTATACCGAGCTATACCGAGCAATACCGAGTTATACAAAAAAATACCGAGTTTTTTCTAGAAAAAACTCGGTACAATTCGATATTGCTCGGTATAGCTCGGTATAACTCGATAGTCTGCACAGAGCGGTATTCCTCGTTATTATCAAATAATACCTAGCAATACCGAGTAAATACCAATTTTTTTGGAAGGATTTTATCTCCGACCGAACGTTCCTATACATACGTTCAGCAGACCTAATAATTGTTCCAAAGAGAGATGCATAATAGCCCAATAATATTTTTTTTTTTTTTTGTAAGCAGGGATGGCGGAGTTTAACCGTGAAGTGACAACGGAGCAATTGGTTAAAAACCAGCACGTAGTCTTGCTAAAGTCAAGAAGGGGCCCACAGCAATTGACTAATTGCCTGCCATTGGATTTCTCGATAGGTCCAGAACTACTTCCAAATTCCAATCCCATCCTACGGCATGTTCAACAACAGGCATGCCTTCATTTTACTTTATTTACTTTGTGGACTTCATTGCAATGAGAATTGATTTACCCTCTGGTGAGCCTATCATGTTGATTTTTAATGTTTGTTTGGTTGATTTGGTCTTTTTGCCTATGTCCACATTGGGAGAAATTATTCTGTGCAGTTATTGGATGACATTCGGAGGTATATCAGGGTCTGTCATGTTATTTTTTTGATGTATATCTGCGCCATTTTGATTCAACTCCAAACAACCACATATATTAATTTCTCCTATATTTACAAATATTTAGATAAAATCTTAAGGTTTTTTTTTTCTATGGATAAGATCTTAAATTTAAAATAAAGGATTTGTTTTGAATCATTTTTCTAACTATTTTATAGTAACTATAATTTCGTTCGATTATTATATTTCTAAATTTTCTTAGAAATTTTGGTATTTGAAAGATTATTTTTGCAGCATGAATAATTATGTTATTTTTTAACAACAATTTCACAAAATAATATAGCCATCTCAAACAGATCTTAAATGTATATTACTTAATGGAAATTAGAATATATTTGTAATACTTGATGTTTTGTTCAGTTAGGAGTTGATTTTGATATCATTCAAATAATCATTTATCAAAATCCTTAGCTACCTCATATTATTTCTGCCCCTCATCAAAAAGTTTGAGCGCTTTGCAATACATCATATTAAATTTTTGTTATTGACATTGCTAGTCAATTTTAGTGTGAAGTTTTATCTAAGGTTGTGAAAATCAGACCGAACAACGAAATATAAGAAAGAGGTTAATGATTCGACCGATTTTAACCACTATTTTGTCTTTTTCTAGAGCATCACAACTAAATTGTAAGTGGTGTTTTTCAAACACTTTGTCGCTATGGTAAAAATTTCAATGTGATTAATGAGGTTTTTTATATGAGGAGGGGAAAGTTAGGATGCACATATTGGGCTTCGTTTGTGATGACTTTTTTGTTGCTTCTTAAAGTAGCTTTTTAGTACAAAAATTAAAACTTGTGTACTACAAAGGTGCTGAAGAAATAAAAAAGTTGTCCATAACAAAGATTTAGTGAAAAATAGAATATTAAAATTTTTTTTAAGCAATTTTTGGTTAGATTTATTTTTGTACTAAAAATTTGTTTTAAAAGGCAAACCTGACCAAATTCTTATTTTATTGGGCTTCAGAACGCCACACATATGGCGCTTCCCTGGGCTGAAAGCTGAGATACCTCATTGGGCCGTAAAATTTTGCCTATAGTATAGTCTGAAGCCTGCCCTTTCCTGTTTGAGGGCTTTTAGGCTGTTTATGTTAAAAAATACAATTAAAAAAAAACATATTTAAATGATAGTTTTAATATGATTAAAAATTTATTTTTGAAAAAAAAAAAAAGCATAAACGTAAAAGCACCATGGATACACTAATCTCATAAAAATTTCAAAGTAAATGAATGAGAATAGTATAGTGATACCATGGATACACTAATCTCATAAAAATTTCAAAGTATGAGATTAGTACATAATGGAGCATTTAGTGGCATATACAATAATACAATGCATCTGTATATAATCATATAACATGCAATAACTAAATTTTTAGCTAATCTTATAACTTTATCTTATTTAAGAAGACAACAAGTACATAATGGAGCACTCTCGCCTTCCGCCCATAAAGTGTGAACTGAGGTGGGGATGAAATTTGCACAATGCTGGTCATCATAGGTTCAATTGTTCATCGAAAAATAGAATCCAATCTTTTATCTTTTCCATGATGGGGAATAGGAGAGACCGATGGATTCCCCTTCCCTTTCGCATTCTCCTTCTTTTTCTTTTCTTTTCGATCACCCATTGTTAGCCTTATCAAATGCCTTTCCCATCAAAATTATGTTGCGACTTCCACGTCTTGTTGTTTAACGAGGTCCAAGTCGCAAGTTATTTTCCATCTTTGAGGATTTAATCAAGTCTGTTAACTTCCATTAAAAGAGTGTTATGTTTTTGTAAACAATAATTTAAGTGTTAAATATATAAATGTAATATATTTAAGTGATATGCATTTAAATCCCCTTTAAAAAAATGAAAATAAGATAAACATGCATAAAAAGTATGATTTTGCACAAACATTTTCTATACCTTCATTAGCATGATAACTTAATATGATCATAAAATACATAACATTTTGATAACTATACCAAACAAAGCATAGGATTAATTATAAGACAAACTTGGAAATATCATTTATGCATTCACTTCTTGAAAGATTAAGTAAAAAACTATCAGAAACAAGGCAAATAAGAAGCAAAATGAAAAGAGGCCACCCAAACCAAAAATGATGATCTCTTACTTGCGCTAAGGAAACCCTCAAACTAATACATGTCTTTCTTGGATTTCAATTGCCATCATTGATATGATCACCTGTAATTTTGTCTCAACTACTAATATGATATGCATAAGAAATCATTAATAGAATTAAATATTTCATTTGATTAAATATTTTCTTTAAAAAATATCTGCTTTTATTTTTCTTTACAATAACAACATTATATACAATATTGCAATGTGAAATAAATAATATGAAGCCATGACATTTTATAAGTAGAAATGTAAAATAAAAATGTTTATTCCATTAGAACTTACCATGAACACAAAGAAGCAAGAAGACCCTTTTGCTATATGAAAAATAAAGCAATGAGAAAGAGATTCAAGAGAGAGACCCTCTAATTGTCCCATATATACAAAGCATTAGGGCCTATTTGGGATGACTGCAAGTTTTTGTAAATGTGGTTGTAAATTCATTGTGGAGAAAATAATTTTTTTTAAGTTGTAAAAAGTAAGGCTTCGTTTGAGACAGTTTTTTTACTATTTCTTAAAGTAGCTTTCAAGTACAAAATTCTTAACTTTTGTATCAGAAAACTGTTTTAAGAAGCAGTAAGAAAGCCATCCCAAACAAAGCCTAAATTTTCAATACATAACTTTCTATAAAGTTGTGTGAAAGTATTCGTCCAAAACAAAGCAAGCAGAAAACCATTCCAAAGACCCTAAAATTTTATTTATAAAAGAGGTAATATATATATATATTGTATAAATTTGGCTTCTAGCAGAATAAAAGCAGTAAGATTCAGTTGTTTATTAATTTTTACCTAAGTCTGACAACCATCTTAATCATCTTCAAAGGCCCTTTTGATATATTTATGTAAATCAAATTTGCTTCCTGAAGATAAATGAACCTGTAGAACATAGTATGATTAGATTAGGACTTGAAAGATAACTCTGAACTTATGAACAAAGCTAAGTAGACTAGCATATATAAATCCTTTTCTCATTGCCAAATAATTATCTTAATCTATGGATTGATCAAAAGAACTGATGAAGGAAACTTAACTTATAAAGAATAAGAGAGTAAATCTATAAATAATCCTCTCTCACTCACTTACTATCATTCGCGTATATCTTAAAATGGTCACTATAAGACCATTAAAGTGAATCGGTAAAATCAAACATAATGCAACATTTTATAGGAGCATAGATTGAAGATTCAAATTTAATAACCCAAAAGTGATCAAGAAACCCACGTAAAAATAATAATTAAGTATTTATACCAACCAAACATTAGTTTGGTGGGTAATCCTACGAATTTCTTATAAGAAATGATAATTCATTGTAGGGAAAAGCCCAAAGTAGGCCTTCGATTATACCAATTTAGTTCTGTATATCAAATCATTTTTTTTTATTTAGTTCCTCAATCATACAAAATTGATGCCAGAGGATCCCTTAGGGACTAAATTCGATCAATTTTCTATAACCGAGAGACAAAATTGGTATCATATTTTGTATCCCAATTTTCATCAATTTCAATTCAAAGAGCTATTTGAGATTGATTTCATATAGTCGAGAGACTAAATTGGAAAAATATGATAATCTATAACTAAATTAATTACATAAGAATCAACATTCATACACCATGCGATTTAGAACTACAGGTAAGAAGAAAAAAAGCAGTTGTAATTTATTAGTGAGTCGTGTCTTAAGCAAGTTATAATATCAATTTCAATAGTAAAATAGAATTGAATTTAAAACTTGTAATTTGAACAACAAAAGTCTTCTATTTAATGTAGACTAACTAAAACTATTGCTGCTATAAACCAATCAATAAGCAAGTTATTTTGAAATGAGTAAATATAACATAAGAAGACTTGAAAGTATCATTAATAACTTTTATATTGTGATAATAGTTAAGTGTTTAAGAAGTAGTTGATTTTTGAAGCTGAGTATTTGTTTTGTATAAGTTATTGCTGCTTCTGCTTTTTTTTTTTTTTTTACCAATCAATAATGGATTTCAGACCTTAAAAGCATGCACAACAAACAAGTTGATAACTACGATCGATCAACATCAGAAAACCTCAAAGAAAATCACAATAAAACAAAAGCCAAATTACAAACTCGGAACACAAAACACACTATAGTTCATCCGAAGAACTACTGCAGCTAAGCAAATAAAACTACCTATAAGAAGGTAAATTCATAAGTAGTAATCGTATGCAGATAAAAATTATTCCTCTCATTTGGCCATCATGATCTTGATAAATTCTTCATAGTTGATATGGCCGTCTCCGTCAACATCAACTTCGCGAATCATTTCATCAACCTCCTCATCGGTCAGCTTTTAACCGAGGTTAGTCATGATATGCATGGCGAAGTTCGGCAACTGAGATGAAACCGTTTTGATCCTTGTCGAACATGTGGAAGGCTTCCTTGAGCTCCTCCGATCCTCAGAGTTGTTGTCCTTCATCTTGTGAGCCATCAGGTAAAGGAATTCAGGGAAATCAATAGTTCCATTGCCACCGGTATCAACCTCGTTGATCATGTTCTATAGCTCTGCCCCATTGGGGTTCTGACCAAGAGATCTCATCACAGTTCCAAGCACCTTAGTGGTAACGCCATTAGCCAACGTCTCCGTCCTCGTCGAAGAGGTTGAAAGCCTCCTTGAACTCGTAGATCTGATCGTCTGTAAGCTGATGATCTGCCATATCAACCCTCGCTGATTTAAAAAAAAAAAAAAGGAATGAAAGAGAAGAAATGAGCGACTCTGTTGTCTGTGCCCTGGCATATTGTTGCTAATACTATGATGAAGTGAATTGGCGATTGTAAGATTTAGGACATACATGGATAAATGAAGTCCCTACCACACCCAAACTTCCATTCCTTACAGAAAGTAAAATGATCGATGACTATAAATACAAATAGAAGATATAACTATGAAAGAGGGGAATGCATTCATCGTTGGGCACGATTCGTCTTCTATTACATCACAATTGCAATTCATCTTCCAGCATTTATTGTGAATGTTAGATATAACAAGCAAGGGTTAATGAAAACGGACGTGAATGCCGGAATTGGAATGAATCCCAATTGCAATTTGGGTGAATTTGTTGTTTCGCTTTCCACCGATCGTGCTTAATGCTAGTAGACTAAGGATGAGAAAAGGCTACAATAGAATTCTATGAATAAATAGACATAAGGTAGACAAACGATTTTAGTAGAAGTTCAGGAACAAATAATTGAAGAATAAACCTACTGATAAAACGACAGAAATCAAGAAGTTCAGGGCAAGCGATATAAATGAGTATAAATTTTTATATTTATTATATATTTTTAGATTTATTAATTAGGTATAATACAATGAAGGGACGTGATAAATTTATAAAAAATAAAACGGATGGTCAAGAATTGATGTGGAAGGAAATTCAAGCGGCTTTTATAATAGTAGTAGTAGTAGTAGTAGTGTATATATATATATATACTAGTTTTATTGCACGTGCATTAAATGCACGTGAATAAAAATCTAAAATACAGATTATCGTTATAAATATTTTAATTATATAATAATTGTTAAAATTAAAATATTATTAAATTTATTTGTATAAGTAATTATAATAATTAATATTAATTATTTGCTTGAGCTTAAAGTGTGCACATGAATAAACATTAAAACTTTTCAAATAAATATTAAAAATGTATAAATAATACCATTTTATTTAATTTTAAAATAAATATTATAAAAAATTAAAAATATAGCTCAAGGCTAACTCATCTCCTCAAATATTGAAGCTCCTCAATCACCTATAAGAAGCTGCAACAAAGATCTCTTTATTAGATAGCATAAAATTAAAATAAGCGAAGTAAAATTCTGAATCTTCTTCTACAATAAAGTGGAACAAAAATATTGGGAAACAAATAGTATAGTACCATAAAATGTTAGAGCACCATAAAATGCTAAGGTTTAAAATTATCAAGAAAATAGAACCGCATTTTCGTATAGGAAGCTTTTAAGTAGCTAATCACTACTTAAGTTTCATCTCAGCCTACATAAAAGAAAAGCTATTCCAGTAGTAATAAGCTCCAATTCTTATGAATATCTGTTCAAAAAATGTTGAATGAAAAAAGCTAGGGATTTTCTTTTCACCAGTTGCAAATTCAAGGAAATGTAGAGAATGAAACAATTCACTACACTATGATATGTAAACTGTTTAAGGATTCACAATAAAAGCAAATGATTCAGAACCATTAAATTTAATTGATTGATGATTTTGAGTATACAATGGCTCGGCTAGAAGTTAGTTTTGAATTATCTTGACGAACACACATGCATATAATCATTCCTTGTCAATTTTAGAATTTTATTGTGAAATAACCTCTTATATTTTGATCTTAATAAAAGGAAACCCTACAAGCAAGAAATTTAACATAAAGAAAACAAAAATCATTTATACCAACTAAAATGGTTTTCGGACGCACAAATAAGTTTATATATGAGTCAACACAAACAAATGTAATACTTTTTACTAAGGTAAATGGTAGTTAAAATGACAATTGCATTCCTTGTCAATTTTCGCATGAAGCCATTTTTTAGTCTGGAATCAGCATGCCACTTCAAAAGATTTATCTTCTAGTATAGCAGAATTGATAATTCACGACAAACCCAACTTGAATTGAAATATAAACATTGTTGCAATGAATCATTATCATTTCTATCACCAAAACATCTTCCAAAGTGATCACATGAATATATATGTTTACCATAGAAAATACATAATCTACATACAAATTCTTTAGATTTATAAAGAAACATAGTAGGAGAGCTGCATGTAATGCATCTAAGCAGTATAAGATCATAGGTTGTATATCAATATATAATTTAGACAAAATATAACTTGAACATAACCTATCAAATAGTAGAAAATAACAAGTATTTATTGAGAATATCTATTGGGATCATAATTTCAAATAAGTTTATGTTAAAATTAGGAAAAATGATTATTTTATAGAATAAGCATAATAAGCACAACATAGAAGTTTTTGTCTTTATTGTGTTGTCCTTGAAGACAATTTTAAAGATTATTGTGTTGTGATGTGCTTTGTGATATGCTACTAACTGAATTAATTGTTGTGTTGTGCTTTGTGATATGCTTCTAACTAAAATTTGAATGCTTCCACCTCTAAATATGAAAAAATATATAATAATATGGATAATAGGATCGAATTGATTTGATCCCCTTCAGCATGTGGAACAGAGGAGACCATAAAATTAGAAATCTAAATAAATTTTATAGAAAATACAAAATAAAAATAAAAAATATATTATAGAAAATACACCAAAAAGAAAGTGAAGCTACATTCCAAAGAAATTTTCATAGGAGTAGCAAGTTGATAATTTAAAAAGAATGATCTTTACTATACTTATTTTCTTACAACATAAGTTGTAGCCAAATACAAATGTGGCAGTATTCTAGAAAATATAGCTGAGAAAAAACTATCTCAAGTGTATGCTTAGAGATGCCAGTAAATCAAATGACTAACATCTCCTATTAACATGAAATTACATTAAGTAAGATAGTAATGAACCAAACAACCATATAGTACAAAAGAAATATTGCTTCTCATCCTGCTCATAACCAATAAGAAATAAGCGTAAAGATATGAAAACATAGAATTTTAAGAATTCAATCAGCATGTGTGTAGTTGCATACCTCACCAAATCAACATGGAATATATAAAGCATACCTTTCTCCAAAAAAAATGAAAGCATTGTAAGTTGATACTTACAAACATTGCATTTGGCTACAAATTAAACACATTGTGAAAATTTCAAATGAAAATAAACTCTGTTAAGTTGGAAGCTTTCTTACCTTGATTAAATGCACGAACATTATTTCATGAAACGCTCAACCTTGAAACATTGAACACGGATTAAGCAGTTGGTACTTGGTAAAATCCTTATGGAAAAACTAAGAAAGCTAAGCATGTTTGATAACTATATAGCCATTTGAAAAGCAGTAACTTCACAACGACCAAAATTATAGGTTGATGGTTTGCAATAAGACATTTCAAAGCATCACAATATACAAAGTAATACAAACAAACCCTCAACCTTTTTCATCCGGGCTTGGGACCGGCATAGGCGGTTTTAAAAAAAAAATTTATGATGTTATATCAAACATCATATCACAAAATAAATATATCAATGCAAATTTTAGTAAAAATAACGCAAACACAAAATACAAAATAAATATATAAAATTAAAAATCTTCAAAAAATATTTTTAAAACTTCTTATTATAAATATATTTAAGTCAAAATAAATAATGCATGTAAAGTATGACCACAAAGATAAAAGATTTTACAAATTAATTTTATATTGTAAAGAGGTTAAAAGTAAATCTCCTACAACTCTAGATGAAGCTTACATAAATGTGACAAGACTTAAAAGAAAATATTAATCCCGCATTAAGAATAGAATGTATTTTTCTGTTGTATCAGGCATTGCCTTCTACATATAGAAATGAACAAATGTACTATTTAAAAGTATACATCCAACCATAATTGAGTCAATAAAGAAAAATATAGTAGCTAACCCCATAATTAAAACGAGAAAAGTCAAAATTCTGAAGATAATGAATATATTATTGATGATCATGACATAGGTGTGAAAGAATATCAATGTACACAAGATGATAATATTTGTTATTGAACACAAAACATGGAATGCGCAATGAAAGATGGAAATTAACAAACAACTAAAATTGAGAGTATAGCAAAAATAACAAATGGAACTTAAAGATGAAATAGAATCAAGAGCACGTCGATAAACAAATTTAAAACTTCTTATCAATATATTTAAGACAAAAAAGCCAATGCATAAAAAGTATGAGAACAAAGATAAATTAATTCAGAAATAACAAGAGTTAATGAGTCATTATATTTAAATTTCCTCTAATTTTACTTTTTTTGATATAACATGATTGATTTCACAAGAATCTTTTTTTATGGATTGAACTGTTAAGAAACGGAGAGTTCTATTTCCATAAATTTTGTCTTGAGCCTTAATTACAAAGATCATCTCCTTGTTGCATGAATTCTTGATAATTTTATCATATTCTGATATATCTGCCACCTTCAAAAAATAAATCAATAAAGAAGATTACATATAAATCAATTTATTTCTTAATAAAATATTACAAGATATTTAACTACCTTTATCTTTTCTAATTGTGTAACGGGGAGCCCAATAATACATTCAGCTTCATTATCAAACAACGTCAAAATTGCATTGGAAGTATCATCTTCAACATACAATTTGACAAGATATCTATATAAATAATGAAAAAATATATTAGTAAGAACTATATTATTTAATTAAATTTGAACAAAATTATAAAAATACTGTAATATCAAGATCTGCTCCAGTATCGTCCAGGACGATCTGGGATCGTCCTGGGACGATCAGTGGAATTCAGCTCCAGTTTTAGCCCAGTTTTGCTCCAGGTGATTTTCTGCATGCATCGTCCAGGCCGATTGGAGACATCGGCCAGGCCGATCGGCACTGTAGAAAATATCGTCCATGCAATAGCCCTGAAGGGAGACCAGGCCGATCCTTTTGGTCGGATCGTCCCGGGACGATGCTGCGATCGGCCGGGCCGATCTGTGTATTATAAGGCTGATTTCAAGTCATTTTGAGGAGAGAGAAAATCATTAAAAACGAAAATATCAGCCGAGGAGAGAGAAAGTCGTGGACTTTTGTGGAAAAGTGGATTTTCGGACGACGCGGAGCCGTTTTCGATCGAAGTGACTGTTGAGGAAATTGCTGTGCTCGAGGTAAGGCACATTCCGCCTTTCTCAATTTTCAGAACCGTCGTGTTTGGCGGTATTTTCTGTCCGGATTTTGTTTCCGTTAGCGATTTTCGTCCGTATCTTTTGAACGGTTCAGTTTTTACCGCGTAACTTTTTGTATATCGTTGCCGTGCCGGGTGTGCACGTTTTGACTATATTTTGAAGATTTTCGTCCGGGTATTTTTGATTCGACCGTGTTTTTAGTCGACCGGATTTTTCTGTGAAATTGGAATTTATCTGTGCAGTAGAATAAAGGTTCTGAAATGTTGATATCTGTATTCTGTGCGAATTCGGTAAATTTTCTTTGCAGGAATTTTTGTGTAAATTCCGTATACTGCCGTTGTGCTGCCCGATTTTTGGGTAATTTCTGAATTGTCCGGATTTCTTCTGAATTGAAATGCTGTGTGTATAAGCTATAAAAAGGGAGTTATAAGGGGCCTGAATCCTATGAGATTCAGTTAGTGAAACGGGAAATCTGAAATGAGCTCAATCTGAAATCTGATATCTGTTCTGTTCCGGATCCGATGAATTCTGTTTTGGTGCTATAAGCACATCTGTTTTGGTGCCGTGAGCACAAAGGGAGACATAAGGGGCCTGGATCCTATGAGATTCAGTCAGTATCTGGGAAGGGAGGCATAAGGGGCCGGAATCCGTAGAGATTCCGTCAGTGTCAGGGCATTTAGCTATATGTATCTGTACTATTTTCTGTATCTGTTCTGTTCTGTACGAAATTGTGATTATGACATGATATGATCCGTACGATTCTGATTTCTGTTTCTGACTCTGTTGATTTGTTCTGTTCTGATACGATCTGTACGACTCTGATGCGATCTGATGTCTGTCCGTAAGTTTTGATTTCCGATTCTGTTCCGATTTCTGATCTGATTTCTATCCGATGAATTTGGTTTTGTTTTCTGAGAATTTAGATTGGAGGTTTGTTGCTTTGCTGAGCTGTTGAGCTCACCCTTGCTTTCTGGTGGTTTTCAGGTTCTGGGAAGGGCAAGGAAGTTCAGGACTAGGTTTCAGAGTCTGATCAGATTAGGTACTTTTGTACTTTTGATTTTTGTACAGTCATGGCTTTCCTGTTCTGTCTTTCTTTCTGTTGAAAGCCATGTACTGTTCTGTATATGATTATTTTGAGGAAATGAAAAGATAGATGTTTTGTTCCGCTGCATTTGATGTTTTTAGTAGCTCTGTTGTTCTGTGTGCTTCTGTTGAGTTAAGAATTTGGAAGATCAGTTCAGTAACCTAATCCAAAGCCAGATCCTGGTTAGCTATCCTCCGTCGCGATCCGGCGCGGGCGGGATCCGTCTCGTCTCGGGTCGGGTCGTGACAAGCTTTTTGGTATCAGAGCACTGGTTTTGGAAACAGGTTGGATTGTAAAACAGAGCTCTAGGAAGTGATCAGTGAGTCTGTCTGGGAGGTAGTTTTGGGTCGTTTGGCTTTTTATCGTGTTATTTTGTGTTGTTTTGTGATAGTTTTCCGGATTTTCTGGATTTTTCTGTATGGATCAGCCAGACCCAGACATGACAGACGGTCAGAGTGACGATCAGGCAGCACCAGTGGGGAGTACAGCCCCAGTGGTCGGTGCTGATACGCTTTCACAGTTTGCTTCACTTGTTGCTCAGATGATGAGCGAGACTCAGAGCAGAGCTTCGACTGTTAGATCTGAGGACATTGATCGACACCTGCAGTTATTTTTGAGGTTGAAGCCTCCGAGGTTTGAGGGCGCTGTTGAGCCCAGAGCAGCCGAGGAGTGGCTGAGGAGATTGGAGAAGACTTTTGACGGGATGCAGTGTCCTGCAGACAGGAAAGTTCCGTTAGCTGTTTTTCTGTTGGACGGAGAGGCTGAGCACTGGTGGGATGGCCAGCAAGCAGCCAGATTTCAGGGCAGATTGAACTCCTTGATCACTTGGGAGGAGTTCACCGAAGTATTTCGAGACTGGTTTGTTCCCCCTTCTGCACGACAGCAGATGCAGGAGAGTTTTCTGAGACTTGTTCAGGGGAGCAAGACGGTGATGCAGTACGAGGCTGAGTTTACTGCATTAGCCAGGTACGCTCCGCAGCTGGTTAGCACGTCTGCTGAGAGGTGCTACAGATTTCTGAGAGGCTTACGAGACACTTTGAGGCAGCCTCTGATACCGTTCCGGATCACCGATTTCTCTGAGCTTGTGGAGCGAGCTCGTCTGATTGAGAATGACATGACGGCTACTCAGCAGCGGTGGACTGCGAGTAGGAAGAGGTTTGGAGGAGAGACATCTGGCAGTGGTTCCTCTGGGAAGAGGAGATTTGTTCCTGGATCTGGATCTGGAGATTCCAGGAAGAGCGGAGGATCGTCTGGTACTGCTACCAGTACGACTAGTTCTGGATCTGTCAGTTCGGCACCTGTGTGCCAGAGTTGTGGACGACGACACCATGGCCAGTGCTACAGGATAGCTGGTCTTTGTTTCAGATGTGGTCAGTCAGGACATAGGATTGCAGAATGTCCGCAGATGGGATATGAGCAGCGATCTGAGGGCTTTGTCATACCTGTTGGTTCAGCAGCAGGAAGACCGAGGACTGTTCCTCCACGCCCTGAGGGATTTGCTGGTAGAGGTGGTGGTTCTAGTTCTGCACCGCGGAGACCACCTACGATTCAGAGGGAGCAGAGTAGTTCTGTTGCTTCAGCTCCTGCTCCAGTTCAGCCACGAGTTTACAGTCTGAGTCAGCAGGAGGCTCGTGATGCTCCGGATGTTGTGACAGGTACGGTTTACATTTCTGATCAGCCCTGTCGTATTTTGTTTGACTCTGGAGCGAGTCATTCTTTTCTGTCCGAGCATTGTTTTGAGATTTTACATTTGGATTCGATGGTTTTACCGGTTTCTTTATCTGTGATTTTACCGGCTGGGAATCCTTTGATTGCTCGACAGTTTTGTTTGTGTGAGATCGAGATTTCTGGCAAGAAGTGGAAGTCTAGTTTGATTCGATTGCCGATTTCGTCGTATGATGTGATTCTGGGCATGGATTGGCTGAGTCAGTATGAAGCCCAGATTGACTGTCTGAAGAAGCAAGTGAGTTTGCTTGTGGCTGGAGAGAGAGTTGTATTTCAGGGATTACGAGGTGTTCTCTCCAGTCTGGTTTCTGTGTTGGAGGTGAGCAGGATGTGGAAGAAAGGATGCCCAGTATTTTTGGCTTCGGTGCGGGATCTGAACCTGGAGGTTGGTTCTGTTTCTGAGATCCCTGTGGTACGGGAGTTTGCTGATGTTTTTCCTGAGGAGTTGGTTGGTTTACCTCCGGATAGAGATGTGGAGTTCTCTATCGATGTTTTTCCGGGTACCGCTCCGATATCGAAAGCTCCGTATAGGATGGCACCGAAAGAACTTTCTGAGTTGAAAGTTCAGCTTCAGGAGTTGGTTGACAGAGGGTTTGTACGTCCTAGTGTTTCGCCCTGGGGAGCACCTGTATTAATTGTGAAGAAGAAGGACGGTACACTCCGTATGTGTATTGATTACAGAGATTTGAACAAGGTCACGATCAAGAACAAGTATCCTTTGCCTCGGATAGACGACTTGTTTGATCAGCTTTCCGGATCTTCGGTATTTTCGAAGATTGATTTGAGATCCGGATACTATCAGGTGAAGGTGAAGGAAGCTGATGTGGTGAAGACTGCTTTCAGTACTCGGTACGGGCACTACGAGTTTTTGGTTATGCCTTTTGGGGTAACCAATGCGCCTGCGATTTTCATGGATCTAATGAACCGAGTATTCAGGGAGTATTTGGATCAGTTTGTGATCGTCTTCATTGACGATATTCTGGTATATTCTGCATCTGAGGATGAGCATGCCAGACATTTGAGGATTGTGTTGGAGACTTTGAGGAGGCATCAGCTGTATGCCAAGTTCTCCAAGTGTGAGTTCTGGTTGAAGAGCATTTCTTTTCTGGGGCATGTGGTTAGCGGAGAAGGCATTTCTGTAGATCCCCAGAAGATTCAGGCTGTTGCTGATTGGCCAAGGCCGACTACGGTATTTGAGGTACGTAGTTTCTTGGGCATGGCCGGGTATTATAGGAAGTTTGTGAAAGGATTTTCACAGATTTCGACTCCTCTGACGAGACTGACTCAGAAGTCAGTACCTTTTGTTTGGACACCGGAGTGTGAAGCTAGTTTTCAGAGATTGAAGGAGTGTTTGACTTCAGCTCCAGTGTTGGCACTTCCGTCAGGTACGGAGGGTTTCCAGGTGTTCAGTGATGCTTCACTGAAAGGATTGGGTTGTGTTCTGATGCAGCATGGTCAGGTAATTGCTTATGCTTCGAGACAGTTGAAGCCACATGAGAAGAATTACCCGACGCATGATCTGGAGTTAGCTGCAGTTGTTTTTGCTTTGAAGATTTGGCGTCATTACCTGTATGGCGTCAGATGTGAGATCTTTACTGATCATAAGAGCCTGAAGTATATTTTTACTCAGAAGGATCTGAATTTGAGACAGAGGAGGTGGCTCGAGTTGATCAAGGACTACGATTTGACTATTCAGTATCAGCCTGGGAAGGCGAACGTGGTAGCGGACGCTCTGAGCAGGAAGTCTTCTAGATTCTCAGGTATTCAGCTTACCTGTGATGACTTTCTGATTCGTGATTTGGAGAGATTGCAGTTGGAGGTGGTTTCCTCCAGTGATTTGGAGTTGGCTCAGATGAGTATTCAGTCTTCTTTGGAAGCACGGATTCTAGAAGCCCAGAAGTCAGATTCTGACTATTCGAAGTTGATAGCTCAGATTGGATCTGGTAAGACTCCTGAACTTCGAATTTCTGATTCTGGTGTTATTTTCTGTAAGAACATGTTGTGGGTACCTGTGTCTGGAGATTTGAGGCGGGAGATTCTGTGTGAATCTCATCATTCTGGCTACACTGTTCATCCAGGCAGTGGTAAGATGTACGCTGACATGAAGCTTTTGTTTTGGTGGCCTGGGATGAAGAAAGATGTGGCAGAGTTTGTGTCGAGATGCGAAGCCTGTCAGTTGGTGAAGGCAGAGCATCAGCGACCAGGTGGGCTGTTGCAGTCGTTGCCTATCCCTGAGTGGAAATGGGAGGAGGTAACGATGGATTTTGCGATGGGTTTTCCTCGATCTAGACAAGGACATGATGCCATTTGGGTGGTTGTAGATCGATTGACGAAGTCAGCCCATTTTCTTCCGATCAGACAGACGGATTCAGTTGATCGATTGGCACAGATTTATGTGAAGGAGATAGTCAGATTGCACGGTGTGCCTCGTGTGATCGTATCTGATCGAGATGGACGTTTTACTTCCAGACTTTGGAAAGGCATTCAGCAAGGCTTGGGTACGAAACTGCATTTCAGTACAGCCTTTCATCCTCAGACCGACGGACAGTCTGAGAGGACGATTCAGGTACTGAAAGATCTGTTGAGGCTTTGTGTTCTGGACTTTAGCGGGAGTTGGGAGGATCATATTCCGCTGATTGAGTTTGCCTATAACAACAGTTTTCAGTCCAGTATCGGTATGGCACCGTACGAGGCTTTGTATGGCAGGAAGTGTCGTACTCCTTTGACTCTGACGGAGGTCGGAGATAGACAGGCTTTGGGGGCCACTTTTGCTGATGAAACTGCTCAGAAGATCAAATTGATAAGAGAAAGATTGAAAGCCGCTCAAGATCGTCAGCAGAAGTATTACAATCAGAAGCACAGATTTGTTGAATTTCAGGTCGGTGACTTTGTGTATGTCAAAGTCAGCCCGATGAAAGGTGTGAGCAGATTTGGTCAGGTGAGTAAGCTTAGTCCAAGGTATGTTGGACCATTTGAGATTTCGGAAAGAATTGGAAATGCTGCTTACAAGTTATTGCTTTCTGATTCTATGCCGGATGTGCATAATGTGTTTCACGTATCCACTCTGAGGAAGTGGGTTTCAGACTCTGGGAAGAAGTTGTTAGCTGATGAGGTGGAGATTCAGGAGAATCTGGCGTACAAAGAAGAGCCAGAGCTTATTTTGGCGTACGACGTCCGAAAGTTAAGAAATAAAGAGATTCCGATGGTTAAAGTCCAGTGGAAGCACCGGACTGCACGGGAAGCAACTTGGGAGGAGTCTGATATGAGACGGTCGTACCCGTACTTGTTTTGACTGAGTTTGGACTGGATAATGTCGAGGACGACATTTTTCTGAGTTGGGGAGATTGTAATATCAAGATCTGCTCCAGTATCGTCCAGGACGATCTGGGATCGTCCTGGGACGATCAGTGGAATTCAGCTCCAGTTTTAGCCCAGTTTTGCTCCAGGTGATTTTCTGCATGCATCGTCCAGGCCGATTGGAGACATCGGCCAGGCCGATCGGCACTGTAGAAAATATCGTCCATGCAATAGCCCTGAAGGGAGACCAGGCCGATCCTTTTGGTCGGATCGTCCCGGGACGATGCTGCGATCGGCCGGGCCGATCTGTGTATTATAAGGCTGATTTCAAGTCATTTTGAGGAGAGAGAAAATCATTAAAAACGAAAATATCAGCCGAGGAGAGAGAAAGTCGTGGACTTTTGTGGAAAAGTGGATTTTCGGACGACGCGGAGCCGTTTTCGATCGAAGTGACTGTTGAGGAAATTGCTGTGCTCGAGGTAAGGCACATTCCGCCTTTCTCAATTTTCAGAACCGTCGTGTTTGGCGGTATTTTCTGTCCGGATTTTGTTTCCGTTAGCGATTTTCGTCCGTATCTTTTGAACGGTTCAGTTTTTACCGCGTAACTTTTTGTATATCGTTGCCGTGCCGGGTGTGCACGTTTTGACTATATTTTGAAGATTTTCGTCCGGGTATTTTTGATTCGACCGTGTTTTTAGTCGACCGGATTTTTCTGTGAAATTGGAATTTATCTGTGCAGTAGAATAAAGGTTCTGAAATGATGATATCTGTATTCTGTGCGAATTCGGTAAATTTTCTTTGCAGGAATTTTTGTGTAAATTCCGTATACTGCCGTTGTGCTGCCCGATTTTTGGGTAATTTCTGAATTGTCCGGATTTCTTCTGAATTGAAATGCTGTGTGTATAAGCTATAAAAAGGGAGTTATAAGGGGCCTGAATCCTATGAGATTCAGTTAGTGAAACGGGAAATCTGAAATGAGCTCAATCTGAAATCTGATATCTGTTCTGTTCCGGATCCGATGAATTCTGTTTTGGTGCTATAAGCACATCTGTTTTGGTGCCGTGAGCACAAAGGGAGACATAAGGGGCCTGGATCCTATGAGATTCAGTCAGTATCTGGGAAGGGAGGCATAAGGAGCCGGAATCCGTAGAGATTCCGTCAGTGTCAGGGCATTTAGCTATATGTATCTGTACTATTTTCTGTATCTGTTCTGTTCTGTACGAAATTGTGATTATGACATGATATGATCCGTACGATTCTGATTTCTGTTTCTGACTCTGTTGATTTGTTCTGTTCTGATACGATCTGTACGACTCTGATGCGATCTGATGTCTGTCCGTAAGTTTTGATTTCCGATTCTGTTCCGATTTCTGATCTGATTTCTATCCGATGAATTTGGTTTTGTTTTCTGAGAATTTAGATTGGAGGTTTGTTGCTTTGCTGAGCTGTTGAGCTCACCCTTGCTTTCTGGTGGTTTTCAGGTTCTGGGAAGGGCAAGGAAGTTCAGGATTAGGTTTCAGAGTCTGATCAGATTAGGTACTTTTGTACTTTTGATTTTTGTACAGTCATGGCTTTCCTGTTCTGTCTTTCTTTCTGTTGAAAGCCATGTACTGTTCTGTAGATGATTATTTTGAGGAAATGAAAAGATAGATGTTTTGTTCCGCTGCATTTGATGTTTTTAGTAGCTCTGTTGTTCTGTGTGCTTCTGTTGAGTTAAGAATTTGGAAGATCAGTTCAGTAACCTAATCCAAAGCCAGATCCTGGTTAGCTATCCTCCGTCGCGATCCGGCGCGGGCGGGATCCGTCTCGTCTCGGGTCGGGTCGTGACAAATACGTTACCTCAAATTATAGTCAACACTTTCCTTTGAGCATTTAGCACATCGTCCAATATCTTCAGTAATAGTGACTTTAGATTTGCATGTATTGCAAGAGGGATACCATATATTTTCATCTTGTTGTAAAACTTTTATTATAACTTTGCTAGCATAGTATTTTACCTAAAAAATAAAGTTATGAATTATTAAATAGAAACAAAAAAATAAATAAATAGTCATTTTTTCATTCTTAATCCAAATTTACAAGTGGCACAGAAACTTACAGTTCTGAAAGAATGCTTAAAAAAGATACAAAAGAAAAATGTGCCTAAGAAAGAATATTTCAGACTGTTACGAAAGATGTGCATACCTCTAAAAGCCGAAATAGTAGAGATCGTTTGAAGCCGAGGTTGTTGAGAACCAAATACAAAATGCAAACCACCAAAGATCTAAACGAAAAAATATCAGAATAGTTTTAGCAATTATATAAAGATAACATAATCAACGGTTATGTTAAGAGAAGGAACCGACCGAATAAACGTTTAAGAAGTTTACAAAATCCGAAAAATTTGGGAAACGAAACGTGCGAGTAGCCTTAATGCCGGTAAGAAGAAACGTTGGAGAAGATTAGGAGACCGGAGCCTACCGGAGAAGACGGATGAGCGAAGGAAGCTAGGGCAAGCGGCGAGCCGAAGAGCCAAGGCGACAGTAATCGCGGTTCAGAATTTTTGGTAACCGAAATTAAACGGATACCAAATTAATTAGCTGCGGACGTTAATTATAATGGAGGAATATGAATCCCGTTTTGAGAAGAATAAAAATGTATTTTTTTTTTTAAATAATAAAAGGAATATAAAGCGGTTTCTTTGAGATAGTAAATTAATGAGCAGCAAGAGAAATTAATTAGCATGAATATGAATCCCGTTTTGAGAAGAATAAAAAAGTATTTTTTTTTAAATAATAAAAGGTATATGAAGCAGTTTCTTTGAGATAGTAAATTAATGAGCAGCAAGAGAAATTAATTAGCATAGTATATGTATTAGCTACATGTAACCGGTAGCAAATTATATAATTATTGTATAGAAGGAGATTTATTAATTACTTTGAATGGTCAAGATAATTTTAAAAAAGATGAAATGGATGGCTAAGATTTGCTGCGGAAGGAAATTCAAGCGGCTTTTATAATAGTAGTATAGATATATATAATTGCTAGTGTAGGTATTAATTAAAAATAATGACCATAAATTAATTAATTAATCCTAATTAAACATAAAAATAAATTCAATTAAATGCAACAATTGGCTCTTACTTAAATGCAATTAACCTAAATAAATGAAAAAATGTCATGCAATTAAATGAATGAAATGAAGGGTCAATTGTTGCAAAAAAATGCTGTGAAAACCTAATTTTTTGATAGTGATAGTAGTAGTGTATATATATATATATATATATATATATATATGTTTAATGGTATATATGTCTTTTTATTTAAATGAAAATACAAATTATTTAATGTTTTATAATGATGATTCTATTTATTTTTTGAGATAAATAGGTTAAATGTGAATTTTCTTCCAAAAAATCATTATTTTGCATAAGTTATGCATCATATGCATAATTTGAAATTTCACGAGGTCATTTAAATAATCAAGTATTTCTTCCAAGTTTTAAAGATTTTTATCTTATGCAAGTTTTGCTTGAGATTCAAAGTCAAAATTTTGTTGAATGAGAATGGTTCAAATTATTATATGGAATAATAAAATATTCATCCATATTAACTTTCATTCCTTTTTTAAATTTGATATTTTCTATAGCCCTATTAATTATTTCTCAATGATATTTTTTACTCATAAAGTGGTAGTTTGTTTTGATGAATTTCAAATGAAAAGTATTCAAAATAAATTAGCTTTAGAGATTAAATGTTTAATCTTAATGAAAAAAAATTTAATGTAAGTTTTTGATGAACTAAAATATGAGATATCTATGATTTTAAATAAAAATATTTTTATAATAAAAAATTTTGAAATTTTGTTCATAATAAAAAATATAATAATTACTTTAAAATATATAAACTTATAATAAAACATTATAGATTGATACTTGTGCATATTTCCACAACTATGCATTGAAATAAAATAATATTATATGATTTACTATTACACAATAATTTAAATAAACCTCTTGAAAACTATCATAAATCTAAAAAAATATAATAGCATATTAGTTTGTAATAATTGCTTTGATGATACAAAAATGAGGAATGGATAGGCTTGTGATGAATCAAATGATGAAGTTATGAAAGCAACTCTTTTGATAAAAATTGGTATGCATAAAAGTTCATGTAGAGGCGGTAATATTTTCAAGCCATGCAGAGTTATATAATTTGGGAATGAAAGACCAGTAAGATCTAAAGCAATTTAATCATAAATTAGAAGATATTTCAGAACGTGGAACATTATAGTAAACTTTTCATCATAAAATGTGATTTATATGTTTAAAAAAAAAATAAAGCTGATTAATTTTATTATTAAGATTAATTAGTTTTATTCGGTTTCATCCTTAGCTCTTTTCTTTATTATCTTGCAAATGTGGGATGTTTGGTCTTTTTCTATTAATAGGCTTGCTGGCAGCAGGTTATTTTGAGAAGAGAGAGCTGGGCTTCGGGTGTGAGAACAGGTTCATCCGAGAGAAAGAGCTAAGGTTTGTTTGGTTTGGCTTCTTGTGTGAAAGAGAGGAAGATAGAGGTGGGGAAGTCTTTCGATTCCTGTTTAGGAAGGTAAATCTTTCTTGTTTATCCTATAGCTATCTTGTTCTTCTTCTTCGAGGAAGACAATTGTAAGTGATTGTCGTTTGGTTGCCGGATTTGTGTCGTGAGCTCTTCTTTGGGTGTGTGAGAGAATTGAAAGAGTTTTGGGATTGGAAATGCATTGAGTGGTGCTTGGTTTGGGTGTGAGAGCAAGAAAGGGCTAGGTCTTTGTTAACGGTTTTGTGAGCTTCTTGTGGAAGAGAGAAGATTTGGGGAGGTGAAATCTTAAGATTTCTGTGTGTGTGAAGATGGTGAGCCCTACTTATTCTCCTTTTGCTTGTTCTTCATCTCTCGAAAGGCAATATGTTGTGATTGTCGTGCAGGTATATGTTTCTCCTTGTGGATTAGGAGGTTTGATTTTGATTCCTGTTGTGTTGCTCTCGGTTTGGAGTCACGTCTCCTGTTCAACCGATTCTATGCATATTTTTCTTTTCTGATTTTAGCTCCCTGCTTCTCATATTAATAAAGATCTGATTATATGTTGAATTGTTGCTTTGGAAGAATTGGTTTCGTTTTGGAGGATTTCTCTGCTCTCTGGCATATCCGGTTCCACCTGCTATTGTTCTTAGCTTACTTTCTTTTGTTTTCTGTTAAAGATTTGGTAAAGATTTGGGGTGGAGGCATTTTACTGTTATAACATTAGCATCTTCTGTTTTTTAGCATTTATTCTTTTCTGTTTAGCCGAGTGTTAGCTAGTTTGGTTATATTGAGAAATAATTTTCTGTGTATAAAATTCTTGTATCCAATTTCCACGTGTATTGAATAAAAGAAGATGATCGAGATTGCCCCATTGATATAGAATTCGCAAGAACATGAACCACGTAAACTTAGTGTGTTCTTATTCCTGTTTTTTTTTCCTGAAATTTGTTTATTGAAATTATTCTTTTCATAAGCTGTGAGAAAATAGTAATTATTTATTGTTTGTGCTTTTGAAATTAATTTTGTGAGAGTACAATTTGTAAATAACCTATAATCTATTATCAAGATAATTGAATTATCGGGTTGGTGGTTGATTTACATCTTCCACGCACAACATAAAATTTTTGCTTTAGTTCAACATTTCAATATTCTTTATAAGGTGTCAATATTTGACCCGACCTGAAAACCCGATCTGAACCCGAACCGGGTCGGGTTAGCGTTAGGGATTTCGATCCATTTGTAAATCGGGTCGGGTTTGGGTTGACCCGGAAACTAAAAATTAACCTGTTTTAGTTTATTTAGAAGGGTTTTAAAAGATTTTTATGAAAAATGTAAATTTTATTTTTTAAAAAAATCATGTTGCCTAAATTGAATTAAGTTTTATTTATTTAAATTGATTGAAGTTAATCTTAACTTAATTTAATTTAGGTTTAAATAAATCAAATTAAATAAAAATATTTTAGTAAAACATAAAAAGAAGTTGGTCGGGTTCAGGTTGATCCAGACTCGAACCGGGTCAGGTTCGGGTCCGAAAAATTGACCCATTTGTAAAAAAACGGATCGGGTTCGGGTCAGGTTAAAAAGTGTCAGGTCAGATTCTGATTTGACCCAAACTCAACCCGAAACCCGATTTTGACAGCCCTAATTCTTCTTCATCATCATCTTTTATTTTATTTTTTTGGCTTTAAAAGAATGTAATAATTCACATTGATACGTCATCTCAAAATTATCTTGATTGGACACGAATCTCGAGGCAAAATCAGTTCTGAAACTTCAAAAATTAAATTCAAGAGCATATGAACTCCAATTTCAGCGAGCTTACAGTCAAACTGAGCATCTCAGAAATACAAATCCAACGACACCAAATTCGACCCAATCCGAGCCCAAATGAGTCTGAATCAAGGACTCGAAGCGCTGTTGGAAGCTTCAAACTGCAATTTGAGTTACCAAACGGTCTTCGATTTTGACGAGCTTATACTCGAATCGAACGGCTCGACGAGACGAATCCAACGAGCCCAAGATCGCCAAATTCCGATATCATTAAGGCCTTCAAATGCCCAACGAACGGTGCATGATCAAAGGATTCGATATCGGCCGTCCATTCAAAACACTCCCAATTCGCCCTGATCTCACGCCTATTTACGGGCTATGCCACTCCAGAAAAACTATAAATAGAGCCCTCATTCTACACCAAAGGGGGGGAAGGAAGAGAGAGAAGAAGAAGAGGAGAAAGGGGAAAAGGAGATTCCTCACCTCCTCGACCACCGCCGGAGCTCTTCCTGCCGCCTGAAGACGCCGGAACTCTGCCGGATATTCGGGAGAACGTCAGAATTCTGCCCAACTTCCATGGGATGCTGAAATTCTTCTCAATTTAGAAGAGAGTTCCCTCCTGACACCGAAACTCCGCCCAAGTGAAGCCGGAGTTCTCCTCTGCCACCGACAGACGTCGGACTTCTACCCGACGTCGGACCTTCACTCTTCGCCAAGTCTCTACCTGATGCCAGACTTCTACCGGTTATCGGACTTCACTGGACATCTATGCGAAGATGCATTTCTTCCCATTGCTGGACTTCTACCTGACGTTGTCCTATTGATCTTCGTCGTCAGACTACAGTTTTTCCGACCTCCGTCGCCAGCCGACTACGGTCCTCCTGACTTACGTCGCCCGCCGACTACAGTCTTTCCGACATTCGTCGCCCGTTGACTACGGTCCTCCTGACTTACGTCGCCCGTCGACTACAGTCCTCCATCGCCAGCTGACTACGGTCCTCCTGACCTATGTCGCCCGCTGACTGCAGTTCTTTTAACAAAGCGAACATGTCAATAGTGATTCTTTGTATTTACATCATGTAATGTACTCCATAAGATGTACATCAAGCTAAGACCTTCCACCAAGGAAGGGCCTCATTTGTAATCGACTGCAATACTAGTGGATTCATTCAAACTGGGCTAGGCCCCGTGGTTTTTCCCCCTTTTTCAGGGGTTTTCCACGTAAAAAATCTTGGTGTCTCATAAATACTAGACCCTTTCTCTTATCTGATTGCGTGCCGGATTTTCGTACAACGCTAAGACGATAAACTTTATATTTCTCTACCGCCGCGAATACTCTTGGACGCAACACACATATATAAAGTTCATATATTAGACGAACATATAATATAGTTAAAAATATTTAATAAATCTCTCACAATTTATTTTAGGCTGGCCTAAATTTATACTATTGTTAATTAGATCATCAATTAATTTGTAGACTAATTTTGGGGAGTAAATTTAGAGAGGGTTTAATCGTAACAATCAGATATGTATTGAATGAATAAAATTTTAAAAATAAATTAATCGATCTTATTTATTTGATATGATTCAATTATTAAAATTTTAGTTTTGTCATGGATTAGAATTTTTAACTTTTTAATTTATTTAAGTTATTAATTTGATAATTATTTTCTTAAAATTGATAAAATAAAAAGTATACCATGCATCCTAATATTTTTAAATATTAAATTAATTAATATAAGTTCATATAATGTAAATATATAAATAATAGAAAGATAAACTATTATTTAGTCTATATCAAAATTATAAATTTCTAATAAATATTATATGATATACTTGTTGATATATACTATTTGACTTAAAAAAAAGTAATTAAATTGTTATTAAATTTATTATATTTTGTTTCATTTAAAATTGAATATTATTAATAAAATAAAATTTTAATTCAATTTAATTTTATTTATTTCATTGGTTCAATTTTTAATTTTTATAATCAAAGCCAATTATTTGATTAATTTACAAACATATCCCAATCGATGGCCTCCACAACAGGAGGAGCTCCTGTCGTTTCCCTCGCTTACTTCGTCCATCGGTCGCCCTCACCTGCCCGGTGAGCACGCGGAGATAGTCAAGTTCAAACAAGAAGAAAATTTATTTTTCTTTATTTATTTATTTTCACTTGAAAAATCCGTCGAATTAAAAAAAATAAAAATAAAATTAAAAATACACGTTTCTAATGCCAAGTGCTGACACCTCGATGCTTAAACTAGCAATTTTATTAAACTCCCTTTAGTATTACACTTACTGCTTAATAAATATTTGCACCAAATAAAGCCGGTGCAGTATAGATTTATTTAATCTGATTAAAAAAAAACTTTATGTATTATTTATTGTTGTGAGCTAGAATATACACGACGATAGAGTTAGAAAGTTTTCGTCTTAGCGTTGTACGGATATTCAGCATAGAAACAAAAGATGAAAGAACACCACGATTTTTACGTGGAAAATCCTGGAAAGTGAAAAACCATGAGGCCACGCCCAGTTGAAAGAGTTCCACTAGTGTTTGCTTGAGATACAAGAGGCTCACTAGTTCTTAAATTTTAGGACGATCAGATTACAATAATCCACTCTTGAATTGAAGCAATTACAAACAATAATTTGAGATTCGATGATCTTGGGTATTCGAGTTGAATCTCAAATTCACATGGAGGTTGGACAGAATTATGGCGTCACTTGGGCGGAGTTTCGGCGTCACTGGAAAGTTGGGCGAAACTCCGGCGTCACTTGAGAGTCGGGCGGAATTCTGGCGTTACTTGAACGTCGGGCGGAACTCCGGTGTCACTGGAGAGTCAGGCATAATTCTGGCGTTACTTGAACGTCGAGCGGAACTCCGGCGTCATTGGAGAGTCGGGCGAAACTCCGGCGTCATTGGAGAATCGGGCGAAACTCCATCGTCATTGGAGAGTCGGGCGAAACTCTAGCGTCACTTGGGCAGAATTCCGGCGTCCCGTGAACGTCGAGCAGAATTCCGGCGTCCCGTGGAAGTCGGGCAAAATCCCGACGGTGGTCTAGGTGGAGTTTCTTCCCTCCTCCTCTTCTTTTCTACTTCTCTTCTCTTCTTCTTCTCTTCTTGCTTGGGTTCTCTCTTAAGAGAAATGAGGGGCAATTTATAGTTTTTTTAGGATGACATGAACCGTAAATAGGAGGAGGATCAAGGACAAATGTGGAGTGGTTCGGATGGACGACCGATATTGAATCCCTTGATCATGGATCGTGTGTCAGACATTTGAAGGTCTTAAAGATATCGAAATTCAGCGATCTTGGGCTCGTTGGATTTGTCTCATCGAGCCGCTTGATTCGATTATAAACATGTCATGTTTGAAAACCGTTTTGTAATCTAAATTGTTGTTTGAACCTTCCAACAACGCTTCAAGTCTTTGATTCAGACTTATTTGGGCTCGAATTGAGTTGAATTTGGTGTTGTTGGGTTTGTATTTTCGAGACGCTCGGTTAGACTATAAGTTTGCTGAAATCAGAGTTCAGATGATCCCGAAATTAATTTTTGAAGTTTCCAGCTTGATTTTGCCTCGAGATTCGTGCCTGATCAAGATAATTTTTAATGATATATCACTTATAATAGTTGATATGCCATCAAAAATTATTTTGATTGAATATGAATCATGAGGTATATTTGGATGAAATGTTTTCAAAACTAAATTCAGGATCGTCCGAACTTTAATTTCAACTTAACATCAAATTGAACAACTCGGGGAGATGACGCAATAAAAAAAAATGGTCCAATCCAAGCCCGAATGGACCAAATCAAGGACCTGAAACATATTTAAAAATATCAAAATATTTGAGCTCAGATTGGGTCGAATTTGATGTCGTTGGGTTCATATTTAATTTTTGAAGTTTCCAAGTTGATTTTGCGTTGAGATTTGTGCCTGATCAAGATAAAATTTTGATGATATATCAACACAAAATTAAATTAAACTCACAAGGGCTTGAGACTTTATTATTGCCCATAGATAAAGTATATTTATTATAGCTTCAATGATGAGCAAGTTCACAAATGAGAAAACATTGAATCCTCTGTGTAGAGAAGGGAGTTCATTGAGATGTTCACAAAATCCTTGATTAAAAAGGCCATTTTAAGAATTGAGTACCTCTCTCTAGAAATCTCAATTTTGGGAGGAGACAATGCTATTTTATGTGGCGAGCTTCTTGATTAAAGAGAGTCATGAGAGAATAGAAGAGGAAAAGTTTCATAATAAAATTTTGAAAAATTATTGAGCACCTTAGTGTGGGTTGGTAATATTATGCAGCTCATTTTGATATGTTAGTTGGGGGCTTAGATTATTAAGAGGTATTAAATGTGAAATTTGTATATATAATTTGTGTGAATTAGTTATTAATTTACTTAAAAAAAGTTTGGCCACGGCCCCAGCCCGTTTCTAGATTAATTATTCTGTGCGGACGTCAAATGCCGTTCGTAGATCAATTATAATACGTCACATCACCCATTCTTTATTACGCGACTCGATACCGCTGATATGACTGCACTTGATTGACTTCCGGATACAGAGCTATGTATGACCTCTGCACATAATTACTTCACCTTTTTCTAAATGGGGAGATTATTCTGTGTGGACATCGGATATGAGAACCTCCGTTTCTGTGCTCGTTATCGAACATTCTATATCGAGTGCGGTATATTTTTTGGGATAACGTGACGTATTTTTATTAGTCTCCAGATGAATGGAGACCCGCACTATAATTTTTCTCTGAGTGGACCGTGCAAGATCCGATGGTAAGGGCAAATCAGTAAGGTATAAACTCGCCGGTCTCCGTTGATTTCAAAACGGGAGCTGGAAGCCAAAGACAAACGAAAGCCTCTGAATTCACCGGCCTTTCCACCATTACATACAGGGATACAGAGAGAGAGAGAGAGAGAGAGAGAGAGAGAGAGAGAGAGAGAGAGATGAGTTCGGTATCTATTGGTTTTTCTGCCGTGCGGTCTTTGGATCATTCTTGTTTTGCTCCTCTGTATTCTTTGTCTTCTTCCCCAAGTAAGTCCTACTTCTGGCCGGAAGCAGTCGGAGGGGTTTTCCGGAGATGGAAGGACGGGGGAAGTGGCCGCCTTTTGGTGTTGGCGTCTGCGGCGGTGGAAGAGAGCGACCCAGGAATGGATTACGCTGAAACGAACTGGAAGGATCAGTTCCAGAAGGATTTCGAGAGGCGTTTTGATCTACCTCACCTCACCGACTTATTCTCGGATCTGACTCCGATACCTTCCACCTTTCGTCTCAAGAAAAGGTCATCTAAATCCTCTCCTTTTGTCTCGTTGGTTTGTTGGGGTGCTGGATTTTTGCTATTCAGTCTTCCTTTTGCTGAGTATTAATGTACTGGTGTGATGAGAGAGCTTACTTTGTTTACAACGTATATTATTTACAGGAGTCCAAGCAGTGATGATTATGTGAATGGTTATTTATATCGGGAACAGTACAATGGTTATATCAACAATGATGACAGGGTTCTTCTTAAGGTGCTCGCAAGGGCTTCTAACTCTATCTTGCTTTTCTTCTTTTTAGCCTTGCCAGAAGTTAATTATCATTTGGTTGTCTTTACTTAGCCTGTTAATTGCCCTACCGTGTTAGTATATCAATCTTTTGTTGGATAAATACATATAATTCCTAATGTGCTTGTATGCCTTCAGATTTGTAACGCTTCTATGTAGTATATATCCTAGAACCAAGGGATATTTGCTTTTGGAATTAGAATTTTCATATTCTTGTGATGATCATTAGCAATTAGGGGAAATTCAACCATTGGTAGGTAGTAATATTATTCATTAACAGTAACTAAAGCTACTATTCTGCTTCCAGGTCATAAAATATTCTTCTCCGAATTCCGCTGGTGCTGAGTGCATTGATTCGGACTGTACATGGGTAGAGCAATGGTAAATAAATATCATATTTCAGTTACACATAGTTATGTGCTTTCTAGGCTTAAGTTGATAAATGTATATTGTTATGATGAAATCATGTCACTTTGCTTAAAGGTTTTCTTAATGTGCTCATCGCAATTGCTTTCAAATGCCAGAATGAGAGACATGATATTTTCACATGGCATAACATGTTCACTTACAGTGATATCTTTTATTTATGGAGTTTCCCAAATAATTAACAATTGGAGAACTAACATCAATCATCACCCTCTATTACTTGGGATATAGACATGCAAATGATTTATAACATGGCATTAGTAGGATCGATTATGTTGTATGGATTCAAGAGTTCAATTTGAGAAATCACTCAAAATTAAGTGGAATGCGACGTAGATAAAAATATTATATGATAATGGTAAATGATTGTATTAGAGGCATCAAAAGTGTCACCTCTTGAGAAAAAAATTGTAGACAACCTAAGGTGGTTTGACATGTATATAGAAGGGAAAACGATACCAAAAAGGAAAGCTTAATTATTGCTTCAAGTTGATCGATGATGCAAATAGGATGCAAAACTCGCCTATTTGCATCATTCAACAAGAGGTTATGGTGGGTGCCCCTCATGCTATGTAGGGAGGTTGGCATTGTTATAGCTTTTTCTGTTGCTTGAGTTGACCCATAAGAACTTGCTCCAAGTAACTCTCTTCTCAAGTGGCGCCTTGCGGACCTAATAATTTTTTGTCTCATGTTCGTTCTTATCGTGGATTCTTTGCATGGTACTTGTGAATGACATAAATTGTTCCACTATTGGGTCGTGCCATGTGGCCCATGAGGGAGAGATGGTGGTGCTTGAGGTGTAATGAGAGATGATAATGGTCAAGCTTTCAGCTTGAGATACTTTTTGGCTAGAGGAAGAAGGTGAAGTACTGAGGATGATAGTTGGTGGTTCCTATTAGATAATGAGCTGGTAGTCCTCAAAGAAGTGATGGAAACACACTTAAAAATGAGAAAGTTTAGGAAGGCATATAAAAACAATGATATGCATGATTTGGTATTGTACCTTATATCCACATTTCAGTTGGGGGGGGGGGGGGTGTTCACTATGAAAGATAAAATGTGCAAAGTGTAAGGAATGTCCGTTACATCCTGTTGAGCAGCACTAGCAAGTGATAGACGAATGAGGAGAAAAGGGAAGGACTCCTTTCTTTTATATGATTTTAATCTGTGGAGAGGGTGAGAGGAAGAAGATCCCTTTCATGGTGTTGGTTGATGAGCTCATATTCGGAGGAGGTTGGACTCTGATTGGTTGTCCCAAAGAGTTGTAAAAAGTGGGTGACGTGAGAGGTATGAACCACCTATTGTAGCGACCTGTGATCCCTGCCCATCTTTTTCCAAATTGTTGGGTATGTGCTTTAGGACATTTGAAGATCCTTTATGAACTCTAGAAAAAAAACGTGCTCAAACTAGGCCATTAATATGTGATGTGGAAATAAAATCTCATTAATATGCGATGTGAAACAAAATCTTAGAGATTTTTTGGGCTGGACAAGAGATTGATCTAGGAGTCCTTTTACCTTGGTCGTGAACAATTTTAAGTAGAGAACATTAATTGACTTGAAGCTGGTTGGTAGGGAACCCAAAGATTCATTAATTGAAGAGCAGATAGGATTTGATACACCATCGATTGGAAGATGAAATTGCCGGAGCTAGAAGGCAAGGCATGCAATGAAAGGGGAATTAACTTGTTTGTATTTTCTTAGGACGTCTATTTAGATGTTCTATTGATTGAAACTACCGGGCATGAATAGAAAACATAGGTGCTGGCTGGGTAAGGCTGATAAGGCTCCAGAAAAGTCAACATGACTCTAGTCATCTTCTAAGTGAGACGATTGAAATTTTAGGGAGAGTTCCAAAAGTTGAGGGTGTCAATGAGCAAGTAATTGGTAGCATTATGGTGAAAACATATGGGATGCCATCAAGGGAGAGGTTGACAAGAGTTGCTAGTGCATGAATGTTGTTAGTTGGGAGTAGTGATACATGCATTCTTCTCATACCCCAAGTGCTGGAGGAGAGATTAAGTAGTAAACTAAGAAGTTGGAGATTTTGAGTAGATCTATGTAATTCATGACAAACGAGTTTTGGTCAGAGAGAATTGGCGGGCACCAATGGTTGGGGCCCTTATCTTGGGGCGACAACTTAGGAGATGATGACCAAAGCTGGACTTATGGCTGGAAGACTAGTTGAGCTAGGAGTTCATTCACTATTGGTGGTCTTGAGCTGAGCTATTGGTTGGATTGGTTTGACAAGTTAATTTGGCCAGGCACTTCTTTAGAGGGCTTTGATATTGACAACTATTTGTAAAGTGAGGGATCTTGATTAGATGTGAAAAATTAGGTGATGTAGTGGTAGAGTGACATTGTTCATCAAAAGTACTCTTTATCTTTAATGATCATGAGGACTTATTGATCTCATAGTTGAATTGGTAGAACAACATTGTATAGGATCAGTTAGATCAAAACAATAATAATCTTCTTGGCTTTGGTTGTTGTGGTGTTATGGCGAGGTTTGTTAAGTCTATTGATCTATTCGATTGATAAAGTTATTGTGGGTTGGGAATATTGGTAGTGGGGGCATTGCTGACATTAGCTACACGCCTACACCATTCCTTCATCAAATCCAATGAACTTAGATGCCCTTTCTAACATTTCAACAATGGTGGATGATGATTTCTTGGTGATAAAATATTTGAGTGGCGAGTCTTAGTGATGTGAAACAATGAAGGAATTGCGTGCGGAAAATTAGATGAAGATTAATTAGAGCGTTGCCAATACAAATTTATCACCAATAAAAAAAGAAGGATTAAAAGTATTCTAGGTAATCAACTTGCTTAGGCGAAGAGTTGCTTCGAGATAACCAAACAATTCATAATATTCAAAGATAAAAGAAATACTTAAATGCTCATAACAAAAATCCCACAATTAATAATGAGAAAATTCACCCCAAGCACCTTCTCACTCATTCACTCTTTGGCTTTTAGCGGAGAAGAAAGAACCACACGAAGATGGAGAGCACCACGACGGAAAAGGAGGCGAAGGACTTCGTTACCGGAGAGGTAGCCGCCGGTGGAAGTGGTGGTTGATGGCGCCCGGTGATCGTCCAAACGTAGTCTTGAAACTGTCGGTCGATGACGCGCACAAGAGATGGGAGAATTCGCTCCAAGTATTCGCCAACTGTGTCTTTGTGCTCAAATCCCGCGTCAAAAAACGGCGATTGGAGGATGTTGAGGCTTCCGTCGGCGTTGAACACAAGCCCCCACTCGAATTCAGGATCCGCCATTCACCATTGAGGAGGGGCGGGAAGAAGAAAAGGGAGGAAGAGTTGGGCCGTGAGCTAGGGAGAGGCAAGGAGAAAATCTGAATTTGAATTTCAGATTTTCTTGGTTTGGAGGGAGAAGTTATTTTATCATTAAACTTTCCCTAAATCAAATTAAGAGGGGGCGGCTATTAGGGAGGGAAATTAAGAGGGTAATTAGTAGACGCCTAGGTGGGAAGGAGAGAGAAACGGCTAGGTGTGAGAGGTCGGCCAAGCAAGGGAAGAAAGAGGGGAATTTTGCTTAATTAGTGGGCCCCATGTAATTAATTAAAACCTGATTTTAACTTACAGATTTTAATCAATTAGGGAGATTTGAAATTTGAATTCAATTGGGATGAGATTTCAATTAAATATATTCCTAAATGTAGGGGGGTTACTTTAGGAAAGAAATAATGAATGAATTAATGGCAAGAATTAAAAATTCAAGAGGGAGTGGGCGGCGGGATCTCACCAGGGAAGAGGCGGGTTGGGCTACTGGGTCTGGCGACCTGGCTGAGGCCGGCGGCTGGCACAGCCGGCGGCAATGAGGGCGGGTGAGGGTGGATCGGCGGGACAGGGTGAGGGGAATGTGGGTCTCCGAAAGGATGCTGCTCGTGTGGTTCGAATGCAAAGAGTACGATCACACTGTCCCGTAGGACAAAATGGTCGTAGACCTTTACAATCGACACAAGCAGGCCGATGGAAGAGCAGATGGAGTTATAGATACTATTAGCCATGGAGGATAGCGGCTTTCACCTACCAACCTCGATGGATAATAATATGCATAACCCAAAAGTCACGAGATTTCCCCTATTCGATAAATCAGCTCGAATAGGGTTTATTTGATTGTGGGGATCGGTTTCCTACGGGCGCAAGCCCCCGTAGTTAATTACATCCTAAGCCTTGACTTAGGAAAACTCTCGATTAAGGATGTTAGATTATCTCCTCTAATGGGTTTAGTGCAAGGGAATTTTCTAGGCTTTCCTAATCAAAGAGGAAGAAGGTCCCCAAATTGGCTTAATCAATCACACACGGTTCATTCAACATCCGGTCGGCTCGAAGAAGAGAAAACTGGAGAAAAAGAGAGAAGACACGCGATCAGACATGCACGAGAGAAGGAAGGAGGTGGAGTCAGCCGTGTGACGCAGATGGGTAGGGTTTATAGCCTCCGAAAGGATGGAGAGCTTACCCACCAATAAGGTGTGTTGGGGTACACTCGTACCCCTCACCTTTAGATCCTAAATCTATAAGAGATGTAGTGTTGTACACACAACACTAGCATCTACGACCTAGCTAATGCAATCTGGACTTATTCCTTACCTGAAAAAGGAAGCCAGCTAAAATCCTAGGCACAACCAACCGTCCAATATGTATGCAAGATGGGAGGGCTCTATCCTAAAGAAGCAAGGATTTGAAACTCTGTAATATGCAGAGGAGTATATCTAGCGTCGTATGATGCATGAAACAAATGCATGAGTAAGAAAGATCCTTAGGTCCACTAATGCAATGTATGTATGTAAAGTGCGTTGTGGAGAAAAGTGTGTAAGAACAGATGTATGCATGACATCCAGAGTACAGAAAAAATAAATAAACACACCCTAAGGGTATCCTTCAGGCAAGATACCCGCACAGAAAATCATCAATCATCATGCCCACTTCGTGTGGGAAAACAGCGATGCCCAATGGCATGAATAGGTGGCCTACTCGACAGGCCTAAATGACCCTAATGGTCTCTAAGGCTCACAGAAAAAAAAAAAGAAAAGGGGAGGGGGGTATCGTACCCAAAACCGGAAAGGGCCAGAATCCTAGCAGAAAACCAACGATGCCCACTTCGTGTGGGAAAACAACAATGCCAACCGGCATAATAGGTGGCCTACTCTACAGGCCTAAATGACCCTAATGGTCTCTAGGGCTCACAGAAGGGGGAAAAGCTTTGACCTATAGGGCCAAAGCTTCGTCAGTGCACTAACCTATGGCTGACTACCTAAACATACTAGAATACCTATCAACAATATGTGTGTGGAGTGTAGCAGTTCCGATATGTAATTAAGAGTTTAAGTTGCAGAAGTCATACCTGACCGTGGCGCAGCCACTTAATAGCTCCAAGCAAGTAAATGGTTCATTGATCCCTGATCGTGCAAGACACAATGTACCTGCTGTGGCGCTGCCACTTAAAAGCTTATAAGCAATTGATGCCGCTTAATCGTTGACAATGCAACACCGGATGTACCTCGCAAAGTAAGACAAAAGAAAACATATATATAAGCGTAGATGCCGTTCAGAAAAGAAATGCAAGTAAGTAAGAAAGTATAACTGACAGAAAATGTAAGAATTGCATTTATAGAACACGTATAGATAGTAAATACTGAATAGCAAAAGAAAAAAATGCAAGCCTAACCTAGGACTAGAAGTAGTGTCCTAATCAAACCGGTCTAAGGTGTGTGTAGGCTGTGCAGTTTTTGATAGATCCTATGTAGGATAATTTAATTAAAGTTATTTGCATTTTTTTTATTTGTTCAAGGCCAAGGGGAGATTTTAATTGAAGTTTAAATATTAGTAATTCAGGGTTGATTTTAGAATTTTATTTTTAGTGTTTGATTGATTACCACCTTTGTTTCACACCGAGGCCGTGAGGTTTATTTCACCCTCCTTGGGGCTAACTTAATAGCCTCGTAGGCCTGGGTTACCCAGTGGCAACCAATTTTTGTTGAATTATTAAGTTGGTTGTAAATTAGAAAAGAAATATAGATTAGGCAATTTATTATCACTTACGATTCGACTTAAACCAATTATGAAATTAATTTTACAGTTCTGCCATTCCACTGAATCCATTCGTGGCGTTGTGCCACCAGGCTCGAGGAACCAGGCCTCCTTAGGACACTTAGCCCCGCAGCCCGGAGTAGTCCATCCAATAAACTTCATCTTTGGAATGGTTGTTATGTATTAAGGGATTTGTTAATTGATTTTAAAGGATTACTCTATGTTTGACCTTTAAGAGTTTTTTTTTATCCTAATGAGTTTAGTTTGTAATTTAATCCCTAATAAAATCTACATCTTTTAGATTTTAGATTGGTTAGGGATTAATTATTAAATTAGTTAAAATTGATTTGAGTTTGTGTTTTAGACTCGTAGTTTAATAATTATAAATGTTGATAATAACATGATTAAGAATTGAGTGTTTTAATAGATTTTTAGAATTAGATTAGAATTGGTTGGTTGATTATTAGTAGATTAAGGAAAACTAAAATCTAGGAAAACATGTTGCTAAGTTTTCTATGTTTTGATGTCTCTATCCTATAGGGAGCATGCATCCTAAGTCTATATTATCTAAGACTCGATCCTTAATTTTTGTCCTTAGGTGTCACTAATGTTGTAGGATCAAAATGAGGTTTTATTTTCTAACCCTTAGGACTCTCGCACATGTGTCACTAGGCTTAGAGAATCAATAGCAAAGCAGTAGAATGAAAAAGAATGAAAATTACAAATAAAAGGGATGTAGGCATTGTTGTTTTGGACACACTTCGTAGAAGTCAAGTGTATCCTAGAATAGCAACAATGCCCTTTGCTGTTCCCATTCCAAACGAGGCACTTGATACGTTTGACTCGACCACTCCCGACACACCTTAAACCAAGGCTAAATCAACTAAGGGAGATGTACTTCTAAGACCAGACTCGGGCCTAGATTCTCTATGGTTTTGCACTCATCCCAAAATTCTATATTTTAGAGACTGACGCCCAAAGGGGAGCCCAAGGGAACAAGGACTGTCTTGCTCCAAAGAGGACACTAAAGACCTCTAACATAAAGCTCCTTAAGGTTTCAAATCCTACCAACTCACTTTTGAAATAAATATTAAAACAGTCGGACTCAAATGAAGAAACCATAATCATTTTCAAAAGGCGCTAAGGGACACTACTACACAAGTCTAAGAGAATCCAACATGACTTGCAAAGACTTCTAAACTAAGTGTCATACAAAATTCTACAAAAGGTTATCTACCAAGATCACTGTTTGACTCAAAGCCCTACAAAATAACGACAATCAAGTGCCTCTCCATCTTATTTGGAGTGGGGTAGAAAACCATAAAGCTTTCCAACAAGGAAGTTGTATAAAACCTCTCGTTGTAAAGCCTTCACGAAATTCGTCGCATAAAATCCTTTAATACGAAACAAATCCAAAGCCATCGATAAATCATTTCAACATAAGCAAATCAAGTCTTTTCCAACAAGAAAAACTTCACAAAAGCTTTCGTTATAAAAATTCCACAAAAATTTTGTATAAAGCCTAGCCACACAAAACAACTCAAAGCCTCTTGCCAAAATTCCCAATAATGAAACTATTCATGAAACCTTTTCGACACAAGACATTTCCTAAAATTTTCCAGTCAAAAAGAGACTCGTAAGACTTCCCGAAATATTTCAAATAACATCAACTGACGATGACGAATATAAATATTCCACACAAATATAGATGAAAACATGGCTCTATCTTATGCGAAGAAACTTTGGAACTTTATTCATGAAATGTAAATATGAAATTCGTTAAGGATATTAACATAGAAGAAGATGTATGATATCAAACTACTGCATTTCAAACTAACTTGCAAAAGTGTAATCAAAACATTTCAAACTTGAAATTTTTTTTTAACACGATCTACACAAGCTATAATTATTCATGACTCCCTGTTGCACTTATATCATGGTCTAACAACTACAAACATAACAATTTCTCACCAGTAACAATAATGTAGAGATCTCCATAAGATATCGTGACTCAAATAATCACTTTTGTAAAGTACACAACTAAGCTTATGAAACTTGAATGATGATTTACAAAAACATACACATATTCATTGCTCCTCTTTCAAACCTCTCTTATTTTAAAACCATCAAAGTTAAAATGCCGCTTGAAGATTCTATTTAAAAAAAAACAAAGCAAAGTACTTAAATAAATATCCATGTCAAACAAAATATCATGCACTTAATATCTCATCATGCCTCTCTTAATACATGATTTGCTTGCTTCGTTGTTAGTGAGAGTAAGTTAAATGAATTTGGACCACGAGCTTCCAGAACTTTGCATTTTATATTCATAGTAGAGGCTTTTGTTTTCTTTGTTTTGTAATATCAAAGTAAAGGAAAGGAAATGACCAGGCCATAAAATTCATGACTTTGTTATACAAGTTTCATACTAAACAAATAATTTTGGATGAATACATAAGCATGAACAGCAAAAGACTGTGTTGTTTTCCAACAAAAGCTCACTAAATGCTTGGTATAATCACTGAACATTTTTTTTTTTGACAAATACTAATAAAAACTGCAAATTACTCGGGGAATACTAACAAAAAAAAGAATCATGAAAGAACAACGTCACATGGAAATATGAAAGCATACAGTTGTTAAGGGATGAACATCTTGGTGACAACAGAACCACAACCACCAATTAATTTCACCACAATATGGTGCTTCAAAAATCATCACAGCCATATACCAATCAAGTTCTCTCATTCATGCTACATGCCACCAAGAATTTCAAGCAACTTTCAATCCAAATTTACGAACTTGTTAACATGTCAAATATACAACACTTTGCCAAAAGCTCAAAGTCATTCTCATGTCATGGGAAGGAAACAGAAATAAGAATGACTTCATGCCAATTTGTTTCTCCAAAATTTGAGAGATATTCCAACATAATTGTCAACACAATTTTCATATAAAACTTAAAGAGACAAAGAAGGATCTAGATTTAAAGCGTGCATTAAGGCATCTCAAAGCCTACAAATCTTTTTGTGACCGAGCATGCTTCAAACAACATAATTCACATAACTAAGAAATTTATGGTTGCTTTTCAACAAATACTCACTTCCATGTAACATGCCATAGAATAAAGTCTAAGAAAACTTGCAAATGTATGACTCGAAGAACGAGAAATTTTGTAGTTCATGCTTTAGGTTACTTTTTCCATGCGACAAGATTCATATTGTTATAATGATGACCTTTCAAATTCTACTAATGAAACCGCTCAATTATAGAAACATAGGCAAGGCTCCTCCAACCAATCACTCAAAAATGCCAAATAAGCAGTTGATGCTGTCACCATTTAATAAACAAACAAACTCTTTACCTTTCCAAATTCGTGGATGCTCTTAGAAATATAAACAAAATACCATCAAGCATGTCTACTCCTTACTCCCTCAGCTTAGGAATACTTATAATTGCCATAACTCATGTAGATATGAAAACAGGATAAAACTATGCTTGCTTGCCATATGTATTTCTTTCAAAGAAAAGCCTTTACCATTTCCCAATAAGCAACAAAGCATATATTCAGCATACATATTCAAGCAAAGAAGTAACATGGCTCTTCATGCTTTGTCAAATTGTATAACATGTTTCAAGTACAATTTTCATAAATCCATTGCTCATTTCTCAAACGATAAAAATAAACACATGATAGCAATGTCAACTACGCAAACTTTCATAAAGCTCAACATCGAGGATGAAGGTTTCTACTAGAAATCAAGAGAACTAAAGGTGACCATGAGAATTCCATTCACATTTTTATTTAGTCAAAATAAGCTTTGCATATAAAACACTCATAAGCTCTTAAAGCCATGGAGCAACACATCTCAATATTCAAAAAAGAACATGCACATATCAACACCAAAATCCATAGAGTGACAAATCTTTAACTCATAAATGAGACTCCAAAATATATGGGGTATGCCACAAACACAATATTGAAAGCTTAAACATTCAAGGCTAGATGTAAGCTTTAGTTCTATCAATTAATCTACAAAAGTGTTTAAAAGCTTTAGGTTTTCTCTAAACTATTATACCATCACCACAAAAGACAAAGCTCCAACAAGTACAATTAATCAAATCCTTCATACCGTATAAGGAATTAATCTCGATATAAGAACTCAGCACTTCCAAGCATATACTCTTTCCAACAAAACACATGGATTTTACTCTCTTTCTTGCCAAATATGAAGCTTTCATACATAATCCACTTTCCAACAAGAAACCACTTTTGAGATTTCTCCAACATGAAATGATTCCCAATAATATGTATGCTTTTGAAACCTTCTCAACATAAAACATAGATAAACTCTTAAAGCTTAATATAGAGAAAATTTTCATATTTCAAACTAACAAATTTGCTTTTTATGTTAAGACCATTCTCCACATAAGAAATTCATTTCAAGAGGAACCCATCAGATTTCCCATAACTTATCTTATATGTTAAAGAATCTGGCTCCAAACTATTTCCAAATAGAAATAAAGATGTGCATCCACTAAAGAAAGACTTAGAGAATTCACCTCTTCTAGCGAGCTATAAAGACAAGTCCATCAAACAATGTTAATAGTAATAACAACAGAAATCTGAGAGCAAATACCCCTCCCTTCATTAAAACATTTTTGCAAGTGTTTAGATCCACAAGCCCTCTGACCTCAAGGACTCATGGAGAATAAGATGTTGTTGAATAAACAGAACACTACATTCCAAGATAATTTGAAATACTTATTTCTCAAAATAAAGAATGAATAGAAAACATCACGAGAAACAGAGCACAAACTCAAGAAGCAAAGCCTCAATATATCCGCTCATTTTCACAAGCAAGCTTAACTAAATCTCATGGATCCTGCACTACTCAAATAATCATATGGAGATAATAGAGATATCCCTTGGAAGAGAAGAAAACCCTTAAGAGAAGGAGAAGAAAAGGGTGAAGGTCACATTCATGCTGTCAATAGAGAAGAATAAAGAGGGGAAGGAGATAATGAGGAGGAATAAGGAAAAAAAGTGGGAGAGAAGAAGAGGAAGTAGGAACAATAAGATAAAGGGAGGAAGTAAACCTGCGGCTAGGTCGGACACAGTCGTCGGATCCTACGACTTCTCTGGGCTCGTCGGACCAAAGGGGAGGGGAGAGCCAGACTCTAGTGCTGGCCGAACCAGAGAAAGGCTGGGGGAGCTCGGTCGGGGTCCTCTTGTCCAGGTTCGGTTGGGAAAGAGGAGGTCGTCGGGACGAGGGGTTCCGCTCAGGTCAGCTACGCGAGAGAGCGGAGGGGGAAAGAGACCACCGGCCTAGTCGGGGACTTCCGCCTTCTGGTGTACGCGAACAGCACAGACGGAGAAAGGGGGGACTTCCGCCTGGGGGCTTCGGGTGCCTGAGAGCAAGGGAAAGCCGAGAGCTGGAGAGGGTGAGGGCGTTTGGCCCTTACCCCAATAGCCCCCCGAGAGCCAAGGGAAGATTTTTTTTATCTCTCCCCGCGAATCGAGGAGGAGACCGGCTTCGTAGCCGTTGAGGACCGGGTACGAATCACTGCCAATCGACATTGGTCACCTGATTAAATTTCCTGATTTAGAGGAAATTTCAAACGGCACAGAAAAGGGATTTGGATGCAAACTTGGCTCAAATTGGCTAGGTTTAAAATCAGGCTAGGCTTAATTGATCAAATTAAACTCAAATTCAAATTAATTTGGATCAATTCGAGTTCATATTGGGCTCGACGAGGTCTAATTGAGTTGATCGAAGGCGCTCGAGAGCACTCGAGCGAAAATCGAGGTTAACAGGGAATTTCGGGATTGGCTACAGGGGAAGGGGAAAGCGGACCAAGGCAAGGGGGAGGGGCGGATTGGTGGAGGAAGTGGTGGGGAAAGAAGAAAACAGTGAACTTACAAGTAAAACCAAGAGCTCGCCGTGGCGGGCTGTTGGGTATTTCGGGTGGAGCCTCTCCTAGGTCTCCTCTCTTTTTTCTAAAGCTCTCAAGCAAGAAGACAAAAGAAAATCTCAGAAATTTTTATTAATCAAACATTAAGCTCATACAATAGGGGGAGACCTCTTTATAAAGGCCTCAAAACATGAAAATAAAATGACTCACATGCCCTCCGGGCTACAATAAACACTAAGCCTTTATAAGGGCAAAATAGTCACTAATGCTTGAAATAAAAGATACATAGAAAAATAATATAAGATGACATGACAACATCAGAAGTATAAGCTCCCAATCGTAGCCATCGATCTACGATTCCTTCGCCGGTAAGCCTGCCTAAAATGTCTGTCGATGACCTCATCACTTAGAGACCCATTCTCAGAGCAAGCTTTGCTACAATCATCTTGGAGGTGGAGACCTCCTAACTCTCCTGGGTGAAACAAAGATTGTATTCTTAAAGGGATCAACACTTCCCTTGCAGGACATTAAGAAGAGTTTATGCTAACAGCAGGGGACATTTTGAAGTAGCAAACTCAATAAAGAAATGTTGGTAGAGCTTGTCAAAGGGCATGATGTCGCATGTAGTGAAACATATGAACCACTTACACATAACGTTCAATAACTTCACGTTGAATACCTGCATTGAAGATTATCATTGGTCAGCATTAGGGCCTTAACATCATCGAATTTTTTTTTTGTTCAATGGAGTTATTCATACCCTAGTAATGGTTGAGCATGGGCATTTCAAACTTTTTTTTAGTGAGGGCTTGTCTAGGATTTCAATTGTGAATGGGGAATCACCAGGCACATACTTAATAGGAGAACGATGTTGGTAGAATGGATCCTCCAAAAGGTGACTCATTAGGCAATGATTAGAGAAGTGGGAACAATGGAGAGGATTTGCATCATGATTTTGTTGGCAATGACTCAGAGACATCCTCTTGTGCAACATTAGGGGGTAGGGTAGAGGGTCATGCATAAGCAATCATGATAATTGGACCAGGCATGGAAGGATAGAGAGATGATTGCAAAATGAGGTCCATTTTTTGGAGATCTCCATAAACTGACATTGTCACATACATGTCTACTAGATGGGATGAACTTTTTCCACAGTTGTCATCTAGTGCACCAGCTTTAATTGGCTATTGGTGGCTAGATACTCCTCCATTGAGTTTTCAACCAACTCGAATGGGCCACAATGAGAGCACTAAAAAGATGTGAAACACTTGAATTTTCTTTAATGGATTGACAAATGAAAGGGCTCAACCTCTGATCGATTCACAATAGGAACAAGGAGAGGTTCGATAGGGGTATCAATGAGTTGATCTGAGCTCATGTCACGCCTACTTTGAGCTCGACTCTCATGTACGCTCGCTGGCTTGAGCTCGAGTTGAGCTCAACTTGCATCAATAATGATGGGCTTGTGAGTTGGCTTATGTGCTCGAAGCAAATAATAAGCCACCGCAAGAGCTCTCCAGAAGTTATCGACGCGACCATTGGTTGGAGAAGATGATGAAGTAATTGAAGTTGCTAAGCGTGGCATGACCAATGGTGGAGAAGAAGAGTTCGCCGTGGGAGATCACAGGAAAAATGCATTGACATGACTATAGAGTAAACAATAGCTATTCAACTTGATAGATATTGAGAAGAAAAGATAAATGATGAAGGCCACTTTGATCTTTTTCATTAAATGCATTCATGTTGTTAGGATGACTAGTACAGTTCATGTAGCAGGGATGAGTTAGAGATTTTGCAACCATTGGTATTAGTGACCAACACCTTAATACGAACTAACTTGTGAGCCAACAAGTCGAGCCTTGTCATGCTTGAATTTCAGCTTGAGTTCACAACTTTATAAGTTCGACTCACGAGCTTCTTAGTGAGTTAAGTTTGAGTTGTCTTGGCTTAGTTATACCTCTAATGTCTAGCTTGGATGAAACATGGAGATTGAGTATTCATGTTGGGTTACTTCATGATGGAGGCATAGGCCGTCCATTCAAAAGTTAGAATGAGGGGAAGAAGGAGAGAGGCAATATAAAGAGATGTCATGCATATATTTCATCATATGATGAAGAAGATTACAAGTCTCTCAATTATAGAATTCTTATTCTTGCTCTCTCATGTTAGAATACAACATCATATTTGTATGGATTGAGTTTATATCCTCCATGAAGGCTCAAAGAGGGGGTATTTGTAGGCACTTGATCAGTTGTATGTCATCTCTAGATGGGTTGCAGCACGAGAAGCAGGAGTGACCAATATGGTTTTGTTGGACTCAATGGGACATGTGAAAAGATGGGAGGCAGCCCAGTGCTCGTGTTAGACATCAGATAGTTGACTTGCTAGCAGGCCATCTAGGGATGACATGCAACTGATCAAGTGCCTATAAATGGCACATGTGAAAAGCTGGGAGGCGGCCCAATGCTCGTGTTAGACATCAGATAGTTGACTTGCTGGCAGACCATTATGATTCTTAAGATTGACGATCATCTATGATAGAGAGAAACAACAACATTCTTGGTAGGGCAATAAGTGAACTAATACACTCGACAAACAACTCAAATTTGGCTTGATTAATATTCGTTCAAGTTGCTAATTAAATGTATTTGATATTTTTTTTAATTCTCGACAGCTAAATGAACTAAAGATTGAATACAATTTAAATTATTTATTCATGTTCCCAAACTAGTTTGTGTTATTTGACAAGTAATTTGCTAAGATTTGATATTAAGCTCGATAATTGCTTGTATATTATTTAATAAAATTTTATTTAAATATAAATTGTATAGTTACTTATTTAGTAGCAATATATTATTTTTGTATATTTGTCTAGGGTACTTAACTCTCAAATCTTATTTTTATAGTTCCACTTGACCCTAGCTAATAATGTCGCCTTATTTAGCTCACCATCGATAGTCTTTGCCCTTGTTTGCAGGCTTTTGCTCTCCCGATCATCTCATATCTCGCTTTATAGATCTCTCCCATTTTTGCCATCTCTCGCCCACCCTCTTTCGCAACCTATCTCTCTCAGGGGTAAAAAAAAATGTCCTAATGCACACTATTCTAAGAAGATGTTGCCAGGAGGAAGGGTAACTGATAGGAAACACTTGAAATCAAGTATTTCCTATTCACCTTTACAGCAAATCTCCACGAAATACTGCTTTCCGGAGCAGGAAAACAGTAAAAACAGCGGAAAAACTATAGAAAACTGAGAGAAATGCGTAGGAAAAATTTGTATTTTACTAGTAGAAGAAGAAAAAAAAGCAAAGATACAATTGATCCTCAATTCGAGAGGAGGATCGATCTCTTCCAAATCTCTAGACGCCGCTAGAGCCCAAAGAAAACCTCAATCTACAAGATCTCAAATTTCAGCCAAATTCAAGATACTCAAACCCTAGAAATGCATACAAATCAAAAGGAATTCCCTAAACAGTCCCTACATTCAAATTTCCCTCTTAACTCCCCAAAATTTCTTTCCTATTTGGCTCCCGCACGCCATGCGGCTCGCTCGGCATCCCAGCGGGCGGAAGTTTCTTCCGCCCTGTTCGTGCCTGAGCCGGTCCCGCCTGGACCGGCTGGACCGGTCCAGTGGACCGGTCTAACAATACTCCCCTCCCAAAAATCCACCTTGTCCTCAAGGTGGAGATATGCTCGTGTTCCGGTGGAGGTGGCCATCCTTGAGATGACTGAAAATCCTTACTGTACTGCTGAACCAAGGGCTGCACGAAAGGAGGAACATCCCCTCCCTCTTCCAATCTGATCGCATCCAGCCTGTGTAGTCCCACCATATAATCTTCCCCCACCTCTTGTATGTCCCTAACCATGGTCTTAAGTGATTTCATGGCTTTGGATAGCCCTGCATCTCCCCTTATAACCATCTTTCTCCCATCCACCATTAATTCCATCGTGAGTGCTCCCCAATTGTCCTTGGTTTCCCCCAAGGTTTGCAGCCACTTCATCCCCAGGATGACATCAGTGCTTCCTAACTCTAGTGGGAGAAAGTCCTCCTTTACTTGAATTTCCTAGATGGTCAACACCACTCCTCTACAGATCCCCTGGCCTTTCTCCACCTTCCATGTACCCATCATCACTCCATAGCAACCTGTGTCCACCAACTTCACTCCTAATTGGTCAACTACCAGAGTGGAAATGAAATTGTGGGTAGCCCCACTATCAATTAGCACAACCACCTCACGGTCAGCTATCTCTCCTTTCACTTTCATAGTGTGACTCAGAGTGAATCCCACTACTGAGTTCAGAGAGACTTCTACCACATCCAGGTGCAACTTCTCCTCCTCCTCTCCAGATCTGCTCCCACCTCCCTCCTCGTCTTCCTCGTCTTCACAGACAAGGAGAACCTGAAGAGTTCGGTCCTTGCACCTATGCCCTGGCATGTACTTCTCATCACATCTGAAGCACAACCCCTTTGTCCTCTTATCTTGGATCTCCTTCTCTGTCAGCCTCTTGAAATTTTCCCCACTCCCTCCTCCTACTGGCTTCTCCCGGGTGGTCTCATTACTGTTGCCTGATGCAGGCCCCTTGGGTGCTAGAAGAGTGGTCGTTGTCCTGTAAGAGCCTCCTGAGCAGTTTCTTCGAGCCCCTCTTTCTGCTTTCTTTTGATCTTCTACCAACTGCGCCAGCTCCATAGCCTTTCCCAGGTTCCTCGGCTCCAGTACCTTGACTGCTGTTCGGATCTCTGGTTTCAACCCCTTCATGAAGTTCCCTTCTAAGGCTGACTCTGAAATGTGATCCAATCTGCTAGCTAAGTACTCAAACCGATCCCGATAATCTGCCACAGTTCCTTCTTGAGTCAAGGCAAAGAATTGTTCATAGAAGTCTCCTCCCCCGTCGGTTTGGAAACGCTCTAATAAGCAATCCTTGAACTCTTTCCAGTTCCGAATGGGCTCCCTCCTGTCACGCCACTGATGCCATGCCAATGCCTTCCCTTCCAGACACAAACCTGCCGCCGTTAGCTTCTCATCATCTGTCAACCCGTTGACTGCAAAGTAACGCTCCACCTTATAGATCCAGCCATGGCCATCTTCCCCCTCAAAGATGGGGATCTTCAACTTCCTCACCTTCGGATCCCTTCCGTTACCTCGGTACTCTCCATAACCTCCCATTCCTCGAAGATGAGGTGCTCCCCAAGTGTCCCGGTCCTCCCTCCGACGTTGGTATCCGAATCCGTCATCATATTCTCCTCTTCCCCTTTCAAAATCAGCACCTTGACGCTGAAATTCAGCACCTCGACGCTGATATTCTTCTCTTCTTTCGCCAAAATATGCACTTCCCTCATATTCCCCCCTCCTGCCTTCAAAATCAGCACCTCGACGCTGAAAATCAGCACCTCGACGATCATTTCCCATGCTCATCTCCTCTCTAGAAAGTGGCTCTAGAGGTGGCATGTCATCCTCTCCCTCAAGGATCTCTATTGCCGGATTCCTCCTCCCCCGAAGCGGGTTTGGATTTCCTCCTACGCCCTGGTCGCCGACAGTCTCTCTTGCTTCCGACGCCGTCGGATTCGTCTTCATCTCAAGTAATTTCTTCATCATCTCTTCCATCGCCGCGAACCTCCCTTCCAACCTTTCATTGTTGGCGGTGATTTCAAGGAATTTTTCCTCCAAATCTGCTTTTAATTGGCCAAATTCGCCTTCTAGGACTTCGATCTTCTTTCCAGCCATTTTTCTTTCTACGAATCACAAGAAATCTTCCTCCGAATGCCAAAAACCTGCTGAAATTTCAGGTTTTCAGCCGCCGATGGTCCCAAATCAATGCTCTGATACCAATTTGATAGGAAACACTTGAAATCAAGTATTTCCTATTCACCTTTACAGCAAATCTCTACGAAATACTGCTGTCCGGAGCAGGAAAACAGTAAAAACAGCGGAAAAACTGTAGAAAACTGAGAGAAATGCGTAGGAAAAACTTGTATTTTACTAGTAGAAGAAGAAAAAAAAGCAAAGATACAATTGATCCTCAATTCGAGAGGAGGATCGATCTCTCCCAAATCTCTAGACGCCGCTAGAGCCCAAACAAAACCTCAATCTACGAGATCTCAAATTTCAGCCAAATTCAAGATACTCAAACCCTAGAAAAAACAACTATTTAATGCATACAAATCAAAAGGAATTCCCTAAACAGTCCCTACATTCAAATTTCCCTCTTAACTCCCCAAAATTTCTTTCCTATTTGGCTCCCGCACGCCGTGCGGCTCGCTCGGCATCCCAGCGGGCGGAAGTTTCTTCCGCCCTGTTCGTGCCTGAGCCGGTCCCGCTTGGACCGGTTGGACCGGTCCAGTGGACCGGTCTAACAGTAACAAATATGATAGTTCATAACATAGTGAACTTTGAAGCATGTAATTTTTATTGATTTTTAAATCGTCCTGATTTATATGCGACCAAAGTGATGTAACCATTTTGAGTATTTGGTGTAAGCTTGTTTTTATTTTTCACATAATTCTTCTTATTTAGGTAAATATTTATGTTCATTTTTTAGCATTTTGATTTTTTTAACTAATTAAGCTATTATTAGCTAATCTGCATATTGATTCAATGAAATCTTTTCTTATTTATTTATTTTAATTAATAAGTTTGTTGATATTTATTAATGTTTTATGATTGCTAGGAGGCTTGTGCACTATTTATTTATTATCTTGTTTAAGTAATCCTTGTTTAATTGGTGTTAAATAGTAATGTCAAATTTCAGATTTATTGAGATGCTTGTTTATTTGAATGTGTAAAACTATTTGTGAGTATAAGAAATTGAGCATTCTTTTTTTTTTAAGTTTGTTTATTAGCTTTTTTAAGTACCATTCAATTAATTTAGATGAGTATAAGCCAAGCTTGACCATAGAAAAATCCAAACAAGACATGCAAGAACATATATGTGAAAGTTCTGGTCGAGCTTGAGCCGAGTATGATAACATTTTGTATGGCCTAGCCAAGTCCAATCCATGGTGTACTTAGCTTTGTTCGCTTAACTTGATTACAAAACCTAGTTCTAGGGAACTTCGAGTTGCGGTTATTGCTCCATATAGTAAGTGGCCTTGTGGCATCTCTCAAGTGTCTAGAGTGGTCGGCAGAAATTACTACAATAGGACTTTTTGGAGTCCGAGGAAGTTGGCTAGCGATACTAAAATGATTGCATGATTCATTATCATCTAAATTCTTCTTAGAGGCACAAATAGTACTGGCAATGCAGAGCAATATTTTTCATAATCAACCCCACTATCACTATATACATCATTTAGGCTTAATTTGCTAGGTTATTCTGGCTTTGCGTCAAAGTGTATGAAACCTGGGATATATATGTCATGGATCATCTCTATAATTTAAATAAGTTAGTAAACATAAATGTCTTAAAGCATATTTATTTAAGGATGCGCAAAAAAGTAACAAAAATGGCTTTATGAATCCCAGGATCCATCGAGCAGGACCAAGAAAGGAAATATTTTTCAGACCAGGTGATGTGAATGCTGCAATAGTGACATGTGGAGGACTCTGTCCTGGGCTGAATGATGTTATTCGACAGGTGATTGTTGCTGATCATTGTATTTATTATCTCAAGTCCTGTATAATTTAGGATCCTGATCAGAACTTCGGGTTTTTCTACTCTGCAGGGCACTTATAGACTAAGTGATTTAGAATTTTAGATGTTGGATTACATCTTGATGTTAAAAAAATGCTTAGGAATTATTTGATTTTGTTTCGTTATTATAAGAACAAAATGCATTAATACGGCTGACTATAGAAAAATTTGGGCCCATCTGATGTTTTTGAAAAATTATTAAATTAACTTTTTTATCTTCTTAGGTGATTGTTGTGATTATTACAACAACAACAACATCAAGCCTTTGTTCCACTACGTGGGGTATTGATGTGATTATTAAGTTAAATTAAATTATTAAATTGTCATGATTGTTGTCATTAATTTGAATTGCTATAAATCTATTGCTAAACCTTCGTTATCCTACTGCAGATAGTTATAACACTTGAAATGTATGGCGTGAAAAAGATAGTTGGGATACCTCATGGCTACAGAGGTTTTTCTGCAGAAGAACCTGAAATACCGGTATGTATTTTCTTGCCTAACGTTGTGCTGGCTGTCTGCAAAGAGCAAAGGAAATGAAATTCCAATGAATTTAAGGCTTGATAATAAATCTGCTACGGTCTCGTGCCTCTTTTTTTCCATTCCATTAACTAGCAAGCAAACATACAAACACAAAGTTAGGGCTGCAAATAAATCAAGCAAGCCGAGTAGGTGCTTGTTTATTATTAGCTTGTTCAAATTTGGTTCGAGCTCGATTACAGCTTTTTTGTTTGTATTCAAACCTGGTTCGGTTAAAAGAATAGAAGTTCATGTTTGGATTGTCTTTGGTTCATGTTCAGTTCATTATGCTCATTGAGCTTTAAACAAATGAGTCTTATCGAGCCTACTAGCAAACAATCTCCTAGACCCGTTCGCGAACATATATAGGGGGTGATTTCGATCTACCAAATGAGCCCGTTCACGAACAAAAAAGCTCATAAAATGATTATTTTTATAAACAAGCTTGCTCATGAACACTTTAAACAAAAAAATATTACAAACATGAATAAATACTTTTTGTTTATGAAAGAATTTATTATGATGAAATATTATAAAATAAAAAATGTAATTAATTTTTTTATTTAATAAGAATAATTTTTTATAATAAAACTAAAAATTATGTGAAAATATACAAAATAATGATTTAATCAGGCATCTTAAATAGTTTCTTATCGAGCTTGTTTACGAGCTTTAATTGATATTTTATTATTGTTCATGAAGATAAACGAGCTGAACACATAGCTATTCATGTTTGTTTATTTAATAGTTTGAACATTTAAAAAATTGTTTATACTTGTTTGGTTACTTAAAAAAAAGATTATGAACGAGTTGTAATCAAGCTGAGCCACGGGTATCTTGTTAGCGGCTTGGTTCATTTGCAGTCCTACTCAAAGTTACGCCATAGTGTCACTTAAATTATTCTCGTTCAAAGCCATTGATTTATTGCCGAAATCCACAGCTTTCAAGGAAAGCGGTGCAGACCATTCACTTAAGCGGTGGAAGTATATTGGGAGTTTCACGAGGAGGTCCTGACATTGAGGAAATTGTTAACAGTATACAGGTAATATGATACTTTGGCAAGAGGCTGGGGAGGGTCGCCATGGAATTTATTATGTAAAGTTGAATCGAAGTTTTTCTTCCACACGTTCTCTAACGCCGTGGATCTAATAAAAAAAATTCCTTTTGTTTAGGCGAGAGGTATAAACATGCTCTTTGTATTGGGCGGTGATGGGACACATGCTGGTGCAAATGCAATGCACAAGGAGGTTAGCTTCAGTTTTGTTGATTTACAGGCGATTAAATTCCTTCAAAAACTCTAAGGTTCTCATTTGCAGACGTTTTTGTTGTAGGCTGGGAAAATTATTTCCAACATGAAGTTCGAATACTCAGCTTATTTTATCTAAAATTATAAATCCATGACTTTTCTTTTGGTTTTGTTCTTTCAAAATCATTTTAAAGGATTATTATTGGAAATATTAATAGCTTTTAGTTTATTTAAGGTGGAAAGGAAGAGGTTCAACATGTATTACATTTTGGACATTATGGTCTATGCTGAACTGAATATAATAGCATTATGTTTGATAGATTTAGCAAAGTTTGCAAACTTGCAACAGTGTCTAAGATGAAATAGAGAAACAAATCAGATAATTTCAAATGTTCATTTATGTTATTCTTACCGCATAATGGAGATGCGTGATTTGTTGCAATTCTAAATGTGCACTTAAATTATGTTTGTTTAGGAATTGCATTCTTAATCTAAATTTAGCTGATCCCATATTGGGAACGGTTAATGATGATGGTTGACTCTTAATCTAAATTTACTTGTTTGCATAACCACACATGTATCTCTCATAAATAAATGGTTCTTACTTGTAGATTCCATTAGAGATACATATGACTCCAAATTAATTTTAAATTTTGATCGGAAGTGGATGCAACTTCAGCAAAACTAGAGAACGGCACAAGAAATTTAGGAACAACACACAAAAATTTTTTTTATTGAAAGAACTAATAAGAAAAACAATTTTTTAATTTTATTATTAAAAAAAAAACTGAGAAGAAAAACAGAAGATATATTTGGATCTTCAATTGGTGAGAAAGATCCGGCTCTTTCAAATCCCTGGCAATTGGCTAGAGCCCACTCAACATAAACGAAACTAATTCCAGCAAAATCAAGCATAATATGAAATTATCTCATAGATAGCCTTAATTTGACTTCCCTAATTTCCTCCCAAATCAGCCACCTTTTCTTAAATAATTCCCCCTTAGTTTTGAATTCAAATTAGATATTTTTTCCTAATTAATTCCCTCCCAATTGTAATTAAAACTTTCCTAAAAAATTTCCCCTCGATTCCTTCTTACACAATGAATTCTAACTCCTCTAAGTTTTCCTTAAATAATTCCCTCTCAGATTTAAATTCAAATTAGATTTATTTCCCTAATTAATTTTCTCCCAATTATAATTAAAACTTAATCTAAACAACCCCCTCTCTCTTCTTGCCGCCGACCACCCAAACGGGCCCGCCGGCTCAGCTGCTGGTCCATCAATTCTCCCCTCCCAAAATGTCACCTTGTCCTTAAGGTGGAACTAAGAAAACTGTTGTTGAAGTACTGGACTAATTGCAATGGATTAGAAAATAGACTGACACTGGGTCAAATGATCTTAGCCTCGTGCATCTTCCTAGTCAATCTCTCAATCTCTTTGTTCTGGATTTGGGGATGACGGTACAGATGAACACTAATAGGTGACACTCCTTTCTTCAAGATGATAGCATGCTCGAGTTCTTGTGGAGGAGACAACCCCTGAACTGGCTGGAACACACCTCGATACTGCTGTAGGGATGGTTGAACCATGTCTCGTGCTTCCATCTTCTCTCCATCCGTTTCTCCTTCCAAACTCTGTAGCTCCATCAAAAATCTCACTCATTCGCCCTTTACCCTCCTTGGAAGTGGCTCTATAGGTGGCATCTCCTCTTCTTCCTCCAACATTTTCACCTATTGATCTTCCCCTCTTCTTATCGGATTACGGTTTCCTCCACTTCCTTTGCTGGTGGCGACTCCCCCCGCCTCCAATTATGTCATTTTGGTTTGGACCTAGAGCATCTTCTTCATCATCTCCTCAATGATGCCAAACTTCCCTTCGACCTTCTCATGGACGGTTGAAAATTGACTTTGGAAATATGAAATTATAGATTTCAATTGCCTAATCTCTTATTCCAACACTTCTACCTTTTTTCCTACCATAATTATTCAGTTCTATGCTCTGATACCAATTTAATAGGAAGTGGATGTATTTTCAGCAAAACCAAAGAACAACACAAGAAATTTAAGAAGAGCACACATTAACTCTTTTTTTATTGAATGAACTAAGAAGAAAATACAAGATATATTTGGATCTTCAATTGGAGAGGAAGACTCGGCTCTCCCAAATCCCTAGTCGTTGGCTAGAGCCCACTCAATTTGAGCAAAACTAATTCCAGCAAAATCAAACATATTCTGAAATCCCTCATAGTTAGCCTTAAATAGCCTCCACTAATTTCCTCCCAAATCAGCCATCTTTCCTTAAATAATTCTCTCTTAGAGTTGATTTTAAATTAGATCTCTTTCCCCGATTAATTCCCTCCCAATTGTAATTAACATTTTCCTAAAAAATTCTCCCTTGATTTCTCCTTATATATTGAATATTAACCCCCCAAATCAGCCATCTTTCCTAAATAATTCCCTCTCAGTTCTTTCCCTAATTAATTTCCTCCTAATTGTAATTTAAACATTCCTAAATAATTCCTCTCTTCTTGTGTGCCGCCTACCCTAGTGAGGCCCGCTTGCTTAGGCGCCGGTCCATCAGAAGAACACCTAACTTTTATGCAGAAGTACCTATCAAAAGTTAATATGATGGCAAAAAAGAGACCTAGTATCACAAGCATACGTCAAAATTCAGAGTGTGCGGCGAAAACAAACCTACATCCATAGGCAAGGAGAGAAAATGTGATCCACTACAAAGAAGCTAAAAAATATACAAATAGATATAAGAAAACACTCTTTCCTAAATTCAAGTACACCAATCTCACTAGAAAAGAAAAAAAACTTCAAATCTCTCAGATAAGCCAAAGAGAAAAGAGCACTAGAGATATGGTAATCAAAGAAGAATTAACTATTGCAAAAAATTATCGACTTCGAAGTTTCTCAAAAGACTACCTTCCCATGTCTCTATTAAAGCTTCATAGTCGCTAGAAAGCTTTTCTCTCTTTTTTATCGTTATTTTCTCTCTTTTCTTTCATTCTTTAAAATCATTCTGTTTCTTCTTTAGTAATCCATTAAATTCCCAGCTTCACATGAGCTGCCAGCAATTTTTTATTTTCTCTCATGCAATGGAGTGCATGCCTCTAAAACAAAAGCTCATTTATTCTCATCATCCTAATTAACTCATATATTTATAGGAATTTTAAGGAGGTTATTTCAAATTCAAATAATGTTCAAATTTGTCTTGAATCTATATAAAATTATAATTTTTCAACAAACTTTTTGTTATATATCATGTACACGTTGACGATATAGGAATGATGAGGGAACTTAACCCTAACTTGCTAGATAAACCCCCATGACTTTAGGCCAGATAAAATAACTTTGTTTTCCACAGAAAGCAATTTCTATAAAAATCTATTTAAGCATAAAGTTGTAATCATACAATATATGTAACAAAAGTGTGGGCTCCGAAAATTCGGCCCAGGCCTCTGCCCGACTGTTTGCATTTTCTTTCTTTTTTAGGGAAGTTTTAACGAAATTAAGTTCCGGGGTAAATTTTGGAAGGCAGATGGGTTTGTAGATAAGACACTACCCAGAGATTTCGCCCTCATTTTGCAAGTACTTTATTATCTGAGTTCTGGTTTCCTATAGGCGCAAGCCCCTATAGTTATTTATCCCTCCCGGTCATGAGAGAGAACTTTCGATTAAGGCTAGTCGTCAATCAGAGTCATTGCATCCATAGATACATAGTATCATGCATATAGTAACAGCAATGGGCATAAGATGTTGGAAAATTGGAGAGTTTGGAGATCTGACATTTAAAATTGGAATTTTACCATCGTGCACTTAAAGTAGATGGTGGGGGAATGGATGATGGACCCAATCAAGATCCCATGGTTCCGTCGTCCCGGGCCATCGTGATCCCTAGTCTACTTAGTCAGAGGAGGTAGTCGACCCAACCTGACAGAAGGATCCTTGTCGACAGCCATGGGTTGTTTTGTCCAAGTGTACCTTGTAGACCTGGGGTGGGTGTTTGTCTAAAGAGACAAATTTGAATCCACCTTAGCTAACAGAAAGCTTTGTGCCCTATCAATCATATATCAAGTATTTGATGTCACTAAGGAGCGTATTGGCTCTGACCATAATCGGTATTTCATGGTGCCATTTGGAAATGGCGGCAAACCACTCGGTTCAGAGGGCCCCCGGGTCATAACCGTTTATCCTGCGGTGCCATTTGGCGGCAAACAGCCGGTCAGAGGACACGTACCACGTTCTTATTAGCAGGAGATTGTTTGAGAATGGTTCCTAGTGATATTTTCGACTAGCCATTAACTCTATGTGAGCTGAAATAAATTTAATTTTGTCCACCCCGACAAACTGTTGCGGAGGTTGGATGAATTTTGCTTTAAGTAGTTTGATGGTTTATTTAAATTTAAAATATCTTTGGATTTTAGGATTTTGGATTTTTGGATTTTGTGGGTATTTAGGTGGAGCTTGGAAGACATTTGAAAGTATTTGTGAACTGCTCTGGTTGAGATAAACATTCAACACGGCCATCATCGGGTGTTTGAGATCATTTTCATTTGAAAAGATTTACATTTTTGTGGATAAACTTTGTCAACTCTATCGAGCTGTCAATAAAGGATTGAGTTTCGTAGGCTTTATTAGTGAATTCTCATTGTTATAGGCCTTGAAGGCCTAATATGAATGTATTAAAACAAGTATATCAGTCGTCATAACTGTATTTTTGTTTGATGGTTCGAACCCTGTCGACTCCTATTGATCCGCATAGAAGGATCGGGTTCGAACTTGAATTCACATATTGATCCGCGCAGTATCCCTAGACGTCACATGTATATTCATAACACGCTCTTCGGGGCCCATGCTGGTGCTTGGGGGCATTTTATGATTATTTGTTGAGCCTTGTTGACTCCTGTTTACCTGCTTAGGAGGATCGGGTTCAGATTTATTGACTCGCGTACCATCCCTAGATGTCACGTGTGTACCAATAACACACTCACTGGGGCCCATGCGGGTCACGATTGTATTTACCCTTTTAGTGTACTTATGTGCATACATATTACAGTGCATATGCGGGGTACTTTGAAATATTTGTAAACGTCTTCTGTCTGCTTGTACGAATGTTGCGGATCCGGTGGTGTGGCGTAGCAGCTTCTGAATAGAATTGTTCGCTTTTTATACATATAGACTGTCGTGCACCACTTACATGATTTATGCAGGTAGATTATAGTGCACTAACGAATCTCCTGCCTTAACCCATAGATGCTTGCAAGTTGACTTTAGAGAGAGGCCATGATCTCCCAACATATTGTTTGTAAGTGAATTGGTATATTCATTATTGCTTGTAAACATTTCTGCTTTGATTCACGAGCAAGTGATTGTATGCAAGAAGAATCTTTTATCATTGCATATAAACAGTATATATATTCCTTGCTGTAGACTAGTGTTATTTACAGATTGGCCACAAGGAGGCTGATGTATTTGTTGCATGTCAAATTCTTTGGTTTGAAGAGAGCCGGTGTATTCTCTCTCAATCCAACGATGTTGATTGTATGAAGGCAGCATTTGCCTCAGACTTTTTGAATACATCTTCGCTAACCATTGTAGCTTGTAAGGTTGAAAGTACTTGCTTGTAGATGAATCATAGTGCTGCACTACGAACCTCTTGTTGCTTCTTATAAGCGAGCTATTGTGCATTAGCAACTGCTCGTTGATACGAATACTCATTGTAATTCTTTTATGCTTGCTCAGAAATAGCTTGCTGAGCGTATAATAGGTCCGATGCAGCGACCCATTGTATGCATCATACGTAGCCTGATGTGTTCACTATGATCCATGTGGATAAGTTGTTAGATCTCTATGCCTTATTCATGAGTGTACCCCTCATGAACGTTTCATTGTGTATACAACTTATCTTCTGTTGTTATCAAACATGTATTGGCATTGGCTGCATATTGCACTATATGTCTACAGGAAGACACATTTCATATGTTTGACAGTATTCCCCCACGAGTCCTTTACTTGTGAATGGGTTATAATCATGCTTGCAGTAGTTTGATATATTAATTAGTGTATATCTAATTGGATGCTCAAGATTTGTTCATTGAACCCTTCCATTTTGATTGCTCATTCATTGAACCAAGGTCTTATCCCATATGCTTCAAGTCTTTTAGCATTCACTCAAGTTCTTTTGAGTTACCTTCTATCATTTGCATGATTGCAAATAATTGGATTTAATACCAAATTCCTTGTGACTGCTAATTCTGTTGCATATTCAAGTTGTTCAAATAAGCTCAAAGCCCTTTGCACTTGGTTCAAATTTGGATTCTAGTTCTCTTGCATATGATTCAAGATCTTGTGATTGTTTAAGTTCAATCCTTCTTGATCAGACTTGATTCAAGTCTTTTGCTCATTCAAGTTTGATTTGAGTTCATGTTCCTTAAGTTTAGTTCAAATTCATATTCAGGTCCACTATGCTTGATTCAAATCAAGTCCAAGCTTACAAGTCTAAGCTTGCAAGTTCTCTTGCTTATGTTCAAATATTTGCTCACATCATTTGATTTTCAAATCAAATGCTCAAATCAAATTTGAGTGTAGTCCTTAGTAGTTCATCAAGTCCCTTATATCACTTTCAAGTTCAAGCTTCTTGTTGTTTAATTCGAGTTCAAAGAAAAGTTTGAGTTAAGTTCTCATTTCAATTTTATTTTAATTAGGTTGAAAAATAGTCATTTGCATTTTGTCCACAAGTTCAAGTACAAGTCCACTGCTATCCTTTGAGTTCAATTGAGTCCAGGTACATTCATATTTACCTGAAATTTCGGCAGCCTCCTGGTGTCTCCCTCGTTTAGGGGAAAACTACGGGAAACTGGGCCTTCCCACCACGCTAAGAAAAGCATGTATGGTAGGTGTTCTTGGACGAGGACACCGCGGCTGTATTTTTTTTTTGTCCCCATCACGCTAAGAAAAGCGTGTATGGGTCTTCGGTACCTGTTGCAAAATAAAAGCAGTTGTTTTCCCGCAAGTGAATACTTATGGGTATCCCCACTTTGTCGTACGCATCGCACCGGGTTCCCATCCTACCATGCTAAGAAAAGCGTGTATAGGTGGTCGTTTTGTCACGTTGCAAACGTCGAAAGCAGGTTATCAGAGTTTTAGGTTTAGGAGTTTATACCTTAGCATTTCGGCGAGGTGGTGATATGATATGTGCCTGACTCTTTCTCAGTTTCATAGTCATACATCCTGAAGTTCGCAATGTAAAGATATTTTTCTTATATGTTATTTTATTTCCTATGTAAATATGGCCAGTTGCATATGTCTTATCATCCCTATTCTTAGCCTTATCTCAACTATTCGGGGTTCCTAACACATCGCTTGAGTGAAAAGTAATTTCTTATGAAAACTCATAATGTGAACAAGTTGAATCAATAATGGGTTGATCATTGCATCCATCTCCAATTGTCAACTAAAAAGTATCATCCAAATAAATTTGCAACACCACTATCATCTGCTGATTTATCCTCCTTGTCATTGACAAGCCGCTCCTTTTTAAATATTGACAATCTCTGTTTTTTTTTTTTTGTTGCAATGCTAGCAAGTAACATCTTTGTGCTTGCCATAAGACTTAAGTTTGTCTGGTTTGTGGTAGACCCCTTTTCCAAGTGTAGCTATCATATTTAAGAAAAAAGGCGAATTTTGATTTCATCTCTTTCACATAACATGGTGTCACATAAGTGCTTATAAGGTGGGGGCATATAGCACAATAGATACAAAGCTTGATTCTCTTAACAGACCTTCATGTCAATATTCTTCAAATCTCAAAATATAAAATTAAACTCATTAAGATGAAATTTTATTGGTGTACATTTTTTTCATGCTTGGTGAGTGCAATATACTGTTTTAATAAAATTTGTAGTAGACCCTTCTAGAATGTTGGGTAAGCTTTTGATTAAGTATTAAAGACTTTAACTTGAGCCACAATCTCTTTGTGGTTTTTTCTCTAAGATATCTGTTAAGACCTCATTTGTTTAACGTACCTGTATTATCGAGTTAGGTTTTTCATCCATTTCTATCTTGTGTTTTTCACTATTATTTTTTGGCATCTTCAAAGTTCAACATGTTCCTTCACAAGTCTTTGTTGGGTAGAGCTTCTTTTATTTAGTACCTTAACGCTCAAAACTCTTTGAGCTATCAAATTTCTCATTCTTATATTTCATGGCTATTATATTTCACATTATGCTCAAATACCACTTGTTAAAAAAAAAAAAACTTTTATGCAGAAGCATCTATCTAGAATGAATATAAAAAAAATCAAATTAATATCTTAACTGAAAAAATGCAAATTAATAACAAAATAAATGAAGCTTCATAAGAAAATTCTTAAGCTTGATGTGGTTCAATCAGGATAAGTCTCTGTCCATGAATGAGGATGGATAGTCTAATCTACTATGGTAAATCACACTGGTGTATAAATACAAGGGGCATAAGAAAATACTCATTTTTAAACCCAAACACACTCAATCTCTCAAGAACAGAGAAGCCTTGAATTTATCTAGAAAATAACACTAACAAGATATCAACAAAAGAGATTTCACTAATAACATAAATTATCCACTTAAAATTTCCCCAAAAAGGATAACTTCCATTATATTTAATGAATTCATGTAGATTTTTTGGCACAATTATACTTTTTCACCGTCAAAATAACAGTCTAGTCACTAGAAAGGTTTTTTGTTTCCTTCCTGCTCCTATTTTCTTAAACCGGTCTGTTTCTTCTCTATTAATTTAGCAAACTCCCAGACTCGCATAATGCCGCTGACACTTCTTTTTTTTCCTCTTACGCTATGGCAATACGTGCCTAAAAAGAAAAAAACTTCAGTTCTCATTTTAATTACTCATAGATTTGTAGGAACTATATGGAAGTGATTTCAAGTTCAAACCAATTCAAATGGAGTTATCCAAAATAGCAAAATTTCTAGCAAACTTTTCAACCGAGTTTTATCTCCAATAACAAAATATAGTTTGTTTTTATTGAAAAACCACCTATTTGTATTTAGTGCTTAACCAATCATTAAGTCAATGTCCTAACAGATTTGTCGTAATAATTAACAATAACATTTCAATTTTATTTTCTTTTTTTCTCTTTTTATATTTCAATTTGTTAACAATGCAGTGCAATAAAAGGCGGATTAAAGTGGCCGTTGTTGGCGTCCCTAAAACAATTGACAATGATATCCTATATATGGACAGGACATTTGGCTTTGACACTGCTGTGGAAGAGGCACAAAGAGCAATAAATTCTGCATACATTGAGGTTTGATGGCTTGAGAATATTCTATTTATGTAAATTCTTCTGATACTTGATAGTGTGAAATCTTAATTGGTACTAGGCTATGCTATAAAATGATTCACTGCTAATATATATATATATATGATTCACGGATAGTATATATTTTCTAGTATTGCATTGAATTTCATCTCCATTTTATTACAGGCTCATAGTGCCTATCATGGCATTGGTATTGTGAAACTGATGGGAAGGAGCAGCGGATTTATAGCTATGCATGCATCATTAGCTAGTGGACAAGTCGATGTTTGTTTGATCCCAGAGGTAAACATTATGGAATATGCTGTTGTGCCTGAAAAAGAGTTTAATGTATGTTTTTTATTTTAATATATAATTATTTAATTACTTATACTTGTACTTGAAGGAACCATTTACTCTGCATGGTCCAAATGGTGTTCTGAGACATCTAAGGTATCTTGTTCAGACTAAGGGGTCAGCTGTGGTATGCGTTGCTGAGGGTGCCGGCCAAGTGAGTGACAGTTTCTTTTATTTTTCGAGCAGCTTGACAAAATTTACAAGGTTGCAAATTCATCTTCCATTTCATATATATAACTCTCTCTAACCCTAATTATTGAGTTCTGATACTTCACGTTGTGAGTGTCTAAGATTGTCAAATAGCCTTTAAAATGTTTGGATGTATCCCAAGAGTTTGTAGGAAATATTCATAATACCTAAGCTAAATATCAACAAAATTTTTCTTTAAAATTTTATGTCAAGATTAAGGCTTCGTTTGAGACAACTTTCTTGTTGCTTCTTAAAGCAGCTTTTTAGTATGAAAATTTTGATTTTTGTTCTAAGAAGCTACTTTAAGAAGGAAAAAAAAAAGAACTGTCCCAAAAGAAGCCCAAGTTCCCCTCACCTTTTTTTATTTTCAGTGTAAATCAACACAGCCGAAGTATCAATTTATTTTAATAGCATATTTATAGAGCCCTTCCTATCATTTGATGCTGCAAATGTTTATTTAAAATCGTCTAGTTTATAAAAATCTACGGGATATTATTACAGGATTTGCTTGAGAAGGCAACTGGAACAGATGCATCGGGGAATAAAATTCTCAGCGACATTGGTATACATGTTGTTCAAGAGGTTAGATACTTGATATCTATTCTTAGAGCATTATTATTATTTTTGCTTCATGCAAGTTATGTTCTGTAATCAATGTTTAGTTGCTGTATGATGATGAAAAACCTATCAATCGTCTAATTTATTAATGCCATAATATGACAAAGCAAGCTTTACTATTAGAAGAGAGCTACACAATTATTTTTCTATGATTGTGCAGGATTGTCAACTCTCACAAAAAAGAGATCCGTACACATCTTAGCATTGCAATCATTCTCTCGAAACACAAGCTTGAAATTTACAAAATATAGAAAAAAACTTAGTAGCACTATCAAGATCTCTTGTAAGTTTACTTGTGGCCAACAAATTATAACTTAAATTTAGAATCAAGACAATAAAGTCAAGGGTTAGATCATTTGAAATGATGATATAGCTTACATTAATTACTTGTAAGAGTTGCCTTTCAGTAATTCAGATCATGGTTTAAAATCACGCAATATGAGGCTCGCTTTTGCGCAATTCCAGTAAAAAACGCCTCGATGCTTACGCCACGAGTTTTTTTTATGAGGCTTGTGCCTCAACTTGGTTGCAGCCCGCCTTGAGGCCCGCCTCGCCTCACTGGCATGAGGCTTACGCCTCACACTATATATATTAAAACTTACATAAATCTTGAAGTAAATGCCCGACATTGGACTTTATAGGAGAGGAGGAAGGGGAGAGAGCAGTTCACCATAATGATGATTCAAATGAAGAACCCCTTGGTGATGACAGTGCTGATGACTTATAAGTTCTTATGTGATATGTCATTGCTATTTATTTTTGGAAATCAAAAGTATATGTTAATGAAAAGAATACCGGGATTTTAGAAAGATAGAATTTTGAGTTGAACTATATTTCATGTTGTCTTATTATTGAGATATTTTGATTTCACTTCATATCTTATGTTTTTTTTTTTTTTTTATGTTTTATATAATTCACTCATTAGTATATAACAAATTTATCATTTTATGTTTACGCAATCTTTTTGATTTTGAGGCTTACGTTTCAAAACGCCTTGTGGCTTACGCCTCGCCTCACAAATGAAAAATGCCTCAATACCCGAATACACAATTTTAAACATTGATTCAGATAGTAAGATTGTCAGGACCTAGGCTGCATTCATGATATTTATTGGGATTTATTTAAACGTACTTATAGATTCTACCATGATAAGCTATGAGAGGATTAATGATGAGTATGAAATAAGAAATAGAAATGCAATTAGTAGAAGCTATACTTGATTTAATAATAACCTATGATATCGCAATGGAAAGCACACTTAAAAAAAAAAAGCGCACTTAATTACATAAAAAATAGTGTCATCAAATCAAAAATAGACTTATTTTTACTTAAAAGGATAAAATCACAAAGAGAATTTGGTTACGCAATATGGAGTAATTGTTATGGATTTATATCTTAGGAATGTAAAGAAAATAATTAGAAGGATTTAATTGGTACTAAACAACGTGGTGGGGTTAAAAAGATGATAAATTGTTATAGAAATAGGTTGTTAAGAGAGTCAATTTGGAATTTTTTTGTTTAGCCAAATCTTACGTAGGATATGTTGAGTAGTTTTATTAAAAAGATTGTTGTAGACATTTTAGGATGACCTAGAATTAGATGTATGGAAGGAAGGAAACTTAGATAGAAAAGGTAAAAAATGTTGTTAAGAAATGTACTTTTATTGAATAATATGAATTAAGAACTACTGAGACTTACAATAATCATAAGAAAAATAAAAAACATGAAATTAGTGGCAAAGAAAGTAAAAAACTATAAATTTGAAAGGTTTATATAATTTCCTTTGTTTTAAGGAATGAGAAAAAGAGATATATAGAATAATTAAAGCTTTTGATACAAGATCTTGATGCTCATATCTAGTTATATGTTTTAGAAGCGAAGATAATATAATCTTCATAAAGATGAAAATATAAATTTGAGAAATCATTAAATGATAATGTTAATATGTAAATTATTTAGAAAAAGCATAACAAGCAAAATAAAGATTTATAGTATAGATTCATAAAAAAGTGGCATGATGTTAGCTTTGAAAATGTAAAAAGATAAAGCCTTTGGTTCATATGAGATACTTATTGAGTTTAAAGATTTATTTGGACACTGTAGTAGTATAGTTAATAAATTTTTTTAATGAAATTTTGAAAACTAAAAGTTTGTTAAATGATTGGGGAAGCTCATTTTGGCACTAATTTTTAAGTATGTAGGAGATTTTTTAAGATTTTGGTAATGATAGAGTAATCAAAATTATGAGCTATACATTAGATTTATAGGTTTGGATATATAATTAGAAAAATTTTATTTGTTTGTGCAATTAATTTGGTTTAATGCTTGTGAAATATATTCATCAAATGATTTGTGTGTTAAGACATCTAAAGGAAAAGCATAGAGAGTACGTAAGCTTTTTTTTTTTGTAATTATTTTTATTGATTTTAAAAAGTCATATGATCATGTTCCATGAGAAATGAAATGGTACACATTCAAAAAGGAAGGTTTTCTCAAAGATACAATAAAGTTATTAAGATATGTGCTGTTGAGCACTGACTTGTACAAGTAGTTGCGGAGTAACCAGAAGTTTTCAGTTACAATAGAATTACATCAAGAATCAACTTTGAATCCATATCTTTTTGCATTTATTATGAAGTTGCTTAATAGGGATATTCAAACTCAGATCTTCGATGAATGATTTAATTTGAAAGTTAAAAAAAGTGGAGAAATTGTTCGGATGATAGATCTATTAGAATTAACAAAACAAATATACAATATATCATACAATTTTAGAGGGTGTGATACCAATCATTATTTATCAATGTTATTAGAAGATAAAGTTTTATATTGATGTGCTAGATTTATGTTGAATTTATTATACATAAGAATTGGGAATTGGGATGAAGATGTTGATGAGGATACAACTTTTAGATTTGAGGTTGAATGGTTAAAATGGAGAAGCGCCCTAGAGTATAATGGCATAAAACAATATCATAGAGAGTTAAATATAAATTTTATAAAATTGCAATTACATCGGTAACATTGCACTATTTGCTAGAAAATATAGATTTGACATATAATAAGTTTAGAGATTTTTACGTATATAACACTTAAGACAATTCAAATTACATATTTAACACCAAAATTATTATATTTACTAATATACCGCATAAAACCCTCATTTTCATCTTTTCTAACACTCCGTTAAACCCTCGTTAGGTGAGAAATGAGAATTTATGATGAATATGTGAAAAAGTTGAGGAGAAATTGATGAATAATTTTATCAGAAGAATAATTTGAGTAATATCTTTTGAAAATAAAATAACTTAAAATATTTAGAAATATTTAGTTGGTTTAAGCATGTAAAATAAAGTGTTGGAGGGAGGGAGTCGCATGACCTAGAATGTTGTTAAAATTTTAAAACCTCACTTTAAAGGATTCATTTTTGACTATTGTAAGAGTCAGTTTTCAATTAAGCATGAGGGATTTGGTTATGATGATGGTTCTTAAGCAAAGAAGAATCCATTCGTACTTCATGGCAAATATGAAGAGCCTATTTTGAACTTATCCAAAGATAAAGAGCTCTTAGCTTACCAATTCATTGGCAAACAAACTACATTTTTTCTATTAGAGAAAAGTAAAATTCTCTCTATGAAATTAATCACGGTAAAAATGGATGGTATTCATCCTATACGTCCCGTATACACAGGTACTGACATACCTATGGATATAGTTTCAATTTTTTGTTGTTCTCATCTAACGGAAATACTTACAATATGTACCAGACAAGAAAATACTTCAAAGAAATCGGCGTTCCGGCCGACGTGAAGTACATCGATCCCACATACATGATTCGTGCCGTCCGGGCTAATGCTGCTGATGGCATCCTATGCACTGTACTGGGGCAAAATGCTGTAAGTATTCTTTTCCGGATTAATTATTCTGTGCGGACACCGGACACCGGACACCCTCTGGAGGCAAATCAGAGCACACCACGTCACCTTTTTGTTGTGTACTGGGTGACGTGACGTGCTCTGATTCACCTCCCGGTATCTGCACAGAATAATTTCTCCCTTCTCAGAGGCATCGAAAACCTTGTTAAACTTTGAAATTCAAGAACATTATCAATTGAAAATGCAGGTTCATGGTGCATTTGCTGGGTTTAGTGGCATTACAGTTGGTGTAGTCAATACACATTATGCTTATTTTCCAATACCTGAAGTAATTTCGCATCCGAGACTTGTCGACACCAACAGTCGAATGTGGCATCGATGCCTAACATCTACAGGGCAGCCAGATTTCATATAATCGATTATTTGTCCAAACATTCTTTGGTGATATGATTCTATAGCAGATGCACAAGGAGTTATACAACTTGCTCTCCATAGAAGGAATAAAGCAAGTAAACCAGCCAGCCCCCTCATATCAATATAGATTATTGTGTGCGGACACCGGACAGAAAAGAACCGTTTGGATTTCTCTCTGTCTACAGTAAAAATATAGTTATTGTAGCAGCTGCGCTTTGACTGCGCTTTTACTGTGGACAAAAAAATATGGATGGTTCTCTCCGCCCGGTGTCCATGCACAATAAAAAGTCTTATATCAATCTCCTGTTTTTGTTCCCTTGCTGATTTAATGATTAGTTTCTCTTATTTTATGCATAATAATGGGGCAAAGGACTGCTGTATAAATTAGTTTGGAGAGTTTAGGTTCTTTTAGCTTTCCCCCAGCATGAAGATTTATGTAAATAAATTTGGTCTATTAGGTTATTTTACTTGGCTTAGATTTTGTTTGAGACAACTTTTTTATTGATTTTTAACTCAATATTTTTAGTACAAAAATTTATTGTTCAAGAAATTTTTGTATTAAATATTTGTTTTAAAAAACATTAAGAAAATTATCCCAAATGAAAACTAAGTCCTCAAGTTGTACCTCACTAGAGCTAATAAAATTGAAACAGTCATTCGCATTTCACAGGAAGAGTCCTGCTTATATAGAAGTATTAACCCTAAAGGCCTCAGTAAACCCTTATTGATGTCGCAAATTGCTCTTTTCCCTAAAAATCTTTCTTCCACTTTGGAGCAGATTTGTAATGATAGAAAAATTATTCTGTGCGGACACCAGACGGCATCCGGAGATCAATCAGAACGTGTCACATTAGTTTTTGACTCAGTACTGGTGCTCGTATCACCGTGTACCGGATGACGTGCTGCATTTTGCTTGGTCTCTGAATCGTCCGGCGTTCTCACAGAATAATTGCTTGTAATGATATGCTGCTGTCGAAATAGATATTTAAATTCTCATTTCTTTTTATTTCGTTATTTATTAATATGGTTAAAAGCTATTTAAAAGCTGTTGTAGTGGAAATTGATGAGCTTAACAAGTCGAGTCGAGTCATTTTTTATTAGAGCTCGAGCTTTATTAATTAATCAAATTTGAGCTCGAGTTTGAGTTTAATTCTATGATTTTAAATTGGCTCACAAACTTATTTGTTATAAATGAGAAAAATATTTTTATTCAATAATTGTCATAATAATATGACAAAAAGAATAAAATATTAAATGAGACATAATAAATAATTATTTGCTATAATGAACATAAGTATACATTTTAAAATTTTCTGTAATATATATTAAATTTATTGAAATTTCATATTTTTAGTAAATCACTTAAAGAATGGTAACAACTAAAAAGTTTCAAATAAAAACAAGTATTCTTTAAGGGAGAACAGTGATTAATCAAAATAAGAAATTTATGATGAGAAACTCTTTTTCATTGCACATAATTTTTGCAAAAAATCAAATGAGTGGTGTCAAACTATATTTCTTACCCACCGTTGTTTAGCTTGGTTGGTAGGCGAGTATGATTAGAACCCCCCAATCCGTGCTTGAATCCCCTCGAGAAGCAGCGCCTCTAAAGTTGTGCTCAATCAAGTACAGGTCAGCAGGTTTCTGGGGTTGATGCCTCTTCTAAATCAATCGAGGATTAGTCATGCCGCCAAGCGCCCTTTCGAGGGTGGCAGCAGATGGATAGAACGTTTCCAAAAAAAAAAAATATTTCTTATTTTCTTTTTTTATAGATATCTAATTAATTATAAGATGAAAATACAATGAAGATAATAAGAGGTGTATTAATTAAAAAAACAATCAAAAGTTAGATTTGATGTTACAAATATGATCTTCAAAACTACAATTTTTTTGGTATGTTCTATTTATTTATTAATTATTTTTTAAAATATTGAATGTACAAATATAAGTTTGATTTGACAAATAAATAAATAACATAATTTTGAAAGCAATTTTTTCAATTAAATTAGGTGGCAACCACCTTATTGGTTCTCTCTATCTCCTCTATAAAAGCACACATAGGCATGTGGCTAAGAAAGTAGAGTCTCTACCTGCTGCACTTTCAAGATCAACAACATGCTATGTTCTGCCATCCTAAATACAAAAGTATAAAAAAAGAAAAATTTATATAAATAATAAATAAATAAATAGAAACAAGAAGTTTATTAGTAAAATATATATATAAGAGGGTTTTTTTTATAAAAATATATATATATATATATATTTATATTTGTTTGCTTTTTAACATGACATTTTAATAGTTATTGGAAGCTGGCAATAGGGGATTGTTTTTACTTATGAGTTGGATGGGAACATTACATACATATAAGTGTTGGAAGTTACTATACCCAAAATCAAAAGAGTTAGGCAAAATTCATCATAGAATGATTAATAATCAACTTTAGATAGTTCCTTAAGATTAATGATTAATCATGTTCTGTTCCATAAGATTAAGGCTTCCTTTGGGATAACTTTCGTACTGTTTCTTAACACATCTTTTTAGTATAAAAGTTTTATTTATTGTTCTAAAAAGCTGCTTTAAGAAACAGTAAGAAATCTGTCTTAAAAAACCTAATATATCTCCCTTCTTTAGAATATTTCCCTTATTCCAAAGTTGTTATCCCTTAGGGTCATCTTTCCCTTATTCCTAGATTGTTTTTTGGGGCATCATGTAAAATGTGATTAACAAGAACACAATACTTTTTTGAGGAAGTATTGGCCCCAAGAAATGTAAATTAAAATAATGAGAAAATCTATAGGATTCAAATATCCGACTTAACATTCATATCATGAGTTCATAGAGTAGATTGGCCGAGAACCAATCTTCTATAGCAATTCATTGATATCACCCCATGTTAATATTCCCCTAAATTTCAAATTCCACTTCCCATATTTTTCTAATTCTAAAATAAAATATTCTCACACCCAATGTACATGGAATTAAACATAGATGTTAAAAGAGGAATCAATCAAAGAGGACTAATTCAAAAAGTTTAGGGTTATAGGAACGCGACATCTAGCTTTGCCTTCATTTGGGGCTGCTTTCAAAAGCAACTTTTTAGTACAGAAATTTAATGAAAGCAACGAAAAAACAATTGGTCAAAAGCTATTCCAAACGAAGCCTTACAAATAAAACCAGCTTATTCATCTTTCCACAGGAAATGACCTAATAATATGACACTAAAAAGATTAGTCAATCAAAACACTTAAAAGAAGAGTATAGCCTCCTTAACATAAACATTGAGTGCAATGGCTTCTTTTGTTAAATTGCTTCCATCATACGTTCAAAAGCTAAAGTTTTGTTTGGGACAATTTTTTTGTTTTTTAAAATAATTTTTTAGTAAAAATTTTTAATTCAAAAAAATTTTGAACAAAAATACTGTTTTAGAAAACAGTAAGAAAGTTATCTCAAACGAAACCTAAGACTATTTTTACGCAGAGAGCCAAGAGAAGCGATTCCTACAATTAAAAGAGACAAAAATTCAAACAAGAGTGTGGTAATCCAGACACAACAAGTTGAGTTATTTTCAGTTTCAATAGTTATTTGCTTTTCTTACGTCTCTTCTTTACTTCTCTATGTTAGAAGACAATTTTTTTTTATAAAGAAGCAATCTCATTTTGTAATTTCTTTCACAAAAGAACAATAAATAGTCTCCCAAGTTTCAATCTCCTTGCTAGTTATATCTGTTCCTTAACTCTGAAGACAATTTCACAACAGATTACTTTTTCTCATGATAAAAGCCTGAGATAAGACCCCATCTCCTTATTTTCTCTCCTTTTTTTTTCTGTTTTGTCTTCATCTTCCTCATCAAAGGCTGTCATTTGGCACCTCTTGCCCCACATCATCATAGAGACAAAGACTTGCTAACAAAAATTGAACTTAGAAGGAAAAAACTTGAGCTTCTAAGAAACAATATAGAACAAATCCAAGTTCCTATGATGCTGTTGTGCAGTTGAGCTTCCTCTTCTTTGATGCTGGAGAATTATTAAGAGAATTTGCTTGCGAGTTACTAATGGTTTCATCACTGTTGTAGCTCATAGTTGCGGCATCCAGCACTCCAATTGGGCTCTGCGGTACGGAGGAGGAAGTAGGAGGAAGCCTATCCAGCATGAGATTTCTTCCTTGTAGTGCATTATAGCATTGCATCACTTTCTCCTGCAAACAGTACCATTTCCAAATTTGAACCGAAAGATCTTAAATCACAGAAAGATGTAATAAGAACTAACACTTCCAGTTGTTCAGCGCAACATTTATGACGAAATAACTTAGTAAAGGATGTCCTTGTTAGGATCAACATGGGCTTAGAAGTCATATTGAAAATGAAATAATATTTGAGTTCATACTTAGGCTTCGTTTGAGATGGTTTTCTTTCTACTTCTTAAAGCAGCTTTCTAGTACAAGAATAAAAATATTTGTACTAGAAAGCTGCTTTAAGAAACAAAAAGAAAGCAGTCCCAAACGAAACCTTAGGCTACATTTGGAACGGCTTTTTTACTGCTTCTTACAACAGCGTTCTCTAAAAAGCTATTTTAATAAACAGGAAGAAAGCCGTCCCAAACGAAGCCTTAATAGCAGTGGACTTTACCATTAGCTTAAGCTTTCTAAGAATCACCTAGTGGATTAAGCTAAGTAGATTAAGCTCAACTTGAACCCCAGTGTTTCCTAAATGCTCCTAACGATTCTAAGCTACTTTCACTCCAAAAGAAGAAGTTAATTATTTCTTGTGAGACAAACTATTATCTAATAAAATGATTCATGTATAACTAATAAATTACCTTTTTGTTTTTAAAGATTTACCTTGTCTAAAAAGGAACAACAGTTCAGAGCCTTGACCATGGACACTAAACCAGCATCAACCAGTGCAGCCATGGCAACTGAAGCAGCCACCTCTGAAGGCCTAAACTCGAAAAAGCCAATGCCTGTATTTGATTGTTTACACAAATCAAAATCCATTTATTGATTCCTTGTCTTTCTGAAGCCATAGATTTCTTAAAACAAACCTTTAATAGTACCCAAAATGAGATCTGTGCAACGATCGATCTCTGGTTCTTTTGGAGGATTTCCTTCAGTAAATTTGTGTAAGAAGTAGTCCATGAAAGAGAAAGGTGTCACTGCTTGCATCCTCCATTTGAGATTGCTAAGCACAAGAAGCTCCATTCTCTGTATAGTCTTTGCCTCAAATACATACTTGGCATTGCCAATCTATTGTAACATATCAAATGCACTAATTAGAAAACAAAAATTAACACACAAAAAAGCAATATGACTTCACCTGTAAATCCATATATTGAGGGACTCCAATTTCCTCCATTTTTATGGCTAAGGAAAGGCAGGTCACAGCTAGCAATTGCATCATCCAAGCTTTCCCATGCTATTAAGAAAGAAAAGTAGCTGAACAAATTAACTATAGAATAGGAAAACCAAGAACATCATCTGGACAAATTTCTTCATAAAAATCATAGAAATAATTATGCAGAGTTCTTTGTTCTTACTGGGAGCTCGTGTGTGGATAGAAATCGATCCAGATAATTTACAGATAAATAGGCACATAGAGGTCCAAAGCTGTAATATGCACGAACCTGCACATTCCCATGCACATGGCCAAAGATCAATTCGAGTACTAAAAGATAGATAAAGAAATCAACAATCTCATTACTATCATTCTCAAAATAATAGATAAATCTCCTTCTATAACAACCCCAAAGAACTAATAAAGATTTAAAAAAAAAACTGCAAGCTATGAACACCAAAAGTAAAACACAAATGCCATCAAGGAAGAGAATGATTCAAATGAAAGCATAAATGTCATCATTATTTCCATTTATTATTCAACAATTTTGTTAAAGATGCTATCAAAGAAAAAAAAAAGTTAAAGATGGTAGTTTTGTGCTATCATAGAAAGGAATAAAGGAAAAAAACTGCATCTAAGGCATCCAAATTGATTCTATTCCGCTCCATTAAAAAATTGCTAGAAAAACACTATAAATTAAGCAAGAGAAAGCTTGAAAATCCACATACAGAGAAGTAAATCAACCAACAAAGATGAACTGCAAGGATAAAGGATAGAAGAGACCACCTTCTGAATCCAATCGACAGCATCTTTTCTTGCAGAAATGTCCGATACCCCACTCATCAACCTCTTCGCATAATCTGCAGCTGGGAGAAGCTCTAGTTCCTTCTCCAGCAAAGCATTCAAGCATTCCTCAGTCTGCAACGGGAAAAAATCAATCTTTTGCGCGGAAATCTCGCCAGGGAAGCTCCCCTGAACTTCTCCATTGGTGCATACCTCCACATCTTCATCAAGACCAAGTATGCTTCTGTTGTCCTCAGCGCATAAGAGAGTGGAAGAAGCGTGGTCACAAACAACTCCCATTACAGACGGATTAGTTCCGTGTAAAGTGTGCTATGAAAGGAACAAGCTTTTTTCTCTCCTCCTTGAATGAATCGATTTTCATTGAGGATTGGGAAGGAAAAGGAAGAGCTTTTCCATTCTGCGTGGATTACTCACACTGAAGAAGGTCGAGGCAGAGATAAGAATGTAATAACATAGATAGGTAAGGGACTATTCTATAGAGGAAGAGGGAGGGAAGAGGGGCGATTAGTGGTTTTTATTTTATGGTAAAGCTTTTTTTTTTTTAATTAATTTTTTAAAAATTTATTTTTAGATTCATATCATTTAGATGGCTTAATAACATAATTTTAAGCAAAATATATTTTATTTTTTATTTTTATGTTTCATATTTTATATTAATTTCTTTGGAGACTGAAAAATATTCCTCCACTTAATTAAAAAATTTCAGCCATACGTACAGAGATGGAGGAACAGATTTTAGGACAAGCCAAAAAATATATTTATTTAAATAATGACGAGAAATTATATATATATATATAAATATAAATAAATAAATATATATATATATATAATTCAGTGAATAAAAAGTGATAAAAGTACGTTTGAAATAGTAAGATTAGCATCCAAATAGTCAATACTGTGCTGAGACTTACAAATAATCTAATGATAAGTCTTTTTTAATTTAAAGAATATTTATTAAATTCAGAGATTCTAAAAATTAACCATTATTTTAGAAGAGAGCCGAATCTGAAGTATTTTATTCAGCAATAACAAAAATTTATCCCACGACTTAGGATCCGCTACATGAGATTGTGTTTTATTAAGAGTCAAATTCACAATTAAATTTAATAAAAAAATATTATTTCTAATGCATCTAATCAAATCTTTTTTAAATCTATCTTTACCTATCTTAAAAAATGTCAGATCTAATATATCTACAGTCCTAACCGAATCATCAAAAGTATTTTATTCATGAATTTAAAATTTATCATTTAATTCATTTCGGTGAAATTTATAATCATTAAAACTTAAACGATTTTTAAATACCCTTATTTTTCCCACTCGCTACTGCCACTAGGGCAGTCAAAATTGAGTCACAGTTGGGTTTGGGTCAAATCCGAAACTGACCTGGCACTATTCGACCCAACCCAAATCCAACCCGCTTCAGATTCGGGTCAACCCGACCCATAAGTCTGCCGTCAACCTTCCTTTCACAATATTATTTGCTTGTGGCGCGATAGCGGGCGACGCACAGACGGGCCTACGAAGAAACACGTGATTGCAAGCAGACGCAGGCAGGCGACCTATTTCAAGTCACTCCCAAGTTTCTGAGCCAACCCGAACCCAACCTGATTTTTGAAACATATCGGTTTGTTGAATCTGAATACGACCCGTTTCAAAAAAGGATTTACCCTAACCTGCAATCTTTGGGTCAAATTCGAGTTAACTTTTTGGGTCATGTCAAATATTGATACCCCTAACTACTATCATCACCCGCCACTGTCTGTCATCGACATTATCATCTCCCACACAGTATTTCAAATAGTAGTTTTACTTTGCAAATAATTAAATGCAAAAAAATTTAAAATTTGTTGTGCAGGTCACATACGGTCATCTCTATTTGGCTTATAGTGAGCGTATGGTATCGAATTGGCTCCACTCCTAAAATATTAAAACTACTTCGAAATTGTCTTACTCGTACAAAAATATGTCCACCATTATCATAAAAAATATTGTATCAACCAAAATCTTAGTTTTAGGACCTTTGACCAATATAATTGAACTGGACAGAGTTTGGCTAATAATTAATATAGAAAAATACAAAGTATCTGTCGAGTTGATAGGACCAGTTCATAACTTTTTATTTGGATATATATAAATATTACATTTGTATATGAAAATGGAATCAATATGTGTGAAACTTCATTGATAATGTTTGTAGAATATAAAGTTTGAATTCTTTTCCTTAATCTTGCTTCTGAAAACTTTTGCAAAAATGTTATGTGATATGAGAAATAGTTATAATGTCTAATTTGATCACCAAAATATTGAAAAAACATTGGTGGTAAAGCTACAAAATAATCATTAAAAAAACGAACATGATATGCTTAATCATGTATTGATTCGCTTCAATGTCTCGTATTTAATTAATATATTGAGTCTGTTCTAGCAGAAATCAAGTGATTTCTCGTCTTGTTCTTTAACTTGCAAGATAAATTTAACTTGTGAAGGGAAAAAAAAAAAAAAACTAATACATTGTTACAGTTTTATCATTTTTAAAACTGATTATACTGGTCCTAAGCCCGAATGTAAGAATTTGAGGAAACATTTAAAAAAATTAATTTAGAGACTCAAGAGAGCTTTGAGGTTTGAAGCATCCCATAGCTCCACTACGACATCACTGCCGACGAACCCTCTCCGCTAAGCCGCCGATGCTGAGCCTTTGACCGACCATCACTATCGAACCTTCGTCCGGTAGCTATCGTTGGGTCTTCATCTAACCTCTGCTTGGTAGCCATCATTGGGCCTCCGTGTGACCTCTGTCCGACAATCATTATTGGGCATTTGTCCAACCTCTGTCATCTGCCAACTATGGTCCCTCTGACCACCGTCACTCGCCGACTACGATCCCTCCAACCACAATCGCTCACCGACTACAATCCCTCCGACCACCATCGTCAGCCAACTACAATTCGTCTGACCTCCATCCGACACCCATTATAACAATTCAAATTTCTATAATAATTGAAAATAAAAAAGATTTTTTTTTTTTGAATTGGAGCGCTGCGGCATTAAGCCAAGAGAGCTTTTTTTTTTAGTACCTGTAAACAATTACAATTATTTTTTATTCATTGATTGAAGAAGAAGATAGAAAGGGAAATATGAATTTTTGGTCTTGAATCGCTTTGTCGCTTTTACAAAAATTGTTCAGATCGAACTAGGTGATTCTAATCCTAAATCTGTTTTTAAATATTTTGATTTTGACCGTTGACTTTCCCTCAAAACTAATTTAAATTTATTTTTTTAGATTTATTGAGCTTTTTATTGCAGAACTTTTTATATGTTATTGTATTTATTATCTTAAATATTTTGACTGTAATATTTATGACTTTTATTATGTAAAATATAAGTTATTGAATTTTGTATGATTTACACTGTATATAAATTAGGTATTTTAAATTAAGCGTATTGTTAATACAATCATTGAGAATGAAAATGTATATATTATTGGGTAATAGCTGGTCCCCATTGCATTTATTGTAATATATGTAAAAGACAAGTAAATACCGGTTGTGTAAAATCCCTCCGAAGCTGATTTTTGTGAGTGCTATTAGTCCAGACGAACTGACTTTAGTACAGGACGAACTGAAGAAAATTGTGAAAATCTGTATGGTTAGTACGGACGAACTGAGTAAAAAATGCAGGTTCGTCTGGACAAACCTGGGTGCATCGGGACGAAACGTCGGGATGAACTAAACCCGAGAGTTTCGTCCATGGACGAAATAAATTGGAATTAATTTTCGTCTATACGACCCGTGTCCAGAGGAGTTCGTCCTGGGACGATTTGGGCATCGTTCTGGACGATACTGCTTGATAAATTGAGGATTTGAGATATTTTTTAAAAGAGAGAAAAATGCAGGAGAGAGAAAGAGAAGGAAAGAGAAAGAAGAAGCTTAGTTTCGGAGGTCGCGGAGCGCTTTTCGTCCGACGACGCAGTTGAAAGATTTGTTCGCCTCACAGTAAGGAATCCGAATCCTATTTCTGATTTCGAAGATTTCGAGTTTTGGTATTTTTCTGCTCAGTTTTGTATTTCCGTTACCGAAAAACGTGTATATCTTTGTATTGACGAAACTTTTACCACGTAACTTTTGGTATGTTATTGAACTGATATTTTTGTACGATTTGAGTATTTTTCTGGAAAGTTTTTACAGGATATTTTGAGTTCTGTGCAATTTTTATCGAATATAAAATTATCTGCAGGCTGTTGAAAAATATTGCTTCAGTACAAGTAAAGCTTTGAAACGTTGTTTTATATGATTTCTGATAATTTGGTACTTTTCGAGAATTGTGCATTTTTGCAACGACTTATGTCTACTATACGATATTTTCAGGGGTTTTCGACATTAAGCTAGATTGTGTTTATTGATCGCAATACTTTGTGGATATGCATATGAATGTGGATATGTGATTGAATACTGTTACTTTACTGTAAGACAAGTGAAGACTGGTTGAACCGTTGGTTGGAGATTGATTTGACCTGTACATGATGGTGGGCCGACAGACTTTCCTTTAAAAAGGGTTTGGTGTTATCCTCTATGGATCATGGATACAACGATTGGGAGTCATAAGGAGTTTATGCCGACGGGCACAGAGTGACGACTCTTATTGAGCCAACAGATATGGATATAACGACACAGCGATACATCGATACTTGAAAAATGCCTTAATAGCCAGTGATTGTACTTGTCGAGTAAGACTATGGTATTGTATGTCATGTGTAAATACTGTTCTTATGATCTTATTATGGATTTATTGATTACTGTATGCATTTATTTATAATGATGGATTTATTGATTTTATTGATTTTGAATGGATTTATAGATTTCTTGATATCGACGGATTTAATGTATTGGATTGATTTCATGACGAATGGATTTACTGATGGATTTATTGGTTTACTATTATTGTCGGTTCATTGATATTGCATATTGTACGTGTCACTGTACATAGATACTGATATTGTTATGGATATTGATATTGTATTGATTCATTGATACTATGGACATGGATACTATTGATTCATTGATATTATCGCTTCATTGATACTTCGTATTGAACTGCTGCATGTGATTCATTAATTAATATGGAATAGGTTTTATTGTATTGATTTGATTTCAACTGTTCTTATGATGTATTGATTTGATTGTTTTATATAATTTCATACCGATTGATATTATTGACCAAAGGTGATTGATTTGATTGATTCCATTGATACACTGTTGATTTAACTGATATTATCGAGACGACGATTTTTCTCTATCGATTTGACTGATCGATTTAACTGAGATTCTTTTGAATATAGATTTTTCTACTATTTATGGATTCTTCCGAGATTTGATATATATACTGATTTATTGAGCTTTATGGATTTCTTCCTACTATTTATCGATTCTTTTACCGATGATTGTGAATTGTATCGATCATGCATTGACTACTGATTTTTCGTATATGCATAGATTCAATGATCATATGCAAATGACTGTTATATATTTGATTGACTGACATGCATATTGTTTCAGTACCGTGCTTTGTTTTCAATTGTAGGTATTAGGTGACCTGCTGGGCTTTTTGAAGCTCATTATATGTGGTTAATATTTTCAGGTCAGTGCAAGGGAGCAGGAGATTGATCAGGGATCTTCAGGTTTTTGTCCTTTTTGGTTATAGTGATTCTTTTGTACTCAGGACAGGATACATTTCATGTGATTATTGTGTAGAACCTGAGTATTGTATATGATCTTTTGGGATATGAATAGAATTGTACATTGATGTTTTAAATTATAGAATTTTTGTTAGACTGTTTGTTATTGATTGAAGACTATAGATAGCTCTGGTAAATGATTGATGGTTTTAATGGATTGACTGAAATTCTTTCCAAGTTAGATCTTGGGGCGTTACAAGTAGACCCGTTACTGATTATTGATTACTGACTACTTAAGAACACCGTGATAGCCATGACTTCTTATTTATTTAAGTGTGATCTTTGAAATGCATGTTACATATTCATTGTTATTGTACGACTTTAAGGATAATGTATTTATTTACTATCAATATACTTATTCACTATTCATATATTGCTTCATTATTATTGCCACCCTTTTACTAACAACACTGTATTAATATTGTTGCCGATATGGATAACGATGATGTTTGATACTACTGTTGATTCACTGTTATTGTTACTGGTATTGATTCACTTACTAACAATGAATATGTGGTATACTAAGCACTTGATATATTGAGCATGCGATTAAGATACTAATATGTAATAATTGGATAATATGTACATATCTTTATAGGATCATATTGTATTGATATGATTTTGATAGTCATTACTAATGCTTTGATTTTATCGTTTTATACAATTTCTTTACTGATTGATAGTATTGATACGATAACTGCTTTATCGATTCAACACTCATACTGGTTTATTGATTCCCCCACTTTGATATTTTACTTTCTTATGTTCCATACTATTTTACTATTTACAGATTTTACTACTATTGCATGTGAGTTAACCTATTTCTACATTGATTCTTGATCATATGATTGTTAATATTATGAATTGATTGATGACGCGCATATTTTTTCTTTATCTTAATTTGAATTCAGTTATAAGATTTTAATTATTTGCTAGACTTTTTAGCTCATGATATGTGATTTAAATGATTTCAAGCTAAAGAAGAGATTCAGAAGTGTGAGACTAATCAAGATTTCTCAGGTTTTGTTTCTTTTTATTTTAGTTATTATTTTATACTCATGAATATAAGGATATATTATGATTATATAATTTATGAGTATTATATATAATTTATTTTTTGGTCAATGAATATAGATGTATATTAAAGTTTTGAATTATATAGTTTGTTTTAGTTGTTTATTACTAATTGATTAAATTAGATAGCTCTGGTTATTGTATAATAAAAGATAAAAGAAAGAATTTTCTCAAATTAAATTCTAGGGCATTACAGCCTTCGTTGGGCCTTCATCTAACCTTCGTCGCCTGTCGATTACGATCTCACTTATCACTATTAGCTCGCCAATTATGGTTTGTCGAACCTATGTCCAGTAGCCATCATTGGGCCTTCATCCAACCTTTGTCACCCGTCGACCATGGTCCCTCCGACCAACGTTGCCTGCCAACTATTGTTTGTCTAACCTCCGTTCGATAGCCATGGTTGGGCTTTCGTCCGACCTATGTCACTCACTGACTATGGACCCTCTGACATTCATCGCCCGTCAACTACAATCATTCCGACCTTCGTTGTCCAATGACTATGGTCCCTCCAACCTCTATCACCCGACTAAGGTCCCTCCAACCACCCTAGCCCACCTATTATGATCCCTCTGACCACTTTGGCCCACCGACTATGATTTTTCTGACCACTATCGCTCGTCGACTACTGTCCCTGAAATCTCAGTCACTCGTCGATTATAGTCCCTCCAACCACCATTGCCCGCCAACTACAGTCCCTCCAACCATTGTTACCCACCGTCTACTATCCTTAAGACCTTCGTCGCTCACCGACTACATTCCCTCTGACCACCATCGCCCGCCTACTACAGCCCCTCTGATCACTGACTACGATTTCGCCAACCACCGACTACGGTCCCTCCGATTACCGACAACGATCCCTCCAACCACGATCACCCGTCGACTTCGATTCCACCGACCACCGTCATCAGTTGATTATGGTCCCTCTGACCTCTATCATTCGACAACGGTCTCTTTTACCTCAGTCACCTTACTACAGTCCCTTCGACCTCTATTACCACGATTGCTCTAGCTCTCAACAAACTTAAAGGCTTTCATATAACAAATTTAATTTTCTTGAAGTCAAATTCTCACAAATATGATTTCATTTTGCAACGAAGATGAATAGTTCATTATTTCCAACAAATTGATTGTGAATATCAAACAAACTTAAAAGGTACATAACGAATCCAATTTTCTCTAAATGCCATGTCGAGTCAAACCAAAGGTCCTGGGCCTTAATGGAGTGTAATCATCCTATTGGATGCAAGCAGCACAATTTCTCAAATAAAAATAATATTTTTTTTATAGTTTTCAAAATACAATAATTTACGCAGTTTCTATTATTTTTATGACAAATAATAAAGAAGAAGCCATGTGAAAATAAGAGGCCGAAATAAAAATATATATATATAAGCTGAAAGTTTTGAAAACTGAAAGATCTAAGCTCAAATCAGAGAGGAAGCCGACCATAAATTATCCTGTTAATTATTATTGCTTCTCGTGCAGCGATCACAGAGATAAAGAAAATGAAGTCCACAGCTGTTAGGTAGCAGATTTGCAGATAAATAAGAGATTGCTACGTACTGCAGGTTACTGTTTATTATTATTATTATTATTTTTTTCAAATAGAAAACGTGAGACTTATATAGTTATATGTATAGTTATATGCATAAATAAATAAATAAATAATATATTTATTTATATTATCCTTTTTGCTAAATATAATCGTCTGAACGCAGTAAAAATGTTGAAAAAATAGTGCAGAAAATAAACAAACCAGACTTTACTTGTTTTTTTTACTAATAAGTAATAACAGATAATAAAAAATTTAATAACAGTAGTTTACTTATTATCTTTCTAATTTTAAAATAATAAATAAATTATAATTTTAGACAAAACTTAAAATTTGAAAATAATAATAATAATTTTTTTTTTGAAGGAAAACTGAGATAAATTTGCTTGAGAGAATAAATAATATGTATGAATACAAATTTGTTGTGTTTACTTTCAAATTAATTTACTATATAAAAAATTAATCAAAATTTTTGTTACATTTATAATTAAAATGTATCAATTTTACAATTCATTATAATTAAAATTTTACAATTCATTTTATTATATAAACAAATGTATCAATTTTACAATTCATTATAATTAAAATTTTACTATATAAACAAATGTATCAATTTTACAATTCATTATAATTAAAATTTTAATTAGAATATTTTTATCCAATATTTTCTTATAAATGCCACTCAACTATTTGCACAAGAGCTAGAAGCCTAGAACTGATAATATTCAAGATTTGTTTGGGACGGCTGCAAAGTTTTATAAAGGTGATTTTTAAATTGTTGTGAGAAAAATTAATTTTTGAAATTATTGTGTATATTATAAATATGTCCTTTTTTTTAAAATTCGAATAGCTGCTTTCTAAAAACTACTATATATGTAGTTTATCTTTGATCTGTTGGTTGGGAGCTCTGAATATCAATCAAGAGGTCTTCGATTTGTGTCTTGCGTATGTGATGTATGTGTGAATTTGCTTTAATTGGCCTAAATGTCTAAAAAAAACTATATATTAACGACTTGGGTTGTAAAAAAAAAATTTCCAACACGAAAAGTCCTAAAAAATAGTAGTGAAATAAAATTTTAGTTGTTGTTTAAAAAATAAAATAGAGATAAAACTATCCCAAAGAGACTCTTAATAAGATCATATCTAACTAAACTGCATACCACCGTATGCCGTTTCCGTCCGCCATTTGCTCCATTCGAACTCCAAATCGCACCCCAAATTCCGGTAGGTGAATAGAACGACACCAATATTGGCGTCGAACTGTTCACCTACCTCAAAATAATTCGCTGCAAGATTTGCCAAAGAAGCGCGTGAAAGATTAGAAAAGCGCGTCAAAGATGGTTACCGTCACAAGAAGCGTGCGAAAGAAAAAAAAATGACGTTCGATTGTAGAAGAATGACTGCATTTTTAAGTTTTACTATATTTTTTAGTAAAAAATGAGTTTTTCGGTTGGAAATTCCCTAAGGAGAAATTATTTAGTGCGGCATCCGGACATGAAGAATCATATGAACTATGAGTGTACACTGATTTGACATACACTATGTACAAATATGTACATAATGTATATATACACTCATATATCTGGAGGGTTCTTCGGTTCATATGCCTCATAGAATAATTTCTCCTTAATAATGGATAAGATTATGGATAAAATAGAATAAAGATTAAACTACTCTTCTGAGCAAACTAAACTAAATTAAAAAAAAATAATGATTAAATACTTTCTTTCAATACTGAAGAAGAGAATTTTTCCTTCAATAAAATTACAAGCGAATCGAATGAAGTGGTTGAGCCGTGATGTACGGGACATTGAAAGCCCTGTGATCTTTAAAAAAAAACTCGGTCAAAAATGCACGCTGCCCAAACGAATAATACCAACAGTTTTCATAGATCGATAAATCTTAAAAAAAAGAAGAAGAAAAAACAATAGAGTGATTCAGTACCGTCAGCCTCTTGGCAAAGGACAGGAGCACAGCTTTAAAATTAGATCTCACCAGACTGGCTTTGGCAAAGGCGAGAGAGAGAGAGAGAGAGAGAGAGAGAGCTGAGAAGTTTCATTTGTATATTTTTCTTTGCCTGTTTGTTTGGCATCAGGTCATTCAATTCAAGGCCTTGCTCCAGTGATTTTATCAGGGCTTTTATTTTAAATTTCTGCTGGAGCTGATCTAATGATATGATTTTGAATTGATTTTTTTTTTTTTCATGTAGAGATGGTTCAATCAAATCAACTCTTTGGACACATTACAAGATCAAGAACAAAGGTTCAAGTTAGTGAAATGACTGAAATCTAATGAGCCATGTTAAAGGCCAAAATTGGAATTATTTGAATGCATTTTTTAATCTTTATTTAATATTAATTTTTATTTTCAATTTTCCTTGGAAATATGTATGGATGACCTCTTAATGGGGTGATCTAGGGATGTTAAAATTGGGTCACGGGTTGGGTTTGGGTCCAATCCAAAACTGACCTGACACGAGTTGACCCGATTTGTTTTTTCAAACGAGTTACTTTCTCGAACCTAAACCCGACCCTCTTTCGGAACCAGGTCAACTCGACACGATCCGCCAATCCATCTCTTATTTCTTCCGATTCAACAAAAAAAAAACTGAAGGTCAGGATGGGACGGTGGCAGCGACTAGAAGCAGGACTAGACAGCGGCAGTTGTTAGGTGCACGCAGTGGCACTGGCCAGGCATGCCAGTGCGAATGGGACGGCGGTGGTGGCACCGGTCAGGCATGCCAGCATGGACGTGATGGCGGTAGCGACACCGGGCAGGGCAGTGCGAACGAGACGACAACAGCAGCATCATCCAAGCGGTCAGGCATGCCAGTGTGGACGAGATGGCGACAGCTAGCGACATCAGCCAGTGGCCCTCGACGAGACACAATGATCAAACGCAGTTACCGACGAGACGACGGTAGCGGCATCGACCAATGACACTCACGTCAAACGTGGTCACTCGACGAGACATCGACAGTGTGGACGGGACGACAACAATGCTGATGGGATGGCACAGGTCAGCGCGGACGTGACTCGCGCAATTTTCCTGAGTTAAATCGGTTTGAGTTTAGGTTTCCGGGTCAACCAGAACCTGACCCGTTTTTCCAAACAGGTCGAATCCAGAAACCCGAACCCAACCCATTTGCGAAACAAGTTGACCATAACCTAAAATTTTTGAGTCGGGTTCGAGTCGGATATTCAGGTCGTGTCAAATATTGACACGCCTACGGTGATCATAGAAAATAAAAAATATGATGAAACTCTTCTACTTCATTAAGTGATTGCCCCCATTCCTTTCTTCTATTTTTTCCCTCTAAAATGAGTTAGCCAAGAATCATATAGTGCTTATAAATATGACTTGAAATGCTTTGTAATTTTCTACCAATGAATGAAAATATATGTTGTTTGAGAAGTTTTTTTTTTAATTTGCTTAATTGGTGCTTAGTAGTTTTAAGTATTTTTCTTATCATTAGTGAGTTAGGTTGTTATATTTATGTTATCTTTAAGTTGCTTGTTAGTCCTCTTTGACACGTGCTCCATAATGTTCACACAATTTCCTCCACTTCATTAGCATCGTCCAAGACTAACAAACCAACAACTAAAATATTATACCTAATCTAATTTCTTCCTTGAAGCTCTTGACTAAACAAGGGAAAGCTATGACCTAATCGTGTTTTCTACACCCTGATACCCCCCTAAAACTCCATCAAATTCTATCATCTACTCTGGATCAATAGAGATATGTCAATGTTTTACACTTCGATCAAAGTGATAAGTTGTTTGTTGGTGAGAGGCAATACTTCTAAGTGAAGCTATATATATCACATATTTCTAGAAGACTATCAGTATTATAATGGAGCTTGTCCTCATTATTGGCTCTATTAAAAGTTTGAACCTTAGGACTTGAGATACAGATAAAAATAAGAATAGTTTCTTTTATGTCAAAATAAATATTATGATGTGTTTCTTCTATTAGAGTTCTTGATGTTGTATTGTAAGCTCATGGTAAATTCAAAATCTCTTTAACTTATTACCCTCTAGCCTTTTCAAGACATGTCTTTAGTCCTTCAATGGTTGTTAACTTTGTTTGTCCATTCATTTGATGGTGTATAATTGCTATGTGGATCATTGAATATGAAGATCTTCACAAAAAGACATAACTATTAATCATTAAATTAGGTTCTATTATCCATGATGATCTTTGTAGGAAGGCCAAAGCATCAAATGATGTTCTTCCATATAAATTATTTGCTTTGCTAATTTTTCAAGTGTCTTAGGTTTTACCCGCTTAAGAAAATAACCAATGACCAAAATTATGATTTTTTGTTTGGTGGTTATAAGAAAAGATCTCAAAATATATGTTGGTGTGGAAGTTTTCTTTATTTGTTTGGTGCTTAGTGGTTTCAAGTATTTTGCTTACCATTAGTGAGTTAGGAAGTTATATTTTTATTTTCTTTAAGTTGCTTGTTAGTCTTCTTTTACATGTACTCCAGACTCTTCACACATTTTCCTATGTTCATAAGCAACATCCAAAAGCAACAAACCAACAACTAAAATCTTACAACTAATCTAATTTCCTCCTTAAAGCTCTTGACTAAACAAGGGAAAGCTATGACCTAGCCATGTTTTCTACACCCCGATACCCCCTAAAACTTCATCAAATTTTGCGATCTACTCCATATCAATAGAGATATGTCAATGTTTTACACTTCAATTAAAGTGATAAGTTGTTCGTTGGTGAGAGGCAATACTTCTAAGTGAAGCTATGTCACATATTTCTTGAAGAATATCAATATTATAATGGAGCTTGTCCTCATTACTTGCTCCATTAAAAGTTTGAATCTTAGGGCTTGGGATACAGATAACAACAAGAGTAATTTCTTCTACGCCAAAATAAGTATTATAATGTGTTTCTTTTGTTAGAGTTCTTGATGTTGTATTGTAAGCTCATGGTAAATTCAAAATATCTTTAACTCATTACTCTCAAGCCTTTTCAAGATCTATATTTAATCCTTTGATGGTTGTTAACTTTGTTTGTCCATTCATTTGAGGGTGTACGATAGCTGTGTGGATCTATTGAATATGAAGATCTTTGGAAAAGGACGTAACTATCAGTTCATTAAATTAGGTTTTATTATCCATGATGATCTTTGTAGGAAGGCCAAAGAAGCAAATGATGTTCTTCCACATAAATTATTTGCTTTACTAATTTTCAAGTGTCTTAGGTTTTACCAACTTAGTAAAATAGTCAATGACCAAAATAATGATCTTTTTTTTGTTTGGTTGTTATAAGAAAAGATCTCAAAATAAACCACGGGTATAAAATAGCAAGTACTTTTGATTTTATATTTGGCATGGGTAAAAAATAAATGTCAAATTATCTTAACTTTACAAACCACTTGATTAATTCGCTAGTTAATTTTAACTTATGAAAGATGGTTTTAAGTGAAAGTTGGGTATATGCGTTAATGAAATGGGTCTGCAAATATGGACATAACTTTCTTGTAGGGAATACTACTGTCAAATTTATTTTATTAGTATGTAAAAATTTCCCTTTTGTGTTAGGCATGATCTTATTTATATAAAAGATAGAGCATTGCCCCCAATTTTCTTCACATATTAACATTGAACTTATTTCATAAGGAGAAACAATAAGAAATAAATAGAGTATTTGTCCTTGAATTCGATTTGATAATAGATGATGTAAAGTTAGATTTTCTTTGAGTTGTCTATAAATAGCTTCACACTCATATGTTTATTGAAAGCTAGTATTATGGGCACCCTTAAATGTCTTAAAAATGATAAATATTTATCCCCAGATCAAGGCAAGAAACGAGATAGTCCAATTATTCTTCCATTCAAATATTGAACATCTTTTATATTTCTTAGGTGTTGTATTTTATATGGCTTCATTCTTTACTATAAATTTTTTTATGTAACCTTAAAAGAATATTTAGAGGCTTTATAGCGTATATTATAATATCAAAGGATTTAAAAATAATGTTTAGTGTCTAAAAGATGATGTGCCTTCTCAAAATTTTTGACCAATATATTATAAACTTAAACTTTCATAATACGACCAATAAGATCTTCGAAGGCTTTGTTCATAAGATGTTGGTAAGTAGTACTAGCCTTCTTCAAGATCTGACCCAATATCACTATAATCTTTAATCCGTCTAAAAATAAGTTGCTTCATCATCGAAAGGATTCATTTTTATTTGATTATATATATAATAGGCATCCACACGAAGTCCAGGAGTGGTGTCAACAAGTTTGTTTATACGAGGAAAGGAAAAATTATCATTCGCACAAGCTTTTGACCATAATAACTTTCGCCAACTAGGTTAGATGATAAACTTCTTGGATGACCCCAACATCTTAAAGTTGATCAACTGCATATTTGCTAGCTTGTAGAAGAGTTAGTCTGGAATTTCTTTCTATTGAAGAATAGATTTGAATGTCAGATATTTTTGGAGAGAGTATATAACTACTTCAAGATCAATACCCAGCATATCTATCAGTCTACAAGAAAAGCAATTTTGGTTTTAATATGAAAACCCTATACATTTTAATATTTACTCTTCATAAAGTAAAGAACCTATTTGTATCATATGTGTAGCGTGTTCATATGGTAGTGGAATGTAAACTAATTCCTCTACAGGAGATGCGCCCTGTAGCATATCTTCATTTGAAAGATTAAACATTTTAATGCTCAAAATCTTTAGTGATCACTATTGAGCTTACCTGAAATAACATATACGCAATACTTGTTGTTATTGTCGTAGTTCATCAACCCCTATAGGAGTTGAAAATATTATTATTAAGCATGACACATAAGCAATAACAACAAAAATTGATTATAGAGACCTTCCTAAGATAGTATGATAAGCTGATTTTGATTTCAATACAATAAATTGAATCAAATAAGCAACTTGTTGAGAACATTCCCAAATGTTGATAGTAAGAGTGGTTATTGCTCTCATTACTAGTCAATTATCTAATCTATATAATGATCCAGTACTTGGCTGGATCTTCTCTTAGGCCCAAGCTAAATATTATGAAGTAGCATATACCAATGGAGGTTCCATTATCAATTAAGATTCACTTAACATTATAATTGGGATCACCAATCCTAGCATTGATGGTAAGTGGATTTTGATGTAGAATTTAAATCAAAACTATCGAATGTTATAAAGCAGTCAATGTAAGATTTCTTGGTCATTGGCTCTGGGTGATAAGGAGAACTTGAAGAGGAAGTAAGGGACTTCTAGCTATAGTCTCAATTTTCCCAACCATTTATTAGTTGATTTGATGATGCCTCTGTTGATTTCCCCCCCTCAGTGAGGCACTAAGATTATATCTTGTATGAGTAATTCAATTCTAAATACAATAGCGGAGGCAACCCTATTGGATTAATCTCTCAATTTTCTTTTTCAGTTATTGCATGCCTCAATAGTATGTACATGACTATGATAGAAATGACAATATTGCTCTTGATTTTTCGATAAATTGTGATTTTCTGATAATATTATTCTAATTTTTTTGAGTCCACTAAATAATGAAAGATAAAAAATCATCTCTTTCTCGAAATTGAATAAGATAAGAGTATACACATTTGAGAATAAATGTCTGATTTCTATTATATGGATTATAAAAACTGGATGTTCAAAATACAATTAAATAATAATAACAAAGTAAATTGTTAATAATAAAGAAATAATATTTAGATGAAGTCTAGCAATAACGTCGTCAACTGCTAATGGTGGTCGTTGGCATTGATCGCCACAAAATATAATATAATATTTAACTCTAAAAAATCCAAAACACTCCATCAAACAATCCATATGAACGATTCATATTGATTTCTTTGATCACAAATCTTTTAATACCTTAGTGATGTGAAAATGAAATGATATTGGACTCATCATATTCGTCTCACCGAGCTACTCTATTTAGCTATAAGCACAAGATTTAGAGACTTATTAGCCTCCAATTAATGATAAGAAGTTTCCAAATATATTTCTAGTGCTTGATTTAGATTCAAATTAGATCATCTGTAACATTAATAAGTATCTTATTGAGATATTTAGTTAAATTATAAATTTATTAAAATTTAAATAATATTAAATTTAAATTTTATAAATTGTAATTTAGTTTATCTTGACATTCATACTTTTCAAGTAAATTTTATGAAGGCTTACTAAGGATAGAATCCAATATGTATGAAATGACTCAGCAATAAGCAATTTTGCAGTTATTTGATCTCCTTCGGACGGTAGGGATCTGAAAACTTTTCTACGAATGCTGAACACCGACTAATTCGAGATTCGCAGTCAAGGCGGAAATTTGGTTCCCATGAAGGCAAAGCGAATGTCGGACATGTTGATGAGTTCTCGCAGAATCAAACACTTTCTGCTAAGCTCGGAGGTGAACGCCTGATCGGATCGCATTCAGATTTGAGAGCACGAGCAGAGAAAGAAGATAATGGCGAAGGGCAGGCGAGAAGTACCGCCTTGTTCCAAGACCTACGGCCTGCCGCTGTACTGTGCCGCGTGGGTTCCACTTGATCGGATCTCCTCCACACGGGATGCCGTCGCCACTGCCGAAGAGGCGTTAGAAAAAACGGAGGATGAAGGAAACACCCCTGCGACGACGGAAGGCGATGGAGCGGCTGATGTTGTAGCAAATTCCGCCCTTTCTCCGGCTCATGGAAACAAGCTATTGCTTGCGCTCGGTGGAGGCGGGGGCGAGGGGCACAGCGGCGTCCCCAACGCTATTCTTCTCACCCTCTTCGATTTTGAATCTCGATCCCTCTCTGATTATCCGGTAAATCATGTCATACCTCGAATAGGAATCCTTGATTGATTATCTTTTAAGACGCATAATAGGGTTTGAGCTTTTATAGAACCCTTGAGTTTTTATCTTTTGTACATGTAATGCTTTCCCTTTGTGGACAAATGATTTCAGGTTCACAGGGTTGGAATGGGAGGGGAGTTGCCGTACAGGATGACGATGCATCCTGGAGGTGATGGCTTCATTTGCTCGTTTCTCAAGAGTTGCAGGTCGCTCCTTGAGTTGTTGTTCTTGATTAGTTTTTATAAAATTTGGGCATTTGTCCACTTGAAACGTTTCGTATTACTACAGCATGCTCAGCATAAAAAAGTAAGAATATGTTAGTCTTTTTTTTAAAAAAAATGGAACGAATACTTTTTTATAGGGCACCGGTTATGTTTTAAGGAGAGTCAAGGGGCTGTTTGGTAGCAGGATTTAGGCTGGATTTGAGGCGGATTTGAGCGAAATCCAGCCAAACGGCCTAAAATGCAAAACCAAATCTCACGGCAAACGAAATCCTCCTTAGACGGAAAAATCCGCTGATTAGCTCTAAATCCCGGATTTCCGAAATCCTGTATTTTGCAGGATTTACGAAATCCATGGTGCTAGAGGAAGAATCCGCTCAATAAATCCTGCTCTGTAGCCAAACAGTCACATGAGATTTAAGAGGATTTATCATGAATGTTACCAAACAGTTTTCAGGATTTAAGCCTCTCAGGATTTCTGAAATCCGGATTTAGAGGATTTACGAAATCCTACTTAAATCAAATCCAGAATGCTACCAAACAGCCCCTTGGGGTTTGTTGTTTATTAACCATATAATGCTATAGGCTGTAAGTTTTTGAATCTTTCCAGAACACTAACAATGAAATAAAAATGTTAAGCGGCAAGTTTTTTCACATTCCACTGTAGACAGTTTTTAACCTTGATATTTTTTGCTATCTGGTTTGTTTATAACAGATTGGCATAGTTTCCCTTCTTTTTTCTTCTTCTCATATTATTTTGGTTATTCTGATAACTAAGCGAGCTTTACCAAGTGACCAAATCATCAAATAAATTTAGTTCTTCTTGGTTTCTTACAAGAATTTAAGATGTTCCTAGTTCCATTTCAAGTTTGAATTGAGACCAGCTATTAGCTTTGTTTTACCTCCTCTAGAGTTGTGAGATTCTCAGTTTGGTGTTCCTGTTAATTTGAGTGGCCAGGTGGATTCCAATTTTCGCAAATTATAATGTTCAAATACAGTTTGTTTAAAGAAGTGAATTGGAATCCTATAGTTGAATCAAATTGATGTGGGATAAGATAACTATTGGCATTATGAAGGTTGCCATATGAGTTTTAACAAAGTTTAAAATAAATCTTGCATGTACAAATAGTCAAATAATCAAAACATTTTAGTGGTACTATTTTAGAATAATGAGGATTTTTAGATGTTAGCTATTTGAGAATCAAACTTTGTGTTATGCAACGAAGTTATTGAAGAGTTTAATGAGACATAGGCTAGAAAAATTGTACCGGTATTGGATAATCAATTTGATTTTATGCTAAAAAGATCTTCTATGAAAGTACTTTTTGTACCAAGATAATTAGTGGAACAATGTATATACCAAAGAAAAAATATTCATATTATCATTATTTATCTTGAGAAAACATATAATATTTTATTTGGTGTGCATTAAGGAGAAAATATGTATGCTAATGATCAATGTTTAAAATTGCGTATTCGGGTATTGAGTCGTTTTTCATTCGTGAGGCGAGGCGTAAGCCTCAAGGCGTTTTGAGGCATAAGCCTCAAAATCAAAAGATTGCGTAAATATAAAATGATAAATTTTTTATATACTAATGAGTGAATAATATAAAATATAAAAAAACATAATATATGAATTGAAATCAAAATATCTCAATAATAAGACAACATGAAATACAGTTCAACTCAAAATTCTATCTTTCCCAAATCCCAGTATTCTTTTCATTAACATATAATTCCAATTTCCAAAAATAAATAACAATGACATATCACATAAGAACTCATAAGTCATCAGCACTGTCATCACTAAGGGGTTCTTCATTTGAATCATCATTATGGTGAACTACCGTCTCCCCTTCCTCCTCTCCTATAGAGTCCAATGTCGGGCATTTACTTCAATATTTATGTAAGTTTTAATATATATAGCGTGAGGCGTAAGCCTCATGCTAGTGAGGCGAGGCGGGCCTCAAGACGAGCCTCAATCAAGTTGAGGCGCAAGCCTCATAAAAAAAACTCGAGGCGTAAGCATCAAGGCGTTTTTTACTGGAATTGCGCAAAGGCGGGCCTTAAGGCGAGCCTCATATTGCGCAATTTTAAACCATGCTAATGATATTTTGATGGTATTAAAGAGATTTATGATGGAGTTTTGCCTAGCATTATAAGTAATTATGGAGTGCTTAAAGTGCTATTATTTTGAAATATTTTGATTATAAAGTAAAATGAATGCATGGGTTTTAATTATTGGTGTTTAGTTTGAAGTGAAATAAATACAAAGTAATATTTGAAGAATTTGGAATACATTTACTAGGCTATCTGTGCGTTTCGGAATTCATCTAAATCGAACAAATTCGGAATAAACTTTGTTAGGCTATCAATGTGTAATTTGATGTTGCATGAGTTGGGCGAATTCGGAATACACCATCTCATTCTACCTCCCATAGCACGAATCACTCATTCCTGCACCTTCTCTAGCCTCTTCAACTTCCTACCATCGCGTCATGTAGTCCTTGCACTTCTCCGACATTGTTTCACATTGATGTCTTCCCAACACTATAGCATCTCCATTGATCAAGAGTTGTGACCTCTGTGCACCTCAGATCTCTTCCCTTGCCTAAATTGTGCATGCCTTTGGTTTCATCGATGCCACTCCAGTGAGCCACCAAGCCCATTGACATTGCCTTTGAAAACTTTTGTCGAGCAAGCCATCGTTCCTATTGATGCCACCTGAGTGAGCTCCTGTCTAACTCCCATCATGCAAGTCATTGGTTCATCAATGCCGCCCCAATGACATCTCGTCATTCTCCTGTCGTGATGCTTGGTTACATTTTTTTTCTTATTTTTTATTCTAAGTTTTATTATTTCAACCAAATACAAAAATAATATCCCCTTGATTTTAAAAAAACAGTGCATTCATATTACATTATATTTAGAATACATCCAATTTTCTTTTACATGCAAAAAACTACCCTAAAAAGCTTCTAGTCACAAAAGAATTATATCTTTGACTAATATTAAGTTTGTATCCTTCTGTATTAATGTTGGAAATGTACTAAGGTTATTTAAAATGATTGTTATATGCTATTTATTGTTAACTAGCTATGATAGATGATATCTCAGTTGAAATAGGTGAAAAATTTTACCAACAACAACAACATCAAGCCTTTATCCCACTACGTGGGGTCGGCTACATGAATCCTTTTTCTCCATTGTGTCCTATTAAAGGTCAAATTATCGTTTAAATCTAATAAATAAAATGTCATTCCTAATATTTTCTAACGAAGTCTTTTTAGGTCTGCCTCTACCTTTCTTAACATAAGTCAAATCTAATACCTCTACTCTCCTAAACGGGTCATTGGAAGGCCGCCGTTTTATGTGACCAAACCATCTAAGGCGACTCTCTCTAATCTTATCTTCTACTGAAGCTACTCCAGCCTTTTCACGTATATGCTCATTTCATATCCTATCTCTAAGGGTAAAGCCACTCATCCACCTGAGCATCCTCATCTTTGCCACACTTAACTTAGTATTATGCTTCTCTTTTAATGGCCAATATTCAGCACCATAAAGTATTGCAGGCCTCACTACCATCTTATAGAATTTTCCCTTAAGTTTGAGGGGTACTTTTCTATCACACAACAAGCCCGATGCATTCCTCCACTTCAACCATCCAACTTGAATTCTGCTGATAATATCCCCATCTATTTCACCATCACTCTGAACAATAGATCCAAGATATCTAAAACATGTACTCTTATTAATGATTTGATCGTCCAAAGTCACAATCCCCTCACTAGGTCTATTACTACTAAAATTACACTCCATATATTCCATTTTAGATCTACTCAAGCGAAAACCTTTAGTCTCTAATGTTAACCTCCATAATTCAAGTTTACTTTCAACTCTCTCTCTAGTCTTATCAATAAGAAGAATATCATCAGCAAAAAGCGTACACTAAGGTATATCCTCTTGCAAATGTCTAGTGAGCTAAAGCAAAAAGATATGGGCTTAAGGCTGATCCTTGATGTAACCCAACCGAAATAGGGAAATACTTGGTCAAACCACCTTGTGTTTGAACACAAGTAATAGCTCCTGCATACATATCTTTAATGATTTGAATATATGCATTATTAACTCCTTTCTTTTCAAGAACTCTCCATAGCACTTCTCTTGGAACTTTATCATATTCTTTCTCTAAATCAATAAATATCATATGTAGATCCTCCATATTCTCTCTATATTTCTCCATCAAACCTCTCAATTAATATATGGCTTCCATAGTAGACCTACCCGACATGAAGCCAAATTTATTTTGAGAAACATTAGTATCACGCCGCAACCTACGCTCCATAACTCGCTCCCATAGTTTTAAAGTATGACACATTAACTTAATTTCTCTATAATTTGAACAATCTTGTGCATCACCTTTATTCTTAAAAATAGGAATTAACACATTCATTCTCTACTCATCTAGCTTCTGTTGACCTCGATTTTGCCCCGACCCTTGGTCAAAGGGTTGACTTGGTCAAATTAACCAAGTCAGACCCCAAGACCATCTCCAATAGGCTCGTGAGGTCGAGTCGAGTCTGTTGAGCCTAAGCTTGGACCCTGGGTCAACCCGGTTGACCAAGTCAACCCAGGTTGACCACTTAGCCCATTTAGAGCCCAAATCAAGTTTGGATGCACTTGGGCCTTGGCTTGGCTCAATCCCTCATCCCATGGCCCCCCCCATTGACTGGTTTGACCAAGTCAAATGTGGACTTGGTCAACCATGACTCTAAATAGGTCATGATCACCTATTTAAGAGAGATTAAGGCCCATTTAATGAGAAATTCAATGCCCCTTCGTTTTGAATTGAAATCCACGTCCTAATCTGATGAATTTCCCTCCAAATTGACGGTGGATTAGATCTAGGCCGTCCACCTTAGGTCTAGGGGATTTAAATATGAAAAATCTTGTCAAAATAGGGATCTTTTTGCCATTGCTCTCTCTCCAGACCTCCACAAGCTCTAAAATTTCGTGTGAGAGTTCCTGGAGTTCCCCAACATCTTCCCCAACCAAGATCCGACGAGCTCGAGTCGCCGGCGGCAAGAACTCCGGCGAAACCCAAGCCACGAAACTTTCGGGCCTTCTACCGCTTGATCCAGGGAGAATCAGGGTTTGAGGTCAACTAAAGAAATATTCCTGCCGCTTCAACGAATCCAACGAGCCCAAGAACGCGAAAATCGGACGGTTAGATCTCTCAAAACCCTTAGAATAGCTCACAACACATAGGGTAAAATAGCTTTTCAAAAAGCTGATTATTTTCCAAACGAACACTTCCCCATGATTTCTGTATGTGCATAGAACTTGTGTCTAAAATTTCGCGAAATTTCGTCAAGTATCGAGGGAGAACGAAGCGAAATAAGGTTCTAGGTTTTGGTCTCCCACCCGCCCAGGCCAGACGCGTGCTGAGCCGTTGATCCGCCGATCAACGGCTCAGATCAGGTTGCACCGTGGTTCGGTACAGCCGTGTATGCCGATCGGGTGCACAGGTCTCGGTCCGCCGCGATCTAGGTCGTCCATTCGATCAGGCGCCGATCGGACGGCTCTCCTCCAAGCCGACGTGGATAAGTGGATTTGGCTTGATTGCGGCATGATTGCCGCAATCATTGGCCGGCGGCGCAATGATTGCGCCGCCGCCAATGATTGGCCCGAAACCGCGGGATCCAATCGGAGTGCGCCACGTGTCGCCGCCAGCTTTTTTTTAATATAAAAATTAATTTAAAACCTATTTTTACTTTAAAAAATCATAAAAAATTCATTTTTGCTCCGATTTTAACGTATAATATCTCGTTTTGCTCGTATTCTCGAGCCCTTTATTTAAAAATTATTTTTTTATTTAAAAATGTTAAGTATATTTTAAATTATTTAAAAAACAGTAAAAAATACCTTTTTTTTAATTATTTTTAATTATTATATTTTAATTAATATTAATATTTTTATTATTACTATTATTTTATTAGTGTTACTATCATTACTATGATGATTATTATTATTATTATTATTATTATTATTATTATTATTTTATTTATTATTATTATTATTATTATTATTATTATTATTTTCAAATCATTCTTAAGTTATTTCAAAAATTACCTTTTAAGTCCTTTAAACTTCCAAAAATCATAACTTCATTGTTTTTGATCCGCTGTCGATGCACAGTACCTTGATTTGAACGTATTTGGATTCTGCATATTCTGGAACTGGTTTTACTTGAAATTTTTGGGTCTGTGTGCAATTATTTTCAAAACAGTCAGCTGCATTATTTTAAAATTATTCATTTATTGCCTTTAAACTTCGAAATTACATAACTTTGTCGTTTTAAACCCGCTGTCAGTGCATAGCACCTTGTTTTGGGTGTACTTTGAATTCTGCACAGTTTAGAGCTATTTTCAGGTAAACAGTATGTCTGTATTTACTGTTATGTCAAAAACAGTGAATTGACAATATTTTAAAATACTATTTTATTATATTTAAACTTCGAAATTTCGTATCTTTTTCGTTTTAAACTGGATTTTGGCGTGCAATCATGGGGGAGTGGGTTAGTGAATGGTTGAGTCCCAATCATTCACTAATCCCTTCATTAGGTGTCTTTTCTTTTATTTTTCGTAGATTGCATGTGTAGGTCGCACCACGAGCACTTAGTCTAGGCTCTCCTAGATCTAAGGACATGGTGTGTTTATTTCATTTTTGTACTCCCATGCATTTATTACCTTGAGGGTTAGACAAAATATCACTTTAAACTCCTACAACGTAGTGACACCCTAAGGACAACAATTAAGGACTCGTCTAGCGAACGTAGAAGTTTTCTAGGGATTAGGATAGACCCCAGAACAACATGAAAATCTCAACACTTAAACTTAGTGACATCTAAAACATCACTGAATTTTCTAGGAATTTTTAGGAGCTTTTAGAGCCCTTAATTAACCAACCCTAATTAACCTGCTAATTAAGGCCCCGAGACCTTCCGGAAATTACAATAAATACACCCTAGGTCAGAAAATTACCCATAATACCTTGAACTGACCAGAATCTAATCCTTGACCTTAGATAAATAGGGCTCCCTAGTTTGACTTCAGGTTAATCCCTAATTTGACCATAGGAGAAAATTACCTTTTTGCCCCTAATAAATTATTAAAAAATTATTAAAAATCCCAAATCTTCTCCAAATCCTAGGAGATCACTTTCTCAGGTCATCCCTGACTTTTGGGAGTGATTCGACTCAGTTTGGGGCTGATTTGGGCCAAAATTGCAAAATAGGGCCTTCTCTTTATTAATTTAGAAATTTCCATAAATACCTCAGATTTAGAAAATTCATAACTTCGCCTAGAAAACTCCAATTTCAGCCTACTACCTGTCTAACTACTCGTATTAAGGTCTAGTATTTTCCTAAGGTGGTAGAATACCTGAACTTAGCCTTTTTTCCATAGTGACTTTTTGGACCCTTAGCTTAGTTCCCAAGAGGACCCGAGACTTTTCAAAATTGACTAATGCAATTTAAACCTCAAATATGAATATCCTAAGCTATTAAAATTGATCAACAAACTGAAATAATTAAAATGGACCCTAATTCGCTAAGATTTGAATTTCAACAAAAATTTCCTTTTCTGACCTACAACAAATCTGAACTTTAGACAATTTTAACTAATTACTCCACTTAGGATCTATCCAAACCACACTGGCCTTACACACACAAAGAATTGTTTGCTAGGGCACCACTTCTAGATCTAGGTTAGACCGCTGGGATTTACTTTTCTGCTGTGTGCCGGAGCTTTCGCGGATTTCATTGCATGCTGTTTGAAAAATGATTGGTGTGTTTGCTTACATTTATTGCACTCTGTGATGTGATGAGCGCTAGATTTACCCCTAGGTTAGGAACGCCATATATATATATACTGTTCTTCCGTGCAGGTGGCCATGCTCAATGCTAATAAAATGGGGAAGCATTATTATGATTTCTAATAATGTTTTATGCAGGTGCTTGCTCAGCTCCCCCTAAATAAAAAATGAGGGCTAAATAAATAAATATAACTGCACAGATGGAGCTGCTTAGCCCTCATAATTAAGAGCATGGCTTGGCACAGGATCAATGGTGTTAGCATTTTTCATTTTTATATATAAACTGCTTGGGATTTTTATTAGGATAACCATGCAGGGAGTCTAGAATTTTTTATTTCCAATGAATGTAAAAATTTGTAATAATTGTTAAGAGTTGTGAAAACAACTATGAGTCGGGATATTCTTATCCAACTCAGATTCCAAAAGAAGAAGGCATCCCTAAAGGGGAGAGTCTTCTTCCATTTGGAAGACTGAGTTGGATGGCTTTAGATATCCAAAGAGAAAAGGCAATACCCCCATACTGGGAGAATTGTCTCTTCGTTTGGATATTCAAGCCACGACGGATCCAAGGAGTCTAAGGAGGAGATTTCCAAGGAGTCCGAGGAGGAGAATTCCAAGAGTCTGAGGAGGAGAGATCCAAGAAGTCTGAGGAGAAGATATCCAGAGGACTAAAGATTTGAAGACCCAATATCCCACTCAAAGTTGTTGGCGTCTGTCATAGGCTTAGAAATCCGGGTTGTTGGCAGTGGTGCCCGGCCACTTTATTTTATGCATATCTGGGGTGTAATAAGGGCAATTTGCCTATGGCCATTTAGTTGATTAATTTTGGATTTATATTGATGTGTTTACCTGATTGCGCAGTAGAATTACCTGCTTTTTTTAGGTTTCTTTCTTGCATGCCGGTTTTGTTTTCGCCTGGATTTCCGTTAGGCTCTTTAAGGACTATAAAATTTTTCTACTCGTAACTGACTTTTAAAAATTTAAGTTTTAAATAACATAGAAACTTAACGAACCTAGGGAACTGCCGGAATCGTCCGGGGTCGCATGCATATTACTGCATTCTTCTCTCCTTGCTATAAGACATCTCCCTGCCTGCGGGTAGAGTCCGGATAATCTGGCCTATGAGGATGAAGTGCCGGACCTAGGGAGACTCAGTCTTTTCAAAAAATTATTTTTTATAAGCCTGTTTTTAAAGTTCTATAGCATTCATGAGCTGACGATTCAACTAGCATGCATTGCATTAGTAACCAACTAATTAAAAATTTAATTGCATTAGCTAGGAGCATCTGACCCACATAAGTCTAGGACCACTTAGGAAATTCTCTAGATGTCGGTCCTATTTCCAAAAGCTATACCTCCCACCCATCTTTCATAATTGACTGGACAACATGGTTTTGAATCGATTAGGTGGTTAGCTGGCCCCCCCATCCAGGCCGGGGTAAGTCCAGATTTTGCATTGCATTAGCTAGGACACGGGTCTTAGTGTTTCGTAGAGCACTAAGCCCAACCTAGATTTAGGATTCGAGGTAACTACATTCGGTCTCGTAGTATGCCTAAAATAGTAGGTAGGTTCCTTCTTTTCAGGGACTCTAAATCCTACTTATCTGCGTCACAGGATGACGCCACCTCCATCTCTTCTCTCACGCATGTGATCGAGTGCTTGATTTATTTTATCTAGTTTCTGTTTAGTACCCTAGAGCCTCCGAATGCTAGTATGAACCGCGCATGTCTGATTCAGCCCCTTTGGGACCTTTCTCCCTTTTTGAGTAGGATTTCCTAGTCTCCCCCCTCGTGCCAATCCCACTTTAAGAGAGGATAATGTATGATCCTTAATCGAGAGTTTTCTCAGGCTCCGGCCTGGGATGTAATTAACCTCGGGGGCTTGCGCCCGTGGGAAACTTGGTTCCCACAATCTACTAAACCCCATTCGAACTTTTTCGGGTGGGGGAAACCCGTGACTAGGTCGTGTATATTACTATCCATCGAGGTGTGTTTGCGACAGCCTCTATCCCTAATGGTTAGTCGTATGCACGATCCAATCTGCCCTTCCATCGACCCATTCGTGTCGAGTGTAGAGGCCTACGATCGTTTTGTCCTACAGGATAGTGCGGCCGTACCCTCTGCGTTCGTACCCCACGAGCGGTGCTCTTTCGGAGGTCCACAGGTTTCTGGCGACCACGGTGGGACCAGTTTCTCTCTCCATCTTTGGATTATATATTATCTTTTCTTGTATGTACTCCGGGATTGGTACTCCTTAGATTAGGTCCGTCCCACTCTTAGTTAGGGTCTTTTCTTAGTTAGGGTTTCATCCCCTTAGCTAGGGTTTCCTCCCTACTCTACTCCTTTCCAGCCTAGCAGGCTATTCTACCCTTTATCCATTCCTATCTATCCTTATCAAATCTTTATCAAATCATTCATTCTTTTGTGATTTCAATTCTAACTAATTCTTTTCGCTTTCTTTTTTTTTTTTGGCAGCAGTGCCATGGCTTCCTTTGTTCCGTCTGTTACCTTTGCTTTCGGTTCGGACGCGCGGGTGACTCTCCCTGAGTCCCTGCTCGCTAGTCCGCCAGCTGGAGGAATCACTTTTGGTTCCTTCACTGACTCGGCCTTCGTCACTCTTGGCGGACCGACTCCGGCGGAGGCTGCTACATTCTCTCCTCCTCAAAGGAGAGGACGCGCAGCCATGCGCCCTTTCGGACGACCAGCTGCTCGGCGGACAGCCCGGGCACCTGCTCGTCCCGTTCCTGTACTTGCGCAGCTAGTGCGCCCTGTGGCTAGGCGACCAGTGCCTAGGCCACTTCCTGTTCCAGCGGTCAGGCGTCCAGTGCCTGTCGCTCCTGCTGCACAGGTTGCCCCAGCCCCTCAGCGCCGGCAGCCTGCTGTAGTTCTCCCCGTTCGACCAGCGGTCCGGCGTCCAGTGCCTGCCGCTCCTGCAGCACAGGTTGCTCCGGCCCCTCAGCGCCGGCAGCCTGCTGCTACTGTTACTCCCGTTGTTCCAGCGGAAGTACCTCCTGTTCGGGTTCCCCCTCCCACTTCCACCAGGAAGAGGGGTGCCCAAACCGAGGTGCCTTCGCCTTCCACTGGTCGGGTTTCTGTTTTCGCCCGACTTTCTCACCCCGAGACTGCCGAGCAGACCCCGGCACTTCCAGTCGCCCCTGTTCCCCCTGCCACCCAGGCAGTGGGTTCAGATGTCCCTTCCACCTCTACCTCCGGCCTTGGGAGAAGGGCCCGGAGGAATAGGAATAGGAGGCTCCGTCTAGCTGCATCAGAGGCAGAGAGGCAGCAGATGGCTGATGCTATAGCTCACCAGGAGCTAGTTGAGAGGACAGTGGCTCCCAGGCAGCGGAGGCCACGACGAGTTGCAGTTGTGCCAGTTCTAGAGGTTGTAGTGGCTCCCGAGATAGAGACAGTTCAGGGAGGACGCTTTTCCCCGTTGACACATAGTGGGGACGAGGAGGACGTTGCCCGCATTGCGGCGGCTCCTCCTGTTACCACTACCCTACCCCGTGCTAGGATCCCTAGGGACGTTGGTGTTCGAGCCCTCACCCAGAGGATTCAAAACATCGTCCGCCTAGCAGGTAGTAGGGGTCCTGTCGATCGGCAGAAGATACTCCGTCAGATTTCTCGGGCCACCTTTCAGTTGCGAGGACAGACTGCTAGGAGGCTTTACAGTTGGCAGAGGGGACAGACAGCTCAGCAGCCTGCAGATACAGTTCCAGTAGTCAGACCCCCGGCGGTTACTCCTGCTGCAGGACGGCGCCCACGTCGTCGAGGACGGAGACAGCAGCGGAGGCCTGCCCAGCCTCAGGTCAGTTCAGAGGTAGTAGCCCCGGAGCAGCCAGTTGCCGGTACAGTGCCCCGCCGTAGGAGGTGGGTTTGGAGACGTCGACAGGCGGACACCCCTGTCGGCCCTGTTCAGTTAGTTGAGTCAACACCACTGGCAGAGACAGAGCAGCCAGATGAGGCCGTTGGTCAGATGGATTTGACAGTCTCTCCCGGGTCCGAGGCTGTCCCGATGACTTGTGATGAGGATGCAGTAGTTACTCCTGTTGGGTCACCGGATCGAGTTGAGACACCTTTAGCTCCCAGTACTCATAGGATCACTTCCCCTATGAGTCCCTACATAGAGGCACTTCGTCGGATCTTTTCAGAGGATGACTCATTCGAGGATGAGTCAGATGAGGATATACCAGTACACCAGGTTTGTGAGACTACCCGTCGAGGTCACTCGGATGAGCAGAGAGAGCCCGAGGACTAGGATGAGCGGGAAGACCCCGAGGCAGGAGGGTCTCCGAGAGCAGTAGCTACAGACACCACAGTCTTACACTTACAGACTCAGATGGCCACTGGGAAGATCCATCTCCAGGACAGTGATTCGGTACAGCCTTCAGATAAGGCTACTCAGACAGTTCAGATGATCTCTAGTCCTAGCCACAGTTCCAGCCACAGTGACGGTCAGAGTTACAGTCAGGGCAGTAGTGGCAGATTACTCCACAGTTCTGAAGGAGAGTGACAGTCAGCACTCCCCAAGAAGACCTAGTAGATGATTGAGTAAGCTGTATAGAGTTCAGAGGCAGTTGAGATGAGGTCTCCCAAGGCCAAGTCGATAGTTGCCACTCCAGCTTCTTCGTTAGCACATTTTCTTTTTACTTCTATCTGTACTAGAAAAATATGTTTAAAAAAAAATGAAAAAATGATTGTAACCTCAAAAGGGAAGACAGGCCCCCTTCCAGCACTTGGGCTGGAGGACCTCGTTCTCCCTTATTTTGATGATTAATTAATAAAAAATGATGATTTGCAATTATGATGACTCTCTCACTTCTTTTAGTTCTACTAGCTTTGTAGTAATGACTCATGAAAGAGTATGATCTCTCTATCTCACCTTAGGGGTGGAGAGATTTCTTCTTTTGAACTAAAATCTTTTTCAAATTGAAATTGGATTTAGAAGTGAAAATTTTCTTTATTATCTTGTGATTCTCTATCTCATAGATAACTATAGTATATTGATGCATAAAACTTCATAATTTTTTTAATCATGATATTCATTCTTATCAGAGGATAGGATTTGTTTTGTAGATCATTCTTCCTTGTCCAAGAGAAGTAAGTCTTCTTCTCTTGTACTTGGAAGATGATCTTACAACTGAGAAACAGTTTTCTTTTAGGGATTTGGAAAAGGAAGCCAGTTATAAAAAATTGAAAAGATGCGCAAAGCGCCAAAGGTGAAAGATACACAAAGTGTATCAAGTGATTGAAATTTGTGCAAAGCACATGAAAGTTCATAAAGTAGCTCAAAGAGCCCAAAAGTTATAAGTAAATGGCTTTCCTTTCTAGTAAATCTCTAAATCTCAGAAAATTTATATCCTTTCGATATTTTTGATACTTGATTCTGAAAATTATGATTTTGAAATCATCATTATACATTGATATCCTATAAGATGTGGAAGTGTATTCTCATACAAGAAATAAAGAAAATTAAATTTTTTTGTCTAATTTAAATTCCTTTTTGGATTAGATTTCAATTCAAGAGAGGAAAATATTCATATAAGTGAGATGTCATGATTTAGCTAGTATGGAGCTTGATCTGAGTTAGTAAATTTAAATTGAGGTTCTTTTTAAAATTAGAGAGAGTTAAGTACTAAACTCCTTTGGGATATGTGCTCTTTTATCACTTTTGACTGGGTCCACACCCTCCTATACTTGTTAGGATCAGTGATGTTGATCCTTTATTAGAAAGTGAATGGGTTCTTCCTATCAGTCCTGCTCTGATAGTTGAAGGCCTCAGTCCATTTATTTGAGATGAATGTGATAGGGGATGTCTAAATCACTGATTTAGACCATTGAGAGATGTGATACTGGGTCCACACCCTCCTACTTTTGTTAGGATTGGTGATGTTGATCCTCTACTAGAATGAGATTCTCTTCTTCCTATCAGCCCTGCTCTGATAGTTGAAGCCCCCAGTCTATTCACATGAGTTGAATTTGATCGGGAATGTCATAGTCTTTTTAGATTACACTCTTTTGAGAGAAGATATTGGGTCCATATCCACCTATGTTAGTTAGGTGGGGTGATATTGATCCTCTATTCCTATGAGATTCTCTTCTTCCTATCAGTCTTGATCTGATAGATGTAGCACCCGGTCCATTCATATGGGTTGAATGTGATCAGGGAAGTATGAGTCATTAGTTTAGACTCTTTTGGAGGTACGATACTGGGTCCACACCATCCTATGCTAGTCAGGTGTGGTAGTGTTGATCCTCTATCTTGATGTTGATCTTTGTTATTTCAATATGATTGTGCTCGCCAGCTCATTTAGATGATTTGAATGTGACCTGGATTAAAAAAAAAAAAAAAAAAAAAAGCCGGAGCTCGTAGGAGAACAAAAACCCGGTTGCCCTTGTCACAGGAGGAACCCAGTGAAACTCTCTAAGAGCTCAAATTCCCCAAAATTTCTCTTCCCCCTCCCTTGAGAGTACTTTGACGATCTCTTCAAGGTTGAGTTCCCACTTAGTTGGTCGATGAACTTATAAGATTTTAAATGTATTTCCTCGTTAGCGATGTAGTACATTGTGTTTTGAGATGTAACCATCACTACTTTTTGGGCTTAGGTCTTTCTGTAAAGAGATCGCCCCCTACTGCTCTCTTTTGGCAGTCTACCTCCCATTCATGAATTACTCTGAGCTGCCAGGGTAATTCTATGAATGTGGCAGTGTTACCTTCACTTCGCACAGGGTCCTACCTGATTAGGGTAGGTGTTACCACTGTGGTCTTATGATAATCAGAGAGCTCACTCATGATTGTCAGATTAGGTGTCAGGAGTGCTCCCTTGTCACCTCAGAGTTGTGCTGTGATGTAGTACATCTGTCCTCAAGTGTAAACACCACAGTTTTAGGAGCTCCGGTTCCCCATTGGAAGACCGACTCCTTGGTTTCTTTCACCTGCTTACTTTAGCATTCGTTCCCTATTCTTAGCTGCTAGAGTAGCCATATGTATTTTGTTTGGTTGTTTTCACTTCTCGCAGGGTCCTACCCAATTAGGGGTAGGTGTTACCACTGTGACCCTTCTAGTAATCATTGATTTTGATTACTATACTCGGTAGTGAGGATGTCTCTTGACTACCTAGAGTTGTTTTCTTAGTTGTAGTGTGGTACACCTATTCTCAGGTGTTAGCACCACGACTTTAGGAGCTTTGATTTTCCAGTAGAAGATCAGCTCCTGAGTTTCTTTGCACCCCTACTCTCCACATTCATACTCTACTCCTAGCTGCTAGAGTAGCCCTATGGATGTTGTGTCGTTGCTTTTTCTCCCCACAGGGTCCTGCCCGATCAGGGTAGGTGCTGCCACTGTGATCCTTCCGGTGATACTTCACTTCTACACATGATTACCGTACTCAGGTGGTAGGTGTGTCCCCTTCACTACCTAGAGCTACTTTTCTCCTCGTGGTGTAGTATACCTTGCCAAGGATACTAACATCACCACTTTGAGAACTTTGATCTTTTAGCAGAAGATCAGTTCTCTTACTACTTTTTTTATTGACCCGTGTTATCATTCATACTCTAGACTCGGTTGTCAGAGCCGTCCTATGAATGTGTTGGGGTCACTCTCATTTCCCACAGGGTCCCACTATTTTATGCGGGTGTTACCACTGTGAGATTTTGCTTACTCAGAGTTGTTGCCCTTAGTAGAGAGGATGCTCCCTCGCTACTTTGACTCCTTCTCTCACTTGGTGATCCATAGCATCATGCCTTAGATGCTGTCATCACCTATTCCTTGAGCTTTGATTCTCTGGTAGAGAGTCAGCTCTTTCAGATACTTTTACCACTTGTTTTCCCATTGAGATCCGACTCTTAGCTGCCGGAGAGGTCCTTTGGATGTTCTGATCTTGTTTCTACCTCTTACAGGGTCCCCATCAGTTAGTATGGGTTCACCACTGTGACCTCTTTGAGGCTTGCTTTTATCATGCGTAGTCCTGCCTTCTGTAGTTGAGGTGCCCCCTTATTACTTCAGTTCCCTTGGCTTCGTTGGAATGAGATTATCCCTTTTATACACTCTACTGAGGGTGTATCTCTTCCAGCTTTGTTTGAGAGACATCACACTGATGTCTTCCTCCCCTTTCGCGTAGGGTTAGGGCTCTTTAAGAGATCTCGACAGCATTTGGATACTCATGGCCACGACGATTTGTCCTCTACCATGTGGTTACCAGAGCGCTAGCTTGAGATTCCTTAAGTAACTCTACCCTTAAAATTTTTACATATACCTTTCCTTTCTTTCCCTTCTATCCTAGTACAGGCATATGCGCCTGGTGGATATTAGGTTTTTCTGGTTGAGAGAGCCCGACAGAGTTCCTGGGAGGCATTCCTCACCACCCTTTTCCTCTTCACATCATTGCTGGCATATGCGCCAGATGATGGTGTTGAGGGTTTTGTCTTTATTCTACTGCAGGCATATGCGCCAAGTAGAGACTCTGCCACAGGCACATACACCGGGCAGAGGTGACCTTTCGTTACCTTTTTATCCTAGTGCCGGCATATGCGCCGGGTGGATATTAGGTTTCTAGTTGAGAGAGCCCGACAGAGTCCCTGGGAGGCATTCCTCACCATCCTTTCCTCTTCACATCATTGCTGACATATGCGCCAGATGATTGTGTTGAGTGTTTTGTCTTTGTTCTACTCTAGGCATATGCGCCAAGTAGAGACTCTGCCACAGGCACATACACCGGGCAGATGTGACCTTTCGTTACCTTTTTATCCTAGTGCCGGCATATGCGCCGGGTGGATATTAGGTTTCTAGCTGAGAGAGCCCAACAGAGTCCCTGGGAGGCATTCCTCACCACCCTTTCCTCTTCACATCATTACTGGCATATGAGCCAGATGATTGTGTTGAGTGTTTTGTCTTTATTCTACTCTAGGCATATGCGCCAAGTAGAGACTCTGCCACAGGCACATACACCGGGCAGAGGTGACCTTTCGTTACCTTTTTATCCTAGTGCCGGCATATGCGCCGGGTGGATATTAGGTTTCTAGTTGAGAGAGCCCGACAGAGTCCCTGGGAGGCATTCCTCACCATCCTTTCCTCTTCACATCATTGCTGGCATATGCGCCAGATGATTGTGTTGAGTGTTTCGTCTTTATTCTACTCTAGGCATATGCGCCAAGTAGAGACTCTGCCACAGGCGCATACACCGGGCAGAGGTGACCTTTCGTTACCTTTTTATCCTAGTGCCGGCATATGCGCCGGGTGGATATTAGGTTTCTAGCTGAGAGAGCCCGACAGAGTCCCTGGGAGGCATTCCTCACCACCCTTTCCTCTTCACATCATTACTGGCATATGAGCCAGATGATTGTGTTGAGTGTTTTGTCTTTATTCTACTCTAGGCATATGCGCCAAGTAGAGACTCTGCCACAGGCACATACACCGGGCAGAGGTGACATCTCTTTCCCTTCTATCCTAGTGTAGGCATATGCACCTGACGGATATTAGATTTTTTTTTCTAGTTGAGAGAGCCTGACATAATCCCTGGGAGGCTTTCCCTCAACACTTTTTCCTCCTCGCATCACTGCAGGCATATGCCCCAGGTGATTGGGTGGAGTGTTATTTCTTTACACTTCTTTTGGCATATGCGCCAAATAGAAACCCTGCCACAGGCACATACACCAGGTAGAGGTTTCCTTTTTCTTTATCCTACTACAGGCATATGCGCCGGGTAGGGACTCTGCTGCAGGAACATACACCGAGCAGAGGTGACTCTTTCCTCTCCACATCATTGCTGGCATATGCGCCAGATGATTGTGTTGAGTGTTCTTCCGTTACACTTCTTTTGGCATATGCGCCAAATAGAAACCCTACTGCAGGCACATACACCGGGCAGAGGTTTTCTTTTTCTTTTGTCCTACTGCAGGCATATGCGCCGAGTGGACATCGACTTACTTGGTAGAGAGGGCCTAGCAAAGCACCTGCTAGGAACTCCTCGCCACCCTTTTTTTCTGAGTGTCTTGTTCCGATTAGGCCGACACCAGGCTTATTGATTCTTTTGTTTGCTGGCTTGATTTGGTCAAGCAGACACTGAGTCACCCCAATCCACTGCTATGAGATGGGCAGGAGGATATGGGACCCTTTCACCTCCTACTCTGCTGATTCGATATAATCAGACAGATAGTTGGTATGTTTTTACTACCTTACTTTTGGTTCTTCTCTTGGCTCTGCCCCTGCTACGGGATAAGGCCAGAAGAGAATCTCTTTACCTTTTTCACCTCTTTAGGTGATCTTTACTGTTGGTTCACTGTTTCAGTGATACCTTACTTGCGCACTGCTGCTTTCTCTTCTTTCCTAGACTCTGCCCCCGCTATGGGGCGAGGCCAGGAAAAGATTCTCCTTCTTTTTCCACCATCTCCTTGATATTTCTTCACTCATACTCTTTACTCTACCTTCCTGTGGCTTAGTCGGTCAACGCCAACACGAGCGGTTCACTAGTTGTTCGCCACTCCTGTTGGGGGTCCGTTTGTTGACCTCGATTTTGCCCCGACCCTTGGTCAAAGGGTTGACTTGGTCAAATTAACCAAGTTAGACCCCAAGACCATCTCCAATAGGCTCGTGGGGTCGAGTCGAGTCTGTTGAGCCTAAGCTTGGACCCTAGGTCAACCCGGTTGACCAAGTCAACCCAGGTTGACCACTTAGCCCATTTAGAGCCCAAATCAAGTTTGGATGCACTTGGGCCTTGGCTTGGCTCAATCCCTCATCCCATGGCCCCCCCATTGACTGGTTTGACCAAGTCAAATGTGGACTTGGTCAACCATGACTCTAAATAGGTCATAATCACCTATTTAAGAGAGATTAAGGCCCATTTAATGAGAAATTCAATGCCCCTTCGTTTTGAATTGAAATCCACGTCCTAATCTGATGAATTTCCCTCCAAATTGACGGTGGATTAGATCTAGGCCGTCCACCTTAGGTCTAGGGGATTTAAATATGAAAAATCTTGTCAAAATAGGGATCTTTTTGCCATTGCTCTCTCTCCAGACCTCCACAAGCTCTAAAATTTCTTGTGAGAGTTCCTGGAGTTCCCCAACATCTTCCCCAACCAAGATCCGACGAGCTCGAGTCGCCGGCGGCAAGAACTCCGGCGAAACCCAAGCCACGAAACTTTCGGGCCTTCTACCGCTTGATCCAGAGAGAATCAGGGTTTGAGGTCAACTAAAGAAATATTCCTGCCGCTTCAACGAATCCAACGAGCCCAAGAACGCGAAAATCGGACGGTTAGATCTCTCAAAACCCTTAGAATAGCTCACAACACATAGGGTAAAATAGCTTTTCAAAAAGCTGATTATTTTCCAAACGAACACTTCCCCATGATTTCTATATGTGCATAGAACTTGTGTCTAAAATTTCGCAAAATTTCGTCAAGTATCGAGGGAGAACGAAGCGAAATAAGGTTCTAGGTTTTGGTCTCCCGCCCGCCCAGGCCAGACGCGTGCTGAGCCGTTGATCCGCCGATCAACGGCTCAGATCAGGTTGCACCGTGGTTCGGTACAGCCGTGTATGCCGATCGGGTGCACAGGTCTCGGTCCGCCGCGATCTAGGTCGTCCATTCGATCAGGCGCCAATCGGACGGCTCTCCTCCAAGCCGACGTGGATAAGTGGATTTGGCTTGATTGCGGCATGATTGCCGCAATCATTGGTCGGCGGCGCAATCATTGCGCCGCCGCCAATGATTGGCCCGAAACCGCGGGATCCAATCGGAGTGCGCCACGTGTCGCCGCCAGCTTTTTTTTTAATATAAAAATTAATTTAAAACCTATTTTTACTTTAAAAAATCATAAAAAATTCATTTTTGCTCCGATTTTAACGTATAATATCTCGTTTTGCTCGTATTCTCGAGCCCTTTATTTAAAAATTATTTTTTTATTTAAAAATGTTAAGTATATTTTAAATTATTTAAAAAACAGTAAAAAATACCTTTTTTTAATTATTTTTAATTATTATATTTTAATTAATATTAATATTATTATTATTACTATTATTTTATTAGTGTTACTATCATTACTATGATGATTATTATTATTATTATTATTATTATTATTATTATTTTATTTATTATTATTATTATTATTATTATTATTATTTTCAAATCATTCTTAAGTTATTTCAAAAATTACCTTTTAAGTCCTTTAAACTTCCAAAAATCATAACTTCCTTGTTTTTGATCCGCTGTCGATGCACAGTACCTTGATTTGAACGTATTTGGATTCTGCATATTCTGGAACTGGTTTTACTTGAAATTTTTGGGTCTGTGTGCAATTATTTTCAAAACAGTCAGCTGCATTATTTTAAAATTATTCATTTATTGCCTTTAAACTTCGAAATTACATAACTTTGTCGTTTTAAACCCGCTGTCAGTGCATAGCACCTTGTTTTGGGTGTACTTTGAATTCTGCACAGTTTAGAGCTATTTTCAGGTAAACAGTATGTCTGTATTTACTGTTATGTCAAAAACAGTGAATTGACAATATTTTAAAATACTATTTTATTATATTTAAACTTCGAAATTTCGTATCTTTTTCGTTTTAAACTGGATTTTGGCGTGCAACCCCTCGTTCTTTTCAGAAAGATGAGCTTTATGTTTTGAAACTATTTCCAGCCTCTGATTTTGACTGTTTTGGCAGTTTTCTGTCTTGGAGCTTTATGTGATTATTTAATCATTATTTACTTAATTAATATAATATTTATTTTCAAGATACAAACTATTTTTAAATCTTATCGAAGCCTCGATTGGGTGGTCAGTGGGTCTCCCTATATTTATGTACTATGAATTGACTTACTTTTTAATTACTTTATTTTCCAAAATATATATTTATATTTATAAGTATTTTAAAACTATTTTAAAATTACTTATAATTAAATCCTAATTCCGGGAGATCCGCTATTTCATGAAATTTTAGACATGGATCTTATGTATGAAGAGCAATCATGGGGGAGTGGGTTAGTGAATGGTTGAGTCCCAATCATTCACTAATCCCTTCATTAGGTGTCTTTACTTTTATTTTTCGTAGATTGCATGTGTAGGTCGCACCACGAGCACTTAGTCTAGGCTCTCCTAGATCTAAGGACATGGTGTGTTTATTTCATTTTTGTACTCCCATGCATTTATTACCTTGAGGGTTAGACAAAATATCACTTTAAACTCCTACAACGTAGTGACACCCTAAGGACAACAATTAAGGACTCGTCTAGCGAACGTAGAAGTTTTCTAGGGATTAGGATAGACCCCAGAACAACATGAAAACCTCAACACTTAAACTTAGTGACATCTAAAACATCACTGAATTTTCTAGGAATTTTTAGGAGCTTTTAGAGCCCTTAATTAACCAACCCTAATTAACCTGCTAATTAAGGCCCCGAGACCTTCCGGAAATTACAATAAATACACCCTAGGTCAGAAAATTACCCATAATACCTTGAACTGACCAGAATCTAATCCTTGACCTTAGATAAATAGGGCTCCCTAGTTTGACTTCAGGTTAATCCCTAATTTGACCATAGGAGAAAATTACCTTTTTGCCCCTAATAAATTATTAAAAAATTATTAAAAATCCCAAATCTTCTCCAAACCCTAGGAGATCACTTTCTCAGGTCATCCCTGACTTTTGGGAGTGATTCGACTCAGTTTGGGGCTGATTTGGGCCAAAATTGCAAAATAGGGCCTTCTCTTTATTAATTTAGAAATTTCCATAAATACCTCAGATTTAGAAAATTCATAACTTCGCCTAGAAAACTCCGATTTCAGCCTACTACCTGTCTAACTACTCGTATTAAGGTCTAGTATTTTCCTAAGGTGGTAGAATACCTGAACTTAGCCTTTTTTCCATAGTGACTTTTTGGACCCTTAGCTTAGTTCCCAAGAGGACCCGAGACTTTCCAAAATTGACTAATGCAATTTAAACCTCAAATATGAATATCCTAAGCTATTAAAATTGATCAACAAACTGAAATAATTAAAATGGACCCTAATTCGCTAAGATTTGAATTTCAACAAAAATTTCCTTTTCTGACCTACAACAAACCTGAACTTTAGACAATTTTAACTAATTACTCCACTTAGGATCTATCCAAACCACACTGGCCTTACACACACAAAGAATTGTTTGCTAGGGCACCACTTCTAGATCTAGGTTAGGCCGCTGGGATTTACTTTTCTGCTGTGTGCCGGAGCTTTCGCGGATTTCATTGCATGCTGTTTGAAAAATGATTGGTGTGTTTGCTTACATTTATTGCACTCTGTGATGTGATGAGCGCTAGATTTACCCCTAGGTTAGGAACGCCATATATATATACTGTTCTTCCGTGCAGGTGGCCATGCTCAATGCTAATAAAATGGGGGAGCATTATTATGATTTCTAATAATATTTTATGCAGGTGCTTGCTCAGCTCCCCCTAAATAAAAAATGAGGGCTAAATAAATAAATATAACTGCACAGATGGAGCTGCTTAGCCCTCATAATTAAGAGCATGGCTTGGCACAGGATCAATGGTGTTAGCATTTTTCATTTTTATATATAAACTGCTTGGGATTTTTATTAGGATAACCATGCAGGGAGTCTAGAATTTTTTATTTCCAATGAATGTAAAAATTTGTAATAATTGTTAAGAGTTGTGAAAACAACTATGAGTCGGGATATTCTTATCCAACTCAGATTCCAAAAGAAGAAGGCATCCCTAAAAGGGAGAGTCTTCTTCCATTTGGAAGACTGAGTTGGATGGCTTTAGATATCCAAAGAGAAAAGGCAATACCCCCATACTGGGAGAATTGTCTCTTCGTTTGGATATTCAAGCCACGACGGATCCAAGGAGTCCAAGGAGGAGATTTCCAAGGAGTCCGAGGAGGAGAATTCCAAAGAGTCCGAGGAGGAGAGATCCAAGAAGTCTGAGGAGAAGATATCCAGAGGACTAAAGATTTGAAGACCCAATATCCCACTCAAAGTTGTTGGCGTCTGTCATAGGCTTAGAAATCCGGGTTGTTGGCAGTGGTGCCCGGCCACTTTATTTTATGCATATCTGGGGTGTAATAAGGGCAATTTGCCTATGGCCATTTAGTTGATTAATTTTGGATTTATATTGATGTGTTTACCTGATTGCGCAGTAGAATTACCTGCTTTTTCTAGGTTTCTTTCTTGCATGCCGGTTTTGTTTTCGCCTGGATTTCCGTTAGGCTCTTTAAGGACTATAAAATTTTTCTACTCGTAACTGACTTTTAAAAATTTAAGTTTTAAATAACATAGAAACTTAACGAACCTAGGGAACTGCCGGAATCGTCCGGGGTCGCATGCATATTACTGTATTCTTCTCTCCTTGTTATAAGACATCTCCCTGCCTGCGGGTAGAGTCCGGATAATCTGGCCTATGAGGATGAAGTGCCGGACCTAGGGAGACTCAGTCTTTTCAAAAAATTATTTTTTATAAGCCTGTTTTTAAAGTTCTATAGCATTCATGAGCTGACGATTCAACTAGCATGCATTGCATTAGTAACCAACTAATTAAAAATTTAATTGCATTAGCTAGGAGCATCTGACCCACATAAGTCTAGGACCACTTAGGAAATTCTCTAGATGTCGGTCCTATTTCCAAAAGCTATACCTCCCACCCATCTTTCATAATTGACTGGACAACATGGTTTTGAATCGATTAGGTGGTTAGCTGGCCCCCCCATCCAGGCCGGGGTATGTCCAGGTTTTGCATTGCATTAGCTAGGACACGGGTCTTAGTGTTTCGTAGAGCACTAAGCCCAACCTAGATTTAGGATTCGAGGTAACTACATTCGGTCTCGTAGTATGCCTAAAATAGTAGGTAGGTTCCTTCTTTTCAGGGACTCTAAATCCTACTTATCTGCGTCACAGGATGACGCCACCTCCATCTCTTCTCTCACGCATGTGATCGAGTGCTTGATTTATTTTATCTAATTTCTGTTTAGTACCCTAGAGCCTCCGAATGCTAGTATGAACCGCGCATGTCTGATTCAGCCCCTTTGGGACCTTTCTCCCTTTTTGAGTAGGATTTCCTAGTCTCCCCCCTCGTGCCAATCCCACTTTAAGAGAGTATAATGTATGATCCTTAATCGAGAGTTTTCTCAGGCTCCGGCCTGGGATGTAATTAACCACGGGGGCTTGCGCCCGTGGGAAACTTGGTTCCCACAATCTACTAAACCCCATTCGAACTTTTTCGGGTGGGGGAAACCCGTGACTAGGTCGTGTATATTACTATCCATCGAGGTGTATTGGCGACAGCCTCTATCCCCAATGGTTAGTCGTATGCACGATCCAATCTGCCCTTCCATCGACCCATTCGTGTCGAGTGTAGAGGCTTACGATCGTTTTGTCCTACAGGATAGTGCGGCCGTACCCTCTGCGTTCGTACCCCACGAGCGGTGCTCTTTCGGAGGTCCACAGCTTCTTTTTAGTCTTCAAAATAGTATTAAAAAATTTAGTAAACCAAGAAATTCCTTCATCTCCTAAGCATTTCCACACCTCTATTGGAATATCATCAGGTCCAACAGCTTTTTTCACCCTTCATTTTCTTTAAAGCCTCTCTAACTTTAGTTTTATTAATACGTCGATAAAAACAGAAATCTTTATTTTCATTTAGGGTGCTAAGGTCACTATAGTCAATCTTATTTTCACAATTTTCATTAAAAAGTTTAGCAAAATATCTCATCCACCTTTGTTGAATATCATCTTTTAAGAAAATTATTTTTTGATCTTCATCCTTATTACACTTCACTTGAACTAATCCTTACTACTCCTATCTCTTTGTTTGACTAATTTTTACATATATCTTTCTCCCTCCTTAGTATCTAATCTATTATATAAATCACTAAAAGCTAAGGTCTTTGCATCGCATATTGCTTTCTTAGATTCCTTACGAGCCTCTTTATATCTTTCCCAATTATCATAATTTTTAAAATTAAACTAAATTTTATAACAAATCTTCTTATTCTTAATCTTTTCTTGCACATTTGGATTACACCACCAACTAGTTTTACTATTAGGAGCTTTTCCCTTTGATACTCCAAACAAATCTTTTGCAATATTGTTAATATCACTAACCACTTTTTCCCACATAACAATAGCATCCTCATGCACATGCACAGATAAAATCTTAAGATCTAAAATCTTACTCTCAAAAATATTTTTGTTAATATTCTTTAAATGCCCTCATATAATCCTAGAATATTAAGAGAAAAATTAAGAAGATCAAGGGCTTAGTTCTGGTAGAATAGAGAGAGAGGTTTAGAGTTAGCAAAACAAATATCAAACATATGATATTCAATTTTAGTATGAGCAGAATTAATAATGATTGGATAAGATAGTTGGAACATTAAGGGATGCATAAATGTGATATGTTTTTAAGTATCTTGAATCTTGTGTACGAAAGCTTGGGTATATAAAGGAAATTTGATTTTTGGATTTAAAATTTTATGGTAAAAAACAATAATTGCTTAGAAGTATTACGCGTTAAGAGAATATTATGGAAAATTTTAAGGCTTATTTTGTAAAAATGCAATTAAAGATCCAAGTGTAGGGTGATAAAGAAGTCACTAGTAACCATATTCAATAGACTGGAAATGAGGACGTTAACATAGATATGCATTAAAACTAAGAAAGATATGTTGAGCATTTATCATATTAGAAACGAAGTGGGAATAATTGAAGATGAAATAGTGAGAAATAAACTTAGTCGGTTTAGTTGTATGCAACATAGGGCAAAAGATGCATAGATAAGATGAGTACATTTATTGTAGAAGGATTAGGAAGAAAAAAAATATAGATCAAAGTAACATGGATAGAATTGTGAATAAATCTTTCTACAAAATAGAGTTAATGTGACACTGAATAAGAATGAATGGTGAATGAGAATACATAAAGTGGACCCCATGTTTGGGTAAGGTTGATGCCAATGATGAATTTCAATTGTTTTGTTAAGAGTGAAATACATAATTATAAAGTTCCAAAAGAAGTGCTATGGAGACTTCTAGAAAAGAAAGGGATTAATAATGCTTATATTCAAGTCATTAAGAATATGTATGTAGGAGTTGTTACTTGTGTTCAAAGTTCAAACACAAGGTGGTTTGACCAAGTATTTTCCTATTTCAGTTGGATTACATCAAGGATTAGCCTTCAGCCCATATCTTTTTGCTTTAGCCATGGATGTTCTCACGGACATTTGCAAGGGGTTGTACCCTGGTGTTTCAAGCCTTTCAGAGGCGTGGCCGATGATCGACGGCCACGATCGCGCCGATCTATTTCTGAGTCTTAATATGTATTTGTTTTAGTAGCATTTTTCGTTTTGCCCTTACGTAAGGGTTTTTTCATATGTACGCCCTAAGGGCAATGTCGTTTTTTTTATTTACTTTCATTGTAGGAGGCTATATATAAGCCCAAATCAAATTCAAATTGAATTGGCTTTAATTTATCTTTCTTGACTAAAGGGTCTTGATTTGGTAAGCCATGACTCCTCTCCCCCCCTCCCCCCCCCCAACCCTTGATGCCGCCGGCCCCTCTTTGTCCCCACCTCCTTAATGCTTTCCAAAATAAAAACCTCTCATTTGGGAAAGAATTAAATAATTTCCTAATTTAAATCATCTTAACTTTGGAAAGAATTCAAATTTCAAATTCCAATTAAATTGAATTTGAAATCCTTTCCTAATGAGATTGATTTATTTTTGGAAACTCCCAAATCCTCTCAAATCTGAAATTGATTAGAGATCTCTCTCTAATTCTCTTTCCATAATTAGCAACCTAAGTTTGGAAGGAAACATAAATTCCCCAACTGATTTCCCCGGCCTACTAAGACATAATTTCTCCTTTCTTTCTTTGGTCCACATCAATCCCTAGCATCCTAGCTCCGTTAACAAGTGCTGCCCAGAATTTTGGGATAAGTAATTGCTGTCCAGAACTTCAGAAACAGCAACGTTGCTGTCCAAAATAGCTCCAGGTTGCTGTCCAGGATCTGTTCAAGACCAACCTCCTTGCTGTCCTGAGAATTCTGGACGTTTGGCATGGCAGCCCTCCCTCCCAAGAGCTTGGAAATTGCTGTCCCAGTTTTGTTCTCTTGCTATCTAGAAAATCCAGTAGTCTTCTAGTGTTATTTTGTCATCATGGAGACTTTCGTTTGCTGCCTAGAAGACCCCCATCGGCTGCCCAGCCGTAGAGCGTCACCAAGAACAACCACCACACTTTGGAGCTTCCTCCGCGCACCTATAACCCCGCCTAAGAACTTGACTATGGTGAACTCTTCCCCAAGTTTCCTATCTTCATAGTTTATTTTCAATTGTTGTTATATTTTAATTCACTAAGATCATGTTTATTCTCCTCCGCTAAAACTTAGTGATCTAGAGAGTTGAGTGAGGGATCCTTGCATAGAGACTAGTCTTATTGTTAGCGTAGGGATTTGTGTTGAAAACCTTCCATGTACGCAATGTTAGATTAATTGACTATTTTAGGATCTTAACTCTTACGCATGTCATTTGACTTAAGCTTATTTTATCACCGTATTGTTTTATCTTATCGTTAAATCAATATATGTTTTGCTTATGATTGTTCTCTAAAATTTAATCGTGCAAATTTCTTAATCAAGTCACTTGTTGCATTTATGTCCTGCATCAGTGATGGTGAAATAGATAGGGATATTATTAGCTGAATTCAAGTTGGATGGTTGAAGTAGAGGAATAAATCTGGTTTGTTTTGTGATAGAAAAGTCGCCCTTAAACTTAAGGGAATATTCTATGAGATAGTGGTTTGAACTACAATGTGATACGAGAGGGGGCTGGCTTAGCCAGCCAGTCTAGCAAGAGCCGGACCAACAAGACTGGGTGGAAGCAACATCAGGGGGTTCGGCCCCCTTGTGGGGCCCATCAAACCTATAATTTCATATGTAAGGTAAATGAGTAAGAAAGGAATTAATGTGGGGTTTGAATTCAAATAGGAGAGAGATACATATAAGGAAAGTTTCCTAATTGTGTTTAGTAAGGTTTTTATTTTTTAGGAAAGCTTCCTAATTGTGTTGTTATCTGTTAGAAAGGATTTTATTTAGGGAAGTTTTAATTAGGAAGTTTCCAATTACGTTCTTTTGTGTTGTGGCTATTTAAGGAGTTGTCGTCTATGGTTAAGGGGCATGTTTTATGTTGGATTTTTTGCTGCAGTTTTTCTTCGAGGCTTCCTAGCGATGTCTAGGTTGTCTGGGAGAGCCGATCTATCTCTCAAATTATAGATCACCTATATCTTGTTGTTTCTTATTGAAGTTTTAATACAAAATCAGCCACCGTTTTGGCTTTACTGCATTTTTTCTATTTGTTGTTTGCTGCTTTTGCTTCCAAGGCATATCACAAAGCTTTATGGTACAAAATGTTGGTCATTAAAAGAGAAGCATAATATAAAGTTAAGTGTTGCAGGGATGAGGATGCTCAAGTGGATGAGTGACTTTACTTTTAAAGGCATGATACGAGACGAACATATATGTGAAAAGGTTGGAGTAGCTCTAGTGGAAGATAATATTAGAGAGGGTCGCCTTAGATGGTTTGGTCACATAAAACGATGGCCTTCCGATGACCCGGTTAGGATAGTAGATGTATTATATTTGGCTTATGTTAAGAAATGTAGTGTTAGACCTAAAAAGAATTGATTATAAAATATTAGAAATGACATTTCTTTATTAGATTTAAATGAGAATTTGACTCTTTACTAGACACAATGGAGAAAAAGGATTCATGCATCAGACCCCGCATAGTGGGATAAAGGCTTGATGTTGTTGTTGTTGGGGTTGGTGACTCAAATGAATAGAAAGGAAAATGGGTGGCGCAAAGGTGGTATGGTTATAAACCTTTGAAAAGAAAAATATGCTCAAAATAGAGTTAAACTCTTATTAACACTCATTGTGACTTATTGGAGGATTTATATAACTACCTTCAAATAGTTGGAATAAAGACAATGATGTTGTTGTAGAGTTCAATATTTTTCATTCTCATTTTACTCCTTAAATTTGATTATATTGTATAATTTTTTTTCTATTTTGTGGTATCTTATAGGTGCTTTGAGTGGGACATCCCCAATAGCATGGAGCCGAGCAAGCTAGCAATTAAATCCTCTGGGTATATATTACAGCAGCTAGAAGATGTTGGGTTGCAGTTAGCACTAGCCTTTAGTTCTGATGGTACTGCACTGGCAGCTGGTGGTGAGGTATATTATTTAAACAATAATTATTATATCATGCATAGTCAGAGAAAAATTTCAAAAAATTAAGGAACTGTTATGATTTAAATCTTCTATTATTGCAACATTCCTCAAGTGTTAAGTGCTACTCAATGTTGGGGTTTTTTTTTTCTTTAATTTATCTTTCAAGATGGCCTAACCTGTATTTTAGCTTAAGTTCCTGTGTTGGTTATGACTTGCAATGTTAGCATTGTAACTTATTTATGGATCTTCTTTGTCGTTATCCAAATTATTTTATGTTAGCTTTAGAAATTCTCATTGTTTGTTCTATAGTTTCTACTATCATTGTTCATCTAATATAACTATTCTTCAATCTAATCTTCCTAATTTTATCATGCATCAATCTTAACATTTTTATTTTTATCACACTTAGCTAGGTTATCAATAAATGCTTATTATTAAACTCTGATAACCATACAACATAATGATGTAGGTCATCTTATGATCTATGATTTATAATGCAGGTCTGCCATGATATTCATGAAATCATTCATCACACAAACCCATAATTTAAAAATGATACGTTACATTCAATGAAAACAAACAAAATATGACAAAATCAATCTTGATGATAATTTAGTAGTCTTTCAACTAGAAATAATGCTTAAAATTTTATAAAGCCATGCAATTAATTGAAAATCACACTTTTATGGAAACTCTACTTGCATTAAATTTGAATAAACTTAATCATGCATTCAAATTAAGACCTTGTTTTAGAGATGTTAAATAAAGTAAAAGGGAAGTCATCAAATCAATTCTCTTGCATTAGGAGACAAACTTTGCTAGAATCTTTATGTCCCTCATTTTATTAAGAAGTTGACTTTAAAAAATAGAAGGAATAATAAGTCTAACTAAAATTTTATTCAAAAATAACTTAATTGTATATGTACATGTCAAAAACCCCTTTATATTATTAATCTTACAAGGAGATTTTTTTTTTTAAATCATGGATATAAAATCCAATTTTTGGCAACAGAGGTGGAATCAAAAGGCCACCAACTTTTGCGTATCTTATTGCTTGCATCTAGAACTAAAGACACCATTCTAAAAATTTAGATTGTCGTCGATGAACTTTCCCACAAAGCTCCTTGAACCTGTAAAGGCTGCTTAAATCTTGCAGTAGAAGGCACTATAATGGAAGGAAGACATCTGCTGGAAAACTGATAGGAAACACTTGTATATCTCAAGTATTTCCTATCAATCTTCGGAAAACAGCGAGAATTCTCCACAAAAATCCACACAAAACCCGGAAAATAGTAAAAATTTATATTATTTGAAGAAATAGAAACGGAAAAATAGCAAGATACAATTGATCCTCTGTTCGAGAGGAGGATCGTTCTCTCCCAATCTCTAGATGCCGCTAGAGCCCAAAAGAAATCAAAGAGATCTCAAATTTCAGCCAAATTCAAGTTGCCATAACTCTAGGAAAACAAACTATTTAATGCATACAAATCAAAAGGAGATCCTTAAACAATCCCTACATTTAATTTCCCTCCTAAAATCCCTTCAAAATCCTTCCTAAATGGCTCTGTAGGAAACGGCGGTCGGATCGTATAGGAAGAGGCGGAACCTCCGCCTCGGTTCTGCTGGACCGGTCCCGCATGGACCGGCTGGACTGGTCTAACAAAAACTTGCATGTTTACCTTTACTATTCATTGCCGAAGTAAAAATCATGGAGGCAGGTGGCCACAAGGTGTCAAGAAAATCTAATGAACTAGAGAACCTTAATAAGGTGTCAAGTAAATATAAGCAGGGATGCCATGGAGAATCCAATAATGAATTGGAGAACAATATAGAGCCACATGATGCTATAAAGAGAACAATATAATGAATCCAAGGAATCTAAAGAACGTATATCATCAATACACATGACTCTCATAGAATAGAAATATTATATGCATGAAATTTAAGAAAAAAACATGAAAACTAAACTCCTATTAGAGGAGAAGCAATTGAGCTACAAAAATTAAAGCCATCATTCAATTTGTTTATTGGGCACACAATCTATTTTATTCAAATTTATTTTACAGGGTTTACTTTTAAGTTTTCATGATATTCTCTTGTTGAACACTCATTATGCACTTCTCTATTTTAACTATATAATTTTATATTTAATATATATTAAGCCTATCACTCATATATATCAGTTTTCTTCTGGAATATTGACTAATATTGATAAGTATTGCCTTCATTAAAATTGCATATCATATGTTCACTTTTTATTATGCTAATATTTAAGTCTTTTATCTTTTAAACAATTATTGATTGTTCCAATTCTTCACGTATTTCAATAGATGCATAACCGATTAAATTATGCCATTTGTGAAAAACATACAACATAGCTCCCCACTTGGAATATCCTTTGACATTATCTTCATAACCTATGAAAAAATAATAAAATAGACAGACTTAATGTTCATTCTTGATGTAAAAATATTATAATTAAATCATATTGTAATTGAGAATTATTGAAACCGGCGACAATCTAATTATCCATGGTGGTAATCCAAGGCAACAATTTAAGGGATCCACAAGTGTAATCCTAGGGATCTAGATTATCATTTGTGGAATTCATGCATGTGTGAAATATGATGTTTATGTATACAAAGTTTTCTTCATTTGCTCGACAAAAGCAATAATTTATATCAGTTATGATTATTTTTTTCTTTCTTTTCCTTTGATTATGAATATTATCTTTCTTTTTTTTAATATGGTTCCCTCCTTGTATAAATAATGGTAGAAGAGTGACTATGTAAGTTAAAATAGCAAGAAGATTTGATTCCCTATTCTCCACAATTTGTTTCACTACTGATATTTTCTTTTATCATTGTATTAGAGAAAATTCTTATGTTGATTCACTCCTTCCATTGTGCTACTATTGTTGATCGCTAGATTTATTCTGACATTCTGTTGTTTTCATGTTGTTCTCTCTGTTCATTGGCATGCTGCCATGCCATTATAATTTTTTTTATTGGCATCTTCTTGATCTACTAGCTAAACTCTTTTCGGTTCTCATGGTTTATGAAGACCAAAACCCCTTTTGACTCTGTCTTTGATCTATATAATCAACTTTCATTGTTGATTTCAACGTTTTAAAAGGCGAAATCGGGAATCGAGGCGTTTTGGCTAAGCGAGGCGAGGCGTAAGCCTCGAGGCGGATCGAGGCGTAAGCCTAAAAAATGATAAAAATAAAGCAATTAACAGTGCCGAGCATGCACCGCTCGGTACCGAGCATGTACTGAGCAATATCGAGCATGTACCTAGTGGTACTGGCTGTGTACCGATCGTGTACCTAGTAGTACCGAGCATGTACTTGCTCGGTACCGAGCGTTACTGGCTCGGTACCGAGCGTTACTGGCTCGGTACCGAGCGTTACTGGCTCGGTACTCGGTACCGAGAGTTACTGGCTCGGTACTCGGTACCGAGCGTTACTGGCTCGGTACCGAGCTGTAATGGCTCGGTACCGAGCATGTACTGAGCGGTACAAGCTGCGTCTAGGGTTTGCCTTTCATCTTCTCTTTTCGTCCTTGCTGTTCGGCTTCGTTGCTTCATAGGAGGTGTAGAGATTACACACATCGCTTCTTTGGCTCCTTTGTGGCTGTTCAACTGCGCTCCTTAGACGACTTTCCCTTCCTGTCGGATCATAAGTTACGACATTTTGATAAGAAGAAACAACGGGAGCTCGCTGGCTTTGAAGGTAACTTTCTCCCTTTCGAGGCGCTGCCTCGATGCGCCTCGGCGCCTCACGTATTGAGGCGTCCGTGGAAAAAGGCGTAAGCCTCGCCCGGACGTTCGAGGTTTAAGCCTCAGTTCGCCCGACCTCCGCCTCGATTCGAGGCGCGCCTCGAGGCGTCCGCCTCGAACGCCTTTTTAATCCATGGTTGATTTATCTTTCAAACTTGTTAATCTTGATGAAGGATCTGAGGATCTTTCATTAACCTTTATTCAAATATTACTTCTTGCCTTTGTTTCATATTCCTTAAATTATTAATAACTTTTTGAAAATGAATTAGGTAGTGGAATTTTATAGAGCTAGAAATTAGGATGCAACGAAGCTAAATCACCTAATTGAAATAGGGCAATATCCAAATTCAATGCTTAGGATAAGGAAGACTTCATTATCATGTCACGACTATGGAATTCTGTGAAGCCAAAACTCAAGTGGAAATTGTACTTTTTCCTAGGAAATATGGTAATTCATTTGTTAAATCTATTCTAAGATATGCTATGTTACCTTGACCCATGAAATTATGACAAGGATATCATCGAAAAAATAAGGTACTTAATATGCACATATTATTATAATCTAATGAGGAGATTTTGGCTTGAACTATATCACTACTAAATTATGTAAATACTGCGGTGATGATGCCATGACGGTGAAGAAGATTGTGTAAAAGTAGAAAATCTTTGAATTCATGAGAGTCTCAATTTTGAATTTGATTGGATTTAAATATATTTGTTGGAAAAGAGACATACCATCTTTGAGTGTAACATTTGCCTTAATTCATGCGGAGGTAAGTAGGAGTGTGATGCTTAGCTCCCAAAGCGTATATTTGTTGACCATGATGACCAGTAAACTCAATGATGATGAGAATAAAAGGCATAACTCAAACATAAAACAATAATTTAGAGAGTACAAATTTGCTGAAGTGAGAAGTAGTCTAGTTTATGTATTAAAAAAACATCATATGGGAGATAGCTGCTTTGAGTTTACTTGGAAATCATTCTCAGCCAGAATTGGAGATTTAGTGGACAATGTTAATTCAATCATATTAATAGCAATGTGCTTTCTCATGATAAACCCCTACTCCTATTAAGATGAAAGCTTCAAGAAGGAATAAATTAATATACTTCGTGATCTTCTCAACTCTTTTGCCAAATCATCTGATGCATGCTCATTAACTTAATCTGGTAAGAACTCTTTATTTTATTCTTTTAGTGGCCCCAATTATAACCTTAATAACTCTTGGATCATTAATTTAGAAGCTGCAGATCATATGAATCATAGTCTAATCTAATTCAGTACTTATAAATCATGTCTTCATAATAGAAAAATTACTATTGCAGATAGCTCATCTATAACTGTTGTTGACCAAGAAAAAAATAATCCAAACTCTAAGTTTTTATCAAAGAATACATGTTCTAAAACTATCTACTAATCTTTTATCAATTCATAAAATTACCATAAACTTGAATTTTAAAATAAATTTCTTCCTTTATCATTTTGCTTTTGAATATCAGGTTTATGAGTAGGATGATTTGATCAATTAGAGAGAAGAGTAGACTCTAGTATTTTGGGGAAGTGAGTACTCAAAAAGGAAGCTAACGATCTATATATTACTTTTCAAAAAATTTCACCTCCCAATCAACCAAGAGTTGGCTTCAAACCATGTTTGATTTTAGCACCTTATATGTCCTTCCCACTAAATTTTAGACTTAAAATAATTTACAACTATAATTCTTCACAAATTTCTTATGCTATTGCTTTGAATTCAGACTCACCATATGATATTGAGACTACCTACCTTTTTCTTATTTACAATATTATCAAGTTTCCTTTTAGTGAAGTATAATAACTTGCTATAGACTTTTTATCCCTATAAGTGATCTTGTATAATCATCGTCTATATAACCGTCCAGTCTAATTAAAAGCTTCATTCCTTTTGTATAGGATTCCTTTTTCTAGGATGGATATCAAGTATCTAAGATCTTCTTGATTAACTTTAAGATGAGACTCTTTAGGTGTGTGCTTGAACTTCAAATCAAGCTTAAAAATAAAAGCTATATTTGATCGAATATGAGAAAAGTATGTTAGCCTCCCAACAAATCATGATATTGCGCTTTGTCTGTGTTCTTACCTTCTTCATTTTTACCAAATTTTCACCGGATTCCATTGGAGTTTCACATATCTTGATTTCCAATATATTTGTTTATTTTAGAAAGTCCATAACATATTTATGTTGAGAGATAAACATTCCTCTTTCAAATTACTCAACTTCTATACTAAGAAAATATTTTGACCTACAATCCAAATATTTTCTTAGCATAGAGGTTGCATAATTTCTATTTGGTCGGATATGAGAAAAGTAAGTTAGCCTCCCAACAAATCATGATATTGCCCTTTGTCTATTGCCTCATCTTCTTCATTATTATTGAATTTTTTATGATATTCCATTGGAGTTTCACATGACTTATTTTTCCATTATAATTATTTATTTTAACAATTCCATAACATAATTATTTTGAGAGATAAATAGTCCTCTTTCAAGTTATGCAACTTCTATGTTAAGAAAATATTTCGATTTGCCTGTTCAGATATAAACATTCAATCAAAATGAACTTACCGCTCTTTATACATAGACATTCAATCATAATACTAGTTCATGTCAACCAATCAATAAAAAATGACTATTGCGTTAAATCTACCATCAAAAGTAGGTATATCAAATTTGACCCTTATTATCATCAAGTTCTAGATACATGCACTGTGGAGAAGCATAACATTGATCAATATCAAATAATGACCCCTCATTACATCGAGGATAATACTCACGAGGATCTCATAGAGCATAGTCATCATCTCTTCCTAATTGTATGCCACTTGATGATGTAGCAAAGGAATACATCATCCATACCATGGTAATTATTAAAGTCATTCAAAGGAGATGGACCAAAAGGATATGGAGTGGGAGGAGGAGAGGGAGGGAGAGGAATGAGGTGAAAAGGATGGCCTTCCTTAAATTGGTGTTCAAGAATTGGATTAAATTCTAGTATGGGAGGTGTGGGCATGCCAACCTTTTGCTCTAACACCTCAAACCATATTTGAAACTAATTATAAGTTTTTTGGTGCGTAAGGGCGAGCTTTTAAAATTTTTCTAGTAATTATGTGTAAGAATCATCACTCCTTTTTTAAAAATTGATCTTGGTACTAATATTAGATGGCTGAATTTGAGATTTTTTTTTCTTTTTGGATTTGAAATAACAAAAATATGGCCTATATATTAACAGCTATATAGAAAATAGAAAGTGTAGAATTTTAGTTGAAAGTGATTTTTTCTTTGTTGAGGATGTGCAATTGTAATTACATTGAAAAGACAATTATATGAATGAGTAAATGGCCTAATGAAGTTTTCAATTAATTTTGATAATGAAATAATAAGCTAATTTTAATGAACCTATTTACGTAATATAATGCTGAAAATATAATTTAACACATAAGATGCTCCTAAGAAAATATACTTGCTCTGATACCAAATATGACATAGAACAAATGAACTTTAGTATGTGATGAATGTAATTGGATGATTACATTGATAATTATCAAAATATTTACTAGTGAATAATAAAAACTTAGTGAGGGCAAGGTGATTTAAGCTCCTATTATGTTAACCACATTAGATGTCTAATTCTTACAAAAGTAGAAAAGAAATGAAAGATATGAATGATCTAACATGTAATGAATTTAAAGTAATCGATCGTGAAACTGGGATAAGTTGAAGTCGACCTCTACAGACAGTCCGCTCTCGCGAAGATCTCATTTCTTCCTTTGAAATCATTCTTAAAGGTCTGTGAACTCACACACTCAAGTAGTCTCTCATTGGGGAGTAGAAGCACAAAGAATAGTAAAATAACTCATGAAGAAATTCTTATTCTGGAAAAATCACATGCTTTGCTTTGCAAGAGCTCTTCTATTTATAAAAATGAGAGAGATACTAAAATACACAAATTTAAAAATTCAAAGCTATCATCATTATTTATATGCCTATCACCATTACTATACCTAGTACCATTATCATACCTACCCGCATCCTAATAACATAAACATTTTTCATGGGCCATACAACAACATCAAGCCTTTGTCCCACTACGTGGGGTCGGCTACATGAATCCTTTTACGTCATTGTGTCCGGTTAAAAATCAAATTCTCATTTAAATCTAATAAAGAAGATTATTTCTAATATTTTCTAATCAAGTCTTTTTAGGTCTACCTCTACCTTTTTTGACATAAGTCAAATCTAATACTTCAACTTTCCTAACTGGGTCATCGGAAGGCCTCTGTTTAATGTGACCAAACCATCTAAGGCGACTCTCTCTAATCTTATCTTCCATTGGAGCTACTCCGTTTTCACGTATATGCTCATTTCTATCCTATCTCTAAGGGTCAAGCCACTCATCCACCTAAGCATCCTCATCTCTGCAACACTTAACTTAGTATTATGCTTCTCTTTTAATGGCCAACATTAGACATCATAAAGCATTGCATGTCTCACCACCATCTTATAGAATTTTCCCTTAAGTTTGAGGGGGACTTTTCTATCGCACAATAAGCCCGATGCATTCCTCCACTTCAACCATCCAACTTGAATTTTGCTGATAATATCTCCATCAATTTCACCATCACTCTGAACAATAGATCCAATATATCTAAAACATGTACTCTCATTAATGACTTGATCGCCCAAAGCCACAATCCCCTCACTAGGTCTATTGCTACTAAAATTACACTCCATATATTCAGTTTTAGATCTACTCAAGCGAAAACCTTTAGACTCTAAAGTTGACCTCCATAATTTAAGTTTACCTTCAACTCTTTATCTAGTCTTATCAACAAGAAGAATATCATCAACAAAAAGCATACACCAAGGTACATCCTCTTGCAAATGTCTAGTGAGAACATCCATGACTAAAGCAAAAAGATATGGACTTAAGGTTGATCCTTGATGTAATCCAACCGAAATAGGAAAATACTTGGTCAAACCACCTTGTGTTTGAACACAACTACACAAGTAATAGCTCCTACATACATATCTTTAATGATTTGAATATATGCATTATTAACTCCTTTCTTTTCAAGAACTCTCCATAGCACTTCTTTTGAAACTTTATCATATGCTTTCTCTAAATCAATAAATATCATATGTAGATTCTCCATATTCTCTCTATATTTCTCCATCAAACCTCTCAATTAATGTATGGCTTCCATAGTAGACCTACCCGACATGAATCCAAATTTATTTTGAGAAACATTAGTATCACGCCGCAACCTACGCTCCCATAGTTTTAAAGTATGACACATTAACTTAATTCCTCTATAATTCACACACTCTTGTGCATCATCTTTATTCTTAAAAATAAGAATTAACACACTCTTTCTTCACTGATTTGACATCTTTTTAGTCTTTAAAACAGTATTAAAAAGTTTAGTAAGCCAAGAAATTTCTTCATCTCCTAAGCATTTCCACATCTCTATTGGAATATCATCAGGCCCAACAGCTTTTCCACACTTCATTTTCTTTAAAGCCTCTCTAATTTCGGTTTTACTTATACACCGATAAAAATAAAAATCTTTATTTTCATTTAGGGTGATAAAGTCACTAAAGTCAATCGTATTTTCACATTCTTCATTAAAAAGTTTAGCAAAATGACTCATTCACCTTTGCTGAATATCATCTTCTAATAAAAGTACTTTTTTATCTTCATCCTTAATACACTTCACTTGAACTAAATACTTACTGCTCCTATCTCTTTGTTTGGCTAACTTATACATATATCTTTCTCCATTCTTAGTATCTAATCTATTTTATAAATCATTAAAAGCTAAGCTCTTTGCATGGTAAATAGCTTTCTTAGATTCCTTATGAGCCTCTTTATAGCTTTTCCAATTATAAAAAATTTTACATCTAAACCACTTTTCATGGGCCATGATATAAAAAAAATATCTAATATAAAATCATGATATAAAAGCCCAACAACATCTAATACGTATAAGCCCAAAATATAAATGACCAAAATACAACTATATGTGGTTCAAAATTACTAGACTTAAGGATGATGAGGACAATGATGATGATGATGATGCATTGCATCAAGGACAACCTTTGATGTTTAATAAATTCATAGGTTTCACAATGAACACTTTAAAAATTAATATTTGGAAATAATTAGGAAACTTTCTTTTTGAGATTTGAAAAGAAGGTTGATCTAATTGATAATGATGATTCCAAATGCTATTCTTTCTATCAAATAAGTGTCATTCATCATTTGCTCTAGCTAGTCCAATCATTTTCTCAGTAGTTTATTCTTGAAAAAATGGTGATCAACAATGGAAGTTATTCAACAATTTTTTGTTTTTGATTAATTTATGATGCAATAATAGATTGGAAATAATGTTAGGAGCATGTAAGACATTTTTGAGGATAAGAAAGGGAGAAAGTGATATTGTCCCATGTCTTGCAATTATTGTAAGAGAGTTATTGACAACCTTAAATTTTTTTTGTTAGTAGATGTTTGGTAGACATGTTGTTGTTGTTGTAGGATAAAAGCTTGATGTTGGTGCTGTTGAAGTAGATGTTTGGTAGGTTTCAGAAAAATCTACACAATTGTTCTTGTGGTTGATGACATATAAGTCAATAACCCAGATTTTAGAAAATGATTTTGAGACACTAATGGTATAAGACTTATAAATTTTATCATATTGAGCTAGAGAGCATGATCTAATTACTTCTCAAGAAAATTAAGGAAATCCCTCTACCTATTGATTTCTTTAAATAGAGTCCTCCTTACTCCGTAAAATAAGTATGCTCGTTTCCTTTTGATCCTTCTCTTCTATTTTTGGGTTTATGGAGTTTCCATCCGTTTTCTTTTATATGTTGCTTCTTTTTGTGGTAAATACACCATTGAGTTTCTTTGTGATGAGTTTTTTTGTCCTTCATTCTTAATAAATTTTGTGGAAATTAATCCTCCATGCATCTTCTCTTCTGTAGTCACCATGGCCCTCAGTATTCTGAGCTGGGTGCTTCCAACATTCCTTTATTCGAAGGATGAGGCTTCATTGAGGGAAGGCAATGTTTATTTTCTAAGTATTTTCAAATTCTATATTCAGACTTGCAAGAAACTAAATAATCATTCCTCTTTTAATGTTATATCATCTTCATTACATTTCATTTTTATACCTTGGTAGTATTGTAACTCTAACAAAAAAACTCCTAATTATATTATAATACTTACTGGAAGAATGATTATCTTCTTTTTTCTTTTATTGAGAGTTTTGTTTTGATTTCATAGAAGAGAGCATCATTTCTAATCTTTGAATAAATTTGTTTTATGATTTCCCAAATTTACTCACTTGATGTTAGAAACGTATATGATCCACTTATTTATGGTATTATGGACTTCCACAAACATGACATAATCATGGAGTTTTCTTCCTCCCTGATCTTAAATTTTGGATCCTCTGACCTTAATGAGATTCCTAGGTGGTTAAGCTTCACTTCTATTTCATGAAATTCTTTACGCTTAGACAATTTTAGGTAATTTCTTCCATCTGCTCAATACGAAGCATGAAGGTTGTGGAGCCTTTTATTATGTTTGTTGTCTTGGTTCTTTGAATTCGTGATGGCTAGTTCTCTAGAAGGATTCAATAATTTCAAATATCAGAAAAAAGGAATTATGAAGTTGATGAGAGGAAGAGCGGAACCTGGATTTGGAGAACATGTTGGAACAATTGAAGAATCCTAACCAAGCTTTGATATCATGAAGAACAGTAGAAATTATCTACTTAAATTTCTCTTGTTTTATTCCATCTATAAGGGTTAAATGTATGCAAGATTCTTCTTTACAAAACTTAGGAAACTATTCCTTATATAGGAAGGTATTTTACAACGTACAAACATCCTATAAAAACTTTATAATCTTCGTTTCTCATCTCCTGAATGAGTTTTAACTTTTTCTTGTTTTGCATTGCTTCCTATCTTTCAATATTTTCCAACATTTGATCTCAAATCTGACCTATCTTTCATTTGGGGTCTGCCATTAGGACCAACAAACCTTTTAAACTTGCTTCCAACCAGGTTTCAGATTCTAAAGCCTTCCATCTTTGCTTTATTAAATCTTGTCCAGGTCTAGTTTTCCTCTTGTGTTGCATGTCTCTTTGCAATTTGTCGATCCGCCTTTTAGTGTTCAATTTTTTCAACACATTTCTTGATTTACCCTTACTAATTTAGTCAACATGGACATCTTAACTTTCTTAATTTTTTCATGCTCAATTTAGATATTGATGAATTTTTTGCTACCCAACACTAAAATCCATGCAATATTGCCTGCCTAATTATGATTTAATAAAATTTACCTATATGTATCAGTGATATCCTCTTATTTTATAATAATCATGATACTCATAAGGCACTTTTGTTTGAACCACTCATCCTTACCTCTGAAAGTTATGCTCTTGTCTATATTCTTATTTTCTATATATTAGGTTCAAGATACTTTAAACATATCAGACCTTGATATGACTCTATCTCTTAATAATATTTATTGATAATTGATTTCTAGCATTAGTTCATATTAATTAATTTTCAGTAGTAATTTACTTGAGTGATTAAAGCGCGTTAGAAGTAACTCATTTTTTGTGTGCTCTGTCCGCTTTTTTATTGGATATGTTTTCTTTTCAACGTGATTTTAGAAAAAAAATAAAAATAAAATTGTTTTCATTTTCACTTTCTGCATTTTAAAACATGTGGTATGAATCAAATTTATTTGAGTCAAATGGTGCTTCTTGTAGGATGGCCATTTGAGGGTTTTTAAGTGGCCTAGCATGGACATTATCCTTAACCAAACCGATGCACATTCAACTGTTAAGTATATGGATTTCAGGTACTTGGATTCTCATTCAGAAAGTCTGAAGCCGAAAAATATCCATCTCTTCATATCCATCGAATAATTATGCTTGGATTCTATTACACCTAAATCCTCACTCTTTTATCATACATTTAACAGCTCCGATGGGAAGTTCCTTGTTTCTCTAGGAGGCAGTGGCCCTTGCAGAGTTTGGGATCTGGAATCTTCAACTTCTGTAACAAGTCTACAAGTAGAGGAAGTAAGCAACCATCAGTAACTTGTGAATAGCTGAATGTTTTCGATATATCATGTAATAAATATTCTAATCTCTTTCATTCCAGGGTGAAAAGTTTTGTTTCTGCAGATTTTCTGAGAGTAGCGATATCCTTTATGTTATAGCAATGCATGGTAAATCTCTATGCTGATAATGTTCTTTTTGTTACGGACAAAGCAACCCACCTTACTCTTCTATACTTTGCTTGAATGGCAATATGTGGTTGATGGCTTTAGTGATCCATCCACTTAAATTTCCATATTACAGATGATGTGGGAAAGGTCATTTCTTGGAGCAGCTCTTCGTGGAAGAGAATCAGTTCAAAAAAGATCGGGCATGACCCAATTTCTGCGTTCAGTGTATCATATGATGGCAAATTCCTTGCAATGTATGCAACCTGAGCTGCATTTTATTCATTAACTGCAATGTCATTTAAATCCTTTCATTTTATTCATTATGTCACATAAAATCTGGTATTTTCCTTGATTTCTACAAAATAATTTATCATCATCATTTTCCTCCTTTAATATCAACTTTGTGAATTATTTCAAATGCTTATAATTGCTCCATCATACATAGCTTAGATAACTCCATTATATTTTTTTTATGACTTTTCTTCTTAATGCCCATAAAAAACTCCATGATATCTGATCATTTGCCTTTTTCATGATCAGTAATATTGATCTTTATACTTTTCATTAATTATCATGATAAAAAAATTGCCTCTTTAATAGATTTGTTTATATTAAGCCATGATAATTCTCTAACTGATATTTTTTTCTAGTTCCATATTCTATTACCTGTGTCGTAACTTTTACTTTGATTCATAAACTTGATTTCTCTTAGTTATCATAATCTTAAAACCTTTCATATGTGTCGGCACTAGAACGTTTCTTTTTAAAATTTTCAACAAATATCTCCCATTAGCATTACATCTCTTTTGTAATCATAACATTTAACTAAGATACTATTTATTAAAATATCCAGCTTAATCAATACCTTTAGATATGTTTTCTATTCCGTACTACATGTTATATCTTCTTTTCAAGACCGATACAAATTATTGTGAATTTGGTTTCAGTTGCTCACAAAAAAATATTAGAACATTTATTTATTTTTAATCATTTAATATTTTCTGGTTTATTGTTGCATTTCTATTTAGAAGAGCATTTTTCTATTTAAAAAAAATCTTGTTTTGGTTTGGAAAATAGATGTTGAAAATGTTTGTTTTGAAAGATTTTAGCGTCCTTGAACGCAAACATCTACTTGATCAGCTGCGTGTAAATTAAACAAGAGCCTTTAAAATTGATAATGAATATCTGAAAAGTGTAGATGGAATACGTGGAACTTTACTGAATGATGTGCTTCGGAATCAATATTCATCTAAATGCCATGCACTTTGGATTCCTAGCCTCATCAATGTTTAGAAAGAATTTTCTAGTGCGTGTTGCTATGGAACGTAAAATTGTATCAAGTTATCAACATAATGATTGTGTGGCATTTCCTTGAGCAATTATGAGAAATGATTTTGAGCTTCCTCGTCGTGGACCCCCTTCACTCATTTGGTTCTCGGCCATGCTTCCCAGCATACCTATTCTTGACCACCTATATTACATTTGTTGATGTTGCAGGTTTTTCAACCACTTTCGTCATTACTTCCTTTACCACTTTCATGGCCTCTACATATTTCTACATCACTTACAATGTGATTACCTTTGTTATGATCCCCATCATTGATTTACAGGCAGCTTCCTTTATCATGAATTGCATCGAGATTTTGCTATTGGGATTTCTTCAAGATGAGACTTTTTTTGGCATGATTTGATTTACGGGTTGGGATTTTAGATTTTTTTAAATAAATTAGATTCTTTATTTTGCATAGAAATCAATTAGTTTTTAATAAAATTTAAGTTGGATGGGATTTTACTCCTCCATCAAGTTAGAGGGTTGAAAGTTTTTAGGAGAAGTTATCTCTTTGTAAAAGTGTGAAATTTGATTATATTATCTTTGGTGATCGCTTTCCTCTTAATTTTATTTATCACTCCAAAATATTTTATTGGATTAAAAAATTGATTGATTTTACTTAGTGATAGAATCTAGATTTAATGAGAGTATGATTTTCAACTTATTGCATGAATTTATGGCTTTGAATTTCTAAACATTATGTAATGGAAGACTATTGAACCATCACTAATATTGAATATGATTATATTTTTTATTTGCATCAAAATTCATGAATATTATAAAGATTAATTATTTATGGCCTATAAATTTTGTATGATCTTGGGTCTATTGTTCAGAGTGATGGTGAAATAGATGAGGATATTATTAGTAGAATTCAAGTTTGATGGTTGAATTAGAGGAATGCATCGGGCTTATTGTGTGAGATAGAAAAGCCCCTCTCAAACTTAAGGGAAAATTCTATAAGAAGGTAGTGAGACCTGTAATGCTTTATGGTGTGATAGAAAAACCCCTCTCAAACTTAAGGGAAAATTCTATTAGAAGGTAGTGAGACTTGCAATGCTTTATGGTGAAGAATGTTGGCCATTAAAAGAGAATCATAATATTAAGTTAGTTGTTGCAGACATGAGGATGCTCAGGTGGATGAGTGGCTTTACTCTTAGAGGTAGGATACGAAATGAGCATATATGTGAAAAGGTTGGAGCAGCTCTAGTGGAAGATAAGATTAGAAAGTCGCCTTAGATGGTTTGATCATATAAAACGGCGGCCTTCCGATGACCCGGTTAGAAAAGTAGATGTATTAGATTTGATTTATGTTAAGAAAGGTAATGGTAGACCTAAAAAGACTTGGTTAGAAAATATTAGAAATGACCTATGTTTATTAGATTTAGATGATGATTTGACTCTTAACAGGACACAATGGAGAAAAATGATTCATGTAGTCAACCCCACAGTTGGATAAAGACTTGTTGTTGTTGTTATATGATTTTTCTCATTTTATATAATAGTTGAACTAAAAAACAATATACACATCTTTAATCAGATTTGGCATGAGAGCTTAAAATTGTGTTATGATATCAACTAGAAGTAGTGGATAATAATTGATTAAGACAACAAAATGATGCAATTTAAATAAAATAAATTTAATTTTAATTATAAATTATTCAAAAATGACAATTATGATGTTAAGAAATTTATTCTTATATTCAATGAGGGGTATAATTCTTAGAGTGTTTTCATATTGGATAGATAACTTGAAGAGTTTTTTTAAAGTTGTGGTATGTCATGCAGGAAAATGAGCTTTTCACAATCATATATGTTGTGATAAATGTAAGAAAGCTCCTAACTTTTTATGGAGTGTAAAGTCTATAATATCTACATCTTTTAAAAATTTTGCTTTTTGTTTCATTATGGTTCCACAATTAATTTGACAAGACAGCTACAACCATTCCAATCTCCAACGATCCTTAACTGATAACAAAAAGATTAATGCCTTGTATAAAATCAAACAACAAAGGTCCAAATCTTCTCACAATCATCACCTTTAAGGCCCAAAACAACAATGAATTGAGAACTAATGTCTAAGCCTAATTTAAAAAATCATACAAAAAAGTGATTGGATTGGAACCAATGGAGAACCAAACTGGGGAAAGAGAACACCACCTGTTTTCTAAAGGCAATCTTTAGAGGCATGTTTTGAATGAATAGAAATAGAAAAACTAACAAAATTAAATTAAATTAAATTAAGTGAAATCCAAACTTAAAATATTGAACTGCATGATATCTATCTGGGCTGAAAAAATTTAGCTCCATGAATGAACATTTGATATTTGTCAAGAAAAGTTAGGCCTATTATTGCACTTCTTATAAAGTAACCTACATAAGCAAGATATTTCAGTTGGTAAAGATAAAAAATAAAAAAAAAAAAAAAAATTCAGTTGGTAAAGACATTTGAGAGTTATTGTCAATGTTCTATATGTTGAATCCCTCCTACATCAATAAATCTTCATCTCTCATGTGGGAAAAAACCATTAATCATCACATTTTAGTGCGCATGATATTTTGATATCTACTATCAATAGTGGATTCAATCATATCATCTAATATTGCTTTTGGAACATATGTTTTAGAGCCGTCTGATAAATGTTGAATGTGATTTATCAAGGAGATAAAGGAGAGAAGAATATAATGAATTAGGGTCAGATTTATGAAATAAGGTCAAATTTGATACATTAAAGATTCTACAAATACCAATATTTTACATGATTTTAAATGATCTCACATTTTTAGCAATGAATTTTTTAAAAGCTCTTGTTGGAAAGAGCTTTCTACCATTGTTTATCACCTATTTTAAATTTGATGTATCACTTGCTGACATCCACTGTAGATTTACAATTTTCATAATTAATTGTTAATTTTCCATGTATATTTTTATGCAAACAATATTAGACCAGTAATTAAATTTTAAAAGACTGATATCTGTTATAATGGATACTAATAAAGGAATTATATCTAATTCCAAGAGAAAGACACGAGGAAATTATAAAAAAGACAAGTCAAATAAATATAATATGCATATAATGGACAAATAATCTCTTTAAGCAAACTCAAATGGTTTAATTATGATCTTTTAAGGGTAATCAAATCGATGAGTTTTAAATTTTAAATTTCTTTTAAAGGCATTCTTCATAAAGAAAATTTTGAAATATTGACGCAACTTACCTTTCTCCTAAAGATTTATGAATTAATAAATCAAAAGCTAAAAGCAAATTCAATATCTATGTGATTCATATAGACTTAAAAATAAATTAGATTAATACTTCGTCAGGAGTTGTATTATCAAATTTTTTAATTGATTCATTAATTATAGTGACATGATTTGTTAAGTTTCACATTTAGGGATTGGTTCAATTTCTATTAGAAACATATATGTGTGCCAACTTTAGGCTTAAACTTAATTTATATAGGATCCCATGCTTAATATTAATTTCAAACACAAATTATGATTCTTTCTCAAGCATAAGTTCAAATTCTTGATATTTTATGTAAAAAATTAGCATGCATTGTCAAATTGAATTTGGATAAAATGAGATTATTTTGATTGATCTATAGTAAAACACGTAAATATGGATGTATACTTGTGTGCTAGAAAATTCACAATAGTAGAGAAAGAGATTATTGTCCTAGCTTTATACAAAGATCCAACATTAAAAAAAAAAAGATACTGCCCCTTAGAATATAACAGCCTAGATCTCTTTTGAGAGTTATGCCTTTTGAAGTTTATGGAAAACATGTAACTTTATAGGTGTATGCCTTCTAAGATTTTTGAAAGATACCTGTCGAGGCTTTTAAAAAACTTATAACTTCAGAGGTTTGTGCTTTGTAAGATTTTTGATATATGTATATCTTCTTTTGCTTATGTCTTCTAAGATTTATACCTGTCAGAGGTTTGTGCTTTGTAAGATCTATAGCTTTTGATAAATTTTTTTATGTACTCGTACCTTATGATACTTGTGCCTTCTAAGAATTTTGGATGAGTGGAGATCATATTGATGTTTTGCTTTCATCAAATATTTCTAATGAGAACTCATCAAGGCTACCTCATGGGCGTACCTCCTAAGGATTGTGAGTGGATTCCCTATTTGTCATTTGTCGTCATACGACCTTTTTAGTGAGATTGTGAGAATTATGTCCACTACTAGCTTCTTATCGAGGCTATCTTTTGAGCATATCTTCTTGGATTTTTTTTAGATACAATGTTAAGAGAAAATTTCATTAATAATTTAACTAGAAACTTTATTAAAAGATATTTTTTCTCCAATCCAATATAACTCATATTTTAATGGTACTCCTATTCAATAATTTTGATAATTTTTTTGTCATGACTCTTCTAAACTCCTCTATTTTGATGCTAATGATCTTCTTATAAAGAATGACCTAAGTTTCTTTGGTGAACTAAATGTTCAATCTCTTCTTTCATGAGTACATCTTTGTTAAATGTCCTCTTGTATGGTGGAAATGGCAATAGTGGGATTGGTCTATGCTACTTGGATTTTTCAATGGTCTTGGTCATTTGAGATATTTAGAATCCTGAATTTTCATTACAATATTAAATATAGATGTGTTTAATGGGGTGTAATCAAATGACTCATACTTAATTTAGTGGGAATGACATCTCTGATCCTTTGAATATTCATTTTTTCTTCATTGGGATGTTAATGCAACAACTTCTTAACTATTCTTATGTTTGTTCGAGTATTTTTTAAACTGCTTTTGATGTGCGTCAATGGCCTCGTTAACAATAATTTGTACTTCAACTTGATAAGCAAGGTCTGTATAAGAGTGGATTGTCTCTCCTATTAGCGAGAAGTAGAAAGGTCAAGGTCAGCAATCTCCAAGAAAAATACATCGTCATAATTAACAATCCACTCCATAGATTTGATGAGCCTTTAAAGAGAATATTTGAAAATACTCCTTAGGATCCTCAGCCTCATTTTGATGAATTTCAAAAACATACGAATAGTCCTTGATGTTCCTCCGACTGAGAATAAATTGTTCAACAAAAATCCTAACTAGACCCGGAAAAGCATGAATAGTTCTACAAAAAGAGAGTAAAATTTGGTGCTTGTCTCTTAAGAGATGCAGTGAAGACAAGGCAAGGATTGCATTAGAAGTTTGTTAAATGTGCATGACTAGCAGGGTCTTAGAGATCTTGATGAGGTTATGGTGGAGGAGCTATGACATGACGATGAGGATGCACTATATAGTTGGCATCAAATTGATCAACCCTTGCCTATTGTTGATTTCATCGTGTTGTGATGGTGCTCTTTCTTATTCAACCTCATCGAAAAGTTTAAGGATTTGAGCGTGAAGCTTCTCCATCCTATGCATGGAATTCTCCAAAGTGAGGCATGAATGGCCTTTACCTTAGTAGATTGTGCTATTATTGATTGAGGGATTGATTCTCAAGCATTGAAAAGCATCTATAGCATTTTGGGAATGTTTATCACAAATGACATCAAATTGTGGTTGACTAAAATATTCAAGATGCTAGAGTGAGATATTAATGTTTTAGTTTTGTACAAAGATCCAGTGCACACAGATAAAAGAAGATTGCAATAAGAGATATTAACGTGAAAAACTCAAAAAAAGGAAAAATCACAAGGTCTAGTCTAATTGAATTAGGCCACAACATAATCAAAGCTACAGGAGTTCGCTCTTCCCCTTAATTGGAGAATATAGGATTATATAGTTGAAAATAGTTTTCAGGTGCCTGCTGTAGAGGTTACAGGAGTGATGGAAGATGGAGACGATAACATGCATCACCAGGGTGAGAACTATGATGGAGGTTGGGTGTCATGGTTGAATGATGATTGATGGGCAAAGGCTCTCGGAAAATAGTGCTTAGATGTTGACAGTTGGGTGCTTAGATGTTGACAGTTATGTGACAACAATTGAGTAATGATGGTCATGAGATGCTAGTCGGATGACAATGAATAGAGTATGGATGGTAGTGATGGTCAAATAATAATGACAGGCGGGCTCTGGTGGCAGCTAGTAGTGATCTTATGCCTCGAATGTCAGGCAGAGCTCTAGGGTTCTTCAGATCTTTGATCTCTCTCTAAGCTCAAGTTCAGATCATCTTCGTGTGGAGAATGATGATCTATTTATAATTTTTTGTAAATGACATTTTGGTAAATCCAGCCAAAGTCACAAACACTCTATCAGATACAGGTGTCAAAACGGGTTGATAGACCGGGCTCGGATTTGACCTTAAATTGAGTCGACCCAAACCCGCCTCGCTTGATAAACGGGCCAGAAATACCAACTCGAACCTAACTTGCTAGTAACCTGAATGACCCGAACCTGACTTGTTAACTCATTTTTGTTAAAAAAAATTATAATTTATTAACTATAAAATTTATGATATTTGATGAAAAATAATAAGATTGACCCGCATGTAAAAAATTTAAGTAAAAAATATGTTTAACGGATCATTTTCAAATAAAAAATGGTTCGCAGGTCAACCCGAATCCAATTTGTTTATTAGACGGGTCAACTCGGATTTTTTGGGTCGAGTTTTGGTCGGGTCTGGGTCGGGTCGGTGGCTTAGGTCAATTATTGACACCCCTACTAGCAGAAGTCCCATATTGATTCATTTGTTCATAGATTTTTTTTTATACCATTTAAGGACCTTAAAAACCTCAAAGTCAAGTGATCTTGGAATTATTGGATTCATCTCGTCGAGATATTCAATTTGACTGTGAGCATGCAATATTTTAAGATTGTTTGATCATTCAATTAATATATTGTACTTCTAGCTATATTAAGTGTTTGATTTTGGCTCATATGGACTTTGGATTGGATCACGTTTGGTGTCGTTGGGTTTGCCTTGTTAATACATTCCATCTGAAGTTTGCTGAAAGCTGAGTTTTGGACCATTTTGAATTTAATTTCGAAAATTTTCAACTTAAAGATTATATTTAGATTCATGTTTGATTGGATGAATTTTCTGAGGACTTATCAATAATAAATAAGGAAATATAGATTGAGAAATTATTATATGAATTGCACAAAGTAGTAGTGTAACAACAACAACAATAAGCCTTTATCCAACTATATGGGGTTGGCTATATGAATTTTTTTTTTTTCTCTATTGTGTCTTGTTAAGAGTTAAATTATCATTTAAATCTAATAAAGGAAAGGACGTTACCAATATTTTCTAACCAAGTAGGTCTGCCTCTATGTTTAGTTGTGTAAAAACAATTTGCAGAAAAAATTGATACACCTGATGCTAATTTGACTGGAATTAATGGCAAATAAAAATTCACATTGTCCACGTTAAGTAGAAATGATAAGGCTACTGATGATGATAGTAATAGGCCTAAAGTAGTTTCACGGGAATTTACCAAACTAATTGTTTATCTTGGAAAAACTTGTTGCATCAATGATCATGGACAGAGAGGACCAGCGTTTTGGAGAATAATTTAAGAATAGGATTGCATCATACAAACTGAAAGATTTCAGCTTGTATCAGTCATTTATTCAAGTTATGTAGCATCCTTGAAGGGTCAGACAAAGCATCGTTATTATTATGATTGCCTTGAAGCAAGCAACACTAGGATACTTCTTTTCGAAATCTTAAAAGATCGTATTATTGTTCTTAGGGCTTGATAATGAGAGAATCATTGTCATTATCTGTGTATAATAAGAACTAAGAGCTTCCCTTTTAATTGAACTTCTATGCTCATAAGAATTCTTTGGAGTGTTAAGTCTAATTATATTTGCAGGATTGCTTTTTAGTAATCTTTTTTTCTTTAAGACGTAACTTCTTAGTGTAATGATAAGCCAATGCTTTAATAAGCGTAATATGTGAATTTGCAGTGGCACCGTAGAAGGTGACATTGCCATCATTAATTCCTCAGATTTCAAGGTCCAGATGTCAGTTAAAAAAGCACACCTTGGTCCTGTTACTGCATTAGAGTTCTCCCAAGATTCCAGGTGATGAATCGAATTACTTTATGGAAACATTAAATTAATTGAAAGGAAAAAGAGCACAGATGATGCAAATAGATGAATATGCACTATTAGAACTAAGCCGCCTCTTTTTGTGCACAGGGCTTTGGTATCTACTTCCTTCGACTCAACTGCAAGAGTGACGGTAATAGAGGACACAAAAAACAACGGTAAACAGTTTTTTTTTTTTTTTTAATATTTTTTTATTCATAAGAGTTTGATTACAATGATCTTAATTGTGAATTGAACTTTTTCAAATAGAAATTATGATGTAATAGTCTTGTGTTTATTTTACATCGGATTCATGCTTGCTAAAATGCAGGGTCAAGCTTGTTGCTCGCCTTCTTGGTTATTTTACTGGCCATTCTTGTATATTTCAAAAGTGACAAGGCCCTTTGAGGAACAAATCGCATCAAGAAGCAGGTCCTTCAATGAATTTTGTTTTATCAAAGTTTCTTATTTTGTATGAGTGCAAGTATTATCCACCTTTTTTATAGTTCCACTTGATATTGCAAGATAATTGTGTTAAAGTAATTTGAAAATTAAAAATATAGTGATTGTATAGTTTATATTCTGATATTTTCAGTTTCAATACGCCTGAAACTATTGACTGCTATGCAATGAGTTAAGCTTCCAGAAATTAGATGTTTGTTTAAATTAACAGCTGCGAAACCTTTTTAGTTTCATTTTGAGTTCGGCTGGATATGAATGGGCTCAAAGAATTCCTAGTCACTATGTTTCTTCCAAAAAAAGGTTGTGTCCTTTTATATTTTTTTTGCTCCATGGTTTGCTGAATTTGCTAAAGTTTTTTTCAAAAGCTGAAAGGAACTATAGACCATTGTTATGTTCAAATATATGATAGGAATAAAAAGATCAATGCTGAAGGAACAACGTAGCAGAAATCAGCAAGAAAGGAAGAGATTCTGGGCTAATTCTCTTTGATAAAGGCACAACAAACTAAGATATAGGTTGATCTACTATTCAAGAGGTAGTCCGGCTCTCCACAAACCCTAATATAAATCTTCTTACTTCCCTCTCAAATCTAAATTCAAATCAATCATGTTTCTTAATTCTCTCCCCAGTTTGAATTCAAATCAAACAATTTCCCTAAATAAATCTTACGCAACTCTCTCCTAAATTTGAATTCAAATCAGCCCTCTTCCCTAAATAAACTTTTCTTAATTCCCTCCCAAATTTGAATTAAAAATCAGCCATTTTTCCTAAATAAACTTTCTTAATTCCGTCTCAATTTTTATTTTCTATGGTAAGTAAAGTGGAATGAATTTCTCTGCTCTTCTTGCCTGCCACCCACCTTAGTGGGGCCACTTGCCCGCCACCCACCTTAGTGGATGCATTGCAGTGTCTTCCTAGAAAAATTATTTTGTGCTGACTCCGGACAGGAAGAACCGTCCGGATATGTGAGTGTACACACTGTGTACACAGTGTATATTAAATTTGTATGCACATTGTATATACAACGTGTACACTCATAATCCTAATGATTCTTTCCGTCCGGACTATGCACAGAATAATTTGTCGTCTTCCTAACCCATGCACGCCTACTATGCCAGAGTGGTAATGGTTGATGAGTTCTGTTTTGACAGAAAACATTTTATAATTCTTATGTAATGTGCTGCACCCAGTCATGAACCCGTGTGACCCTTCTCCTTACCAAACAACCAAATACAGATAAATCAGTTGATTTGTATACTACCTGCCAGAACATAATTAAGTAGGCCGCCCTTTGTTTGCATTATAGTCTATATTCTTACGAGCTCCTTGCAGGATTAGCTACTTTGATTCTCATTTTGTTCATCGTTGCAAAATGCTTGAGTATACTTTGACAGTATCTTAATTGGATTTCCAATTACCAGACTGGCAGACTGTCTGGTTTTGCCATCTTAATGACTTATTTATCCTATCAATTATTGATCCAATAAGCCAAACAAAAACCTTCCATGCCCCGACTGAATTGCATACCAAATCCATGGCACGACTCTTAAAGTCAATTGCAAACAATAAACCCTCTTAAATGAGAGAAATTATTCCGTTCGGAGTCTGGACGGAAACTTATCGTCCGGACTGTGAGTATATATTGTATACAAATAATGTACATACAGTTTGAACCAAATTGTATAAAAAAATTATACAGTGTATATGATGTATAATTCACAGTCCGTAGAGGTACTTTCAGTCCTTACTCCATGCATAATAATTTTCTCCTTAAAAGATAAGCTCTTGAAGCAATACTTCTCACTTTTTATTCACAGTCCTTTCGCTTCCGTGTAGCTGTTCCTGCTCCAAATTCTGAACATTGTCACGCAATAGAACAAAAAGGGAAAACGAAGACCAGTCAGGAATAGAACAAAAGGGGAAACTGACCACAAGGTAAGGTACGCTCGTGATCGACCTTTTACACATTCATTTGGCTTGAATGCGGACGAGTTGCCGACATTAATATCTCCATCACCAGAATATTGCCCAAGTATTAAATAAATAAATAAATGAACTAAAGTCATATGAAGGATTTTTTTTTTTTTTTTTTTTTTTCATATGAAGGACATATAAATCCACTAGAGAGATTCAAAAATATCTTTAAATTTTAATATTTTATATTTAAGTAAAAAAAATAAATTTATATTTGATGTCTCCAAAAAATTATTTAATTAGCATGCATCTTGTAGTAACATTTGGATTGGAAACTTTCAGAATTGACTCACGAATAATAAAATTATAATTGAATTGAACTTCTCAATGAGATAAGCTCATTCACACAGCAAATGATCCGATCTCACTCCAAATGAGCTTCAATTGTGAAATATGTTTAAAATTTATTAACATGAGGGATCAAATAGTCTTTATAATATATTATGCACATATAATACAATCAAGTGACTGAACGAGACAAATCTAACAAGTCTAACATTAATCAATTATGACATCAGTAAGACAGTTAAATATTTGACACGATCTTTAATCAAGAAGATTAATATGGTATAATGGAGTGTTTTGAATTTTGACCAAATTGATCCAAGTCAACATCTAAAAAATGCTATAAAATGAACATCATTCTCTACATAAAAGGGGATTCAAGAACTTATATAGCTAAAGAATTCTATAACAATTTATGGCGATCACCGTCGATGATCACCATCAATAATCTCCGCCAATATTGCCAAATTTTCATCATACAACTATTGTTGGGTTTTAACTATCCATTTCGGGACAATTATTTTGTTAATCTTTACAACAAAAATCAGATAACTGTATCCATCCAATTATGTATAATCTCATCTTTACTCCATTGTGAAGAATGATTATTGTATCTTCTATTATACAGTGGATTGCTACAATTAGGTTGAACCCTATGATTTTCTCATTTTTGGATTTTTCATATAAACAACTTTCCTTCTTTCACAACTTTTTCTGGTGGCATTAAATTTTTGTCCAAAACTAAAATATTAAAGATATACTCTCCTGCCCGTAAATTCTCCAATACATAATAATGTTATTTATAAATTTTAAAAAATATATATATTTATGATTTGAAAAATATAAATATTAATCGCCCCTATTTTAAAATGCTCATACTATAATTCTTAATTTCTCATTTGAATAAAAGTATTACTTAAGCAACAATGATACTACTAAATTCAAATGAGATTGGGCTGACACAGCAAATTCAAACTTTATTCTATGTTTTTCTTTATGAGAATAAGTGAAACTATAAAATATATCATTAATGGGAGAAATTATTCTGTGCGGATACCGAACGGTCCGGAGATCAATCAGAAAGCGCCATATCAGCTGGTACATAGCGGTATCAAGCATCGGTACAAAGCAAAAAAAATGACATGATACACTATAGTTGGTCTCTCGACGCCATCCGGTCCGCACAAAATAATTTTTCCAATAACGGGCCCACATGTAAGCATAAAAGACTAACCGGCATTGGAAGGTGATGGTTTTATTATTTAATTTTTTTTACATAAGATATTTTCAGCAGATTCGGGAGCATTAAAGAAGTGTTTTGCAATTAGATGTGCTGTATATTCTCCTAAAGAACTGGAAAAAATGCACAGCCTGAGGTAGTTGCAGGCTTTCAGCCAAAAAACCAGCGATGGATGAAGAAAACTCTCTGCACACAATTAGATCTGATTCACAACTCATCCTTTTGTCATTCTCTGCAGCAATTTATTGCCTTTTTTTTAGAGAATTTTTAGGGCTTAAGCGCGATATATTCAACAAATACATAAATGTAATGAAGCAAAGATGCAGAGCAATTACAGCAATAAAGAAAGAAAGTTCAATGTGCAGAAGGAAACTGTAGTTGAGCCCAAGATTAGGAAGTTGTGGTCCGGAGCTTTGACTCTATCAATGGCAAGAATTTGAGCTCACTAAGCTTTTAAATTTTAACAAACTAGAAAAGAAGAAGCAATCAAATGCTTAGTATTGTAGCAGCAAAAACAGAGCGAAGGACTCAGCCCCAGAAACTAATCTGAGTGAATGTAGTAGTAGAGCTTGTAAATGGTGGAAGATAATTTCAGGATCTTACCAACACGACACAATCCAAAGCACATCAGGACCACTGGGCTCCAATATTGTCTTGCAAGAGGATGAAAGGCAATAAAGAAGATAGCATAACTTCACCTTCAACTGGAAGACAACACAAATGTCACACCCCGGATCCGGAAGGCGGTACATCCCGACAACACGGGACCGATTAAGGGATAAAAAAAATGTTTTGTATTCACAAAGAGAACATGCATATATAATAGATACAAGATGATATATATATGCATCAGAGTAAACAAATGAAGTGAAATAAAATTATTCTATTACTAGAAGTTTAATTAACCAATACATCCAAATGACAGTAGTTTTGAAACAAGTCAACATGAATGTAAATATAGCAAAAGAAGAAAAGAAAATTACCCAATCCATAGAAAACATAAACATAATAAACTACTACAAAATAATAAATATAAAAAATATATACTACTAGTAAACCTGCTCCTGAGATGGCGGTGCACCAAACAAGCCTAAAAGAGCTGTTGAAAAGGACAACATGTGAGTTTGATAAATCAAACTCAGTAACTAATACTTATTAAAGCATAAACGACAAAGAAATGGGGCATGTAATATGGACAACCAAATGGTAGAAGTAATGATCTAGAGTCATCAAACAGATGTCATGTTTCCTACAACAGAAATCTAATATGCTAATGACATTAATATATGTGAAAAATCACAATCAATGCAATTATTTTAATGCCTAAAAATCACTGATATTATATATATAATCACATAGTGTAAGGAGCCATTAATAATCAACAGGGGTTATGTAATTCAACAAGACAATTACAATTTATATAATAAAATGATTTATAACATAAGTGCATGTACCACAATAAATAAAACTAATGTGATATAACAATATGACATTTATTGCATTCAATCAAGAGCATGTATGAAAATTTCAATTTGATTTAGAAGAGATTATGCATCAATAAACCAAGAATATTCTATTTATGAAGCTTCTAATTCATTATGTGCAAATGCGTACAATACAGGAATCCACAATGACAGAACTGGCCACTTAATAACAAAAGATCTAGCAATAGAATCAAGAATAACTCTCCTAACTAAGAAAGGACGTTTATCCTATAAATAAATAACAGTTGCTCATCGTGGTTGCCACAAACTTTGACCTCAAAAGCGGCTTGCTCGTAGAGCCCTGCATTGGGTACCCATACCCACACCCACCCATATACCCACCCATACCCAATGGGTATGGCTGGGTATGGGTACGCCCTTGACCTTGTGGGTGGGTATGGGTGGATACTCAACATCAGGGGACAAACCAATTTACATTACTAATCACCATATGCATGCAATATATCACAGTAATCCTTACTATGCAGTGCGCAACACTGAACTACGTCGCGATCACGATAAATTTTGACGTGTCTTAAAAGTTTGCAGTCAGAGAAAATGGCAAAAAATCTCAAGGCTATTAATCCGTGGCAAACTGCATTCAAGGAGCGTGGAAAGTGGTGGAAGTGGGTGGGTATGACATCCCGAAAGTCACCATAAGTGAGCAAGGTTGGGCAAGGCTCGCCAGCGCAGAGTGTGGGTACCCAACTAGGACCCCATGTAGGGCTCTGCTTGCTTTACTCCATCAAGCGATGATCCTTAAAATAGCAAAGACAAAATAACATTAAGCACATCCATTAAGGTATAATGAAGACTATCATAATCAATATTAACCATGACATGAACACCAAAATTAATTATGAACAATAATATAATGTAAAAATATATAAATCACCTAGAGTTTAAACTAAGGACATTAAACTTAGATAAAATTTCCTCTTCAAAGTGATACAAAATTCCTATGAGAAATTTAAAGCCATGCAAAATATTCAAATCAAATTTAGCCTTGCAAATAGAAATGGAAAGAACTTTTACATGGACTATTAGAACCATGAGAAGGAGAAAGAGAGAAGGAAATAGGGAAAACTAACTGTGCAAGGAGAGGGGGTTCAGAAGAATTCACCGAGAGCTGATATTGCGTGGAAGGAGAGATTTTTTTGGTTGCGAAAGGGAGAAAAGAAGTAAAAAAAGTGATGCCATAAGATACCTATTGGGTTAAATTGGAGAGAGAGAGAGAGAGAGAGAGAGAGAGAGAGAGAGAGAGAGAGAGAGAGGGTGCCGTGACTGGGAGCTGTTCGGTTCAGTCTTGTGCGAGGGAGGCGAAGATTGTGCAGCTGATTGTGTGCGTGAAAGGAGGTGGGGCAGCTTGCTTGCATGCAGAAGGACTTAGACTGGGTGAACCGATTCAGGTTACAATAACAAATCTCAATAAAATCAAAGTCATATATTATTAATTAAAATAGTTTATTCAAGCTGAAATTTTAATTTATAAATAATGGTGCTCTTGTTATAAATAATCTTATCATAGACATTGTCATTGCATTTTCTCCACATGTGAAAGAGTGGAGCAAAGATGATGAGAGATAAAGATCTAAGAGAAAAATTCAATGAGTCTTTTGCGCACATATCCAACCAAGTTCTCTTGCGAGAAGAGCAACAATTGATCAACAAGGTATGCATGAAAATTTTTCAAGAAGAACACCAGTATACCATTGCATGACCAAGCATAGCAAATAAAGTTGGCAATAGCCTAGCCTTTGTTATCAAGAATTGAGTTACGAGACATGACAATCCTAGGGATAGCAAAGGAATTTAAAGAGAGTGCTCCCTATGCACTCACTATAATGAGAAATTATTACGTGCGGACATTGGTCGTAAAGCTACGTCCAGACTCCAATAAAAATATGATGTGTGGACTAGTGTATTATTAGATATTACTATGTATTGATGTGTATTAACTATGTATTGGTGTGTATTATATGAGTTTTTGTGTGTAGTAACTAATACACATTAATATTAATGTTTATTGATATGTATTAGCTATATATTACTGTGTACTAGCTAATACACAACAATATGCAATTAATACACATTAATACACATTAATATATAACTAAAACATACCAATATACAACTAATACACACTAAAAATATCTAGTATATAGCAATACATGGCTAATATACACCAACATACAATAATACTTAGTAATACATTAGTTCACGTGTCATATTTTCATTGGAGTATAGATGTAGCTCCCTGTCCCGTGTTCGCGTAATAATTTCTCCCAAACACGCTCAGTCACACCAAAGAAAGGTCTTGTAAACTATATGGGTATGAACCCATTTTAAAAAAACAACATGCTCAATAACCTAAAGTTCACATTTCAATTAGTAATTAGATTACAACTAACAAAGGCACCCTAAACCATAAACTATGTCCTAATTTAATTCTCCATGATATTTTAATCATTATGAATTTTAAATTTAACATGTTATTTGTTGGTGCACTCATGACAAAATAAACAACTTACCCTGACTTTTTGTTATGACAATATATCATCTAGGACAATAATAGAGGATAATTGGTAAGTGTAAAAGACAAGGAGACATTAGAAGCTGAATTATATGCCCATGCTATTTCAGGCCATGACATCTAGCACAACATATTTGGACAACCTTCTTATGAGAGGCTGAATCATGTAAAAGATGAGCTAAAAGATGGTCTAACTAAATTTTGCAAGAATGGTTTTTGTTACATTTTTTCGTAATATATTAAATCAAAGGTCAAAACTCATATTAACAAAAAAAATTCAAACATTTAGATGTGATAATGCCAATGATTGTATCTCACATATTTTTCTTCAATAATAAAAGTATTATACATCAACAGTCGTGTGATGCTAAACCCAAATAAAATATAATCATCGAAAGAAAGCATCAACATCTCTTAATGTTGTCAGGGCCTTGTACTTTCAGTCACATATCTCTATTCATTCATGGAATGAGTTTATACTTACCACTATATTTCCAATCAATCAAACCCCTTCCTAGCTTCTTGAAAATAAAATGTTATACGAATTGTTATATGATACTACGATCATTACTCAACATTTAGAGAGTCTTTGGGTGTCTTGATCTTGTTTCAACTCACCCATCAACTAGCTAAATTTTATGTGTTTTTTTAAGACTGAGTACCCACGTAGGTGACTCTAAGTTCTTGAAGGGCAGTTGCGTTCTCAAAACTTTATTTATTATGGATGGGTTGAGTGTGATCTTTGGCTACTTCTCTTAAGTGACTCTAAAACTTAGCAAGCTTATTTGGATAGGTTTTGAAATTTCTAAGGCTTCATTTGTGATGATTTTTTTACTGCTTCTTAAAGCAGCTTTTTAGTACAAAAATTTTAAATTTTATACTAAAAAACTGTTTTAAGAAGCAGAAAAAAGCTATCCCAAATGAAACCTAAATCTGTTTAGTAAGCATAAATGTGCCCAAGTGCTTATATAGATGAACACTTTATATCTCTTCACTGCATACATTTTAATAATAAATTTAAAATATTTCTATGATGCATACATTTATATATATATATATTATTCAAACACATTGCTTCAAAGTAATATTAAATTGTATTTAATATTTAGTTTTTTTCCTGAAAAAAATACCACTAAAAAAACAAATATCAATAATTCACAAGTCCCAAAAAAAAAAAACCAAAAAAAAAAATCATTTGCCTCGTCACCTTTGCTTTTAAATTCACCCAAAACCCCTCCTTTCCGCCTCATCCCACTCACCTTTCGCTAAGCCATGGCTCTCCTCCACTGCTTCCTCCTTCTCCTCCTTCCTTTCTCCCTCGCCACCTTAAACCCCTGCTCCTCCCCTTCCACTACCGGCGACATTACTCTCCTCCACATCAACAGCAGATGCTCTCCCTTAATCTCTTCGCACACCACCCCCTTTGACTCCCTCCTCCAACTCACCCGCCGTAACGACCCCGCCCGCCTCTCCTTCCTCGCCTCCCTCTCCACCTCCTCCGTTCCCATCGCCTCCGGACAACACATCGTCGACACCGCTATCTACCTCCTCCGCGCCAGCATCGGCTCCCCACCTCAATCCCTCTATCTCGCCCTCGACTCTGCCGCCGATGCCTCCTTCCTCTCCACCTCCAACTTCTCCTCTTCTTCCACTTTCCAACCGCTCCCTTGTTCCTCCTCCCTATGTTCCCTCTTCACACCCCTCCCCTGTTCCTCCCCTTCCTCTCTCTGCACCTACAACCAATCCTACGGCGGCGACTCATCCTTCTCCGCCGCTCTCGCCCAAGACACCCTCCACCTCGCCGGCGACACCATCCCAGCTTTCACATTCGGCGCCGTCACCTCCGCCACCGCCGGCCCTTCTTTCCCGAAACAGGGCCTCCTTGCCCTCGGCCGAGGCCCTGCCTCCCTCCTCTCCCAAACAACTTCTCTCTACCACTCCGTCTTCTCCTACTGTCTCCCTAGCTACAACTCCTACTACTTCTCCGGGTCCCTCCGACTCGGCCCGCTCCGTCAGCCCGCCCGCATTCGCTCCACTCCTCTCCTCTTCAACCCCCACCGGCCCTCCCTCTACTACGTCAACCTCACCAGCGTCAGCGTGGGTCGGGTTCGTGTCATAACCCCACCCAACTCATTCGCGTTCGACCCGAACACCGGCGCCGGCACCGTAGTCGACTCCGGTACCGTCATCACCCGCTTCGTGGCAACCGCTTACACCGCCATACGCGACGAGTTCAGGCGGCAAGTGAACGCGACAAACGGATACGAGTCGCTGGGCGCGTTTGACACCTGCTTCTCGACAGCGACTAATGATGGAATCGTGACGGCGCCGCCGGCGGTGACTTTGCATTTGGACGGGTTGGATCTCGTGTTGCCAGCGGAAAACTCGCTGATTCATAGCAGTGGGCGGCCACTGGCGTGTTTGGCGTTGGCGGCGGCGCCAGCGAATGTGAACGCGGTGGTGAACGTGATCGCGAGCTATCAGCAGCAGAATCACAGGGTTCTGGTCGACGTGCCTGGAGCCAGAGTAGGGTTTGCGCGGGAATTATGCAGTTAAGCGGTTTTTCGTACGTGGGTGCGGAAATGGGTGGACTTTCGGGTGTGTTTTAGATAATAACGGGCCCGTGGGACCAGCGTTTCACGGGAGCGTGAGGGAGGGCTGATGCTTTTGTTTGATTGTGAATTGCGGTATGGCAATAATTGTCGCTATTGTTCGTCTCGTCGAGGTTAAATTTGTAACTTGTAAGTTTGTTTAATATCGTGAAGATTTAAAATAAATCTTAAAAATATCAGATTTATTTTAATATGAGTATACTATATAAATAATTAATTAATATTTTATTTTATTTTGTTTAAAATAAATTAAAAATATTTATTTTTATACATCAAGATATTTTAATTCTTTTTTTTTTTGGGAAAAAAATTGTTTAGATTTTCTCCATGAAATTTAAGCTATTTATTTCATAAATTAAAGTTTCATTTATATTTTATTAAAATCAGTGCAAAAAAATAATTGCCTTGTTGCGGGCTAGAAAATACGCGGCGATAGAGATTTAATTCTACGTCTTAGCGTTGTACGTATAACTAGCACACACAGAGAACACAAGATTTTTTACGTGGAAAACCCTTAAAAGGGAAAAAACCACGAGGCCTAGCCCAGTTGAAAATGGTTCCACTAGATTTTGAGTTGGTTACAAAGGACTGGATCACCTCCAGGGTGAATAGATTACAATCAATTATTTAAGTAAGATGTCGAGTCTTCGGCAGGACGTAGGGACTGAATGTCGGGCCCTGAGTAGGACGTCGGGTCTTCAGCAGAACGTAGGGACTAAATGTCGGGCCCTAAGTAGGACGTCGGGTCTTCAGCAGAACGTAGGGACTAAGTGTCGGGTCTTGAACAAGACGTCGGGTCTTTGGCAGGAAATAGGGACTGAGTGTCGGGCCTTGAACAAGACGTCGGGTCTTTGGCAGGAAGTAGGGACTGAGTGTCGGGCCTTGAACAAGACGTCGGGTCTTTGGCAGGAAATAGGGACTGAGTGTCGGGCCTTGAACAAGACGTCGGGTCTTTGGCAGGAAGTAGGGACTGAGTGTCGGGCCTTGAACAAGACGTCGGGTCTTTGGCAGGAAATAGGGACTGAACGTCGGGTCTCAAAGTGGTGGTCCGGCGAGGTCCTGTGGTGGTCCGGCGAGGTTCCTGCGGTGGTCCGGCGGTGGTCCGACGAGATTCCTGCGGTGGTCCGGCGGTGGTCCGACGAGGTTCTACGGTGGTCCGGCGGCTGTCGAGGAGGAATTCCTTCCTTCTCTCTCTCCTTCTCTTCTCTTCTTCTCTCTCTTGCTTAGCATCCTCTCTTGTGAAGAATGAGGGCTCTATTTATAGATTTTCTGGAGTGGCATGGTCCGTAAATAGGTGTGAGATCAAGGGCGAATAGGGAGTGATCAAATGGACGGCCGATATTGAATCCTATGATCGTGCACCGTTCGTTGGACATTTGGAGGCCTTAATGATGTCGGAATTTAGTGATCTTGGGCTCGTTGGATTCGTCTCGTCGAGCCGTTCGATTCGAGTATAAGCTCGTCAAAATCGGAGACCGTTTGGTAACTCAAATTGCAGTTTGAACCTTCCAACAGCGCTTTGAGCTCTTGATTCGGACTCATTTGGGCTCCGATTGGGTTGATCTTGGTGTCGATAGGTTCGTATTTCCGAGACGCTCAGTTCGACAGTAAGCTTGCTGAAATCGGAGTTCATATGCTCCCGGATTTAATTTTTGAAGTTTCCAACTAGCTTTTGCTTCGAGATTCGTGCCCAATCAAGCTAATTTTGTGATGACGTATCAGTTGCCCCCCTATTTTCGGACGTCGAAGCCCTAGGAGTCCGAAAATATAAGGGTCAACATTTTGCGTTGGCCGAATAGCAAAAATCGCTTCCCATAAGTTGAAATTTTGCAAAAAACAAGTCAAGGAGGCCTCGATGAGCTCTGAAAGTGCCAAAATTGAGTCCGGAACGTCGAAAAACGTGTCCGGGGACCCCAAAAATGTCGAAAACGGAGTTTCCGCCTGGGCCGCCCGGGCCGCGCCTGCGGCCCGCGCTGCAGCCCGCGCGGCGGGCTGCTGGGCCGCCTCCTGGCCCGCGCGGCGGCCCGCCTGGGCCGCCTAGGCCCGCCTGGACCCGCGCGGTCAGCCCGCCTGGAAGCTTCCCACCGCCTCATTTGAACGAACGGGCGGGTCTGTTCAGCCCACCGACCTAGTGGGCCCCACCTGTGCAGAAAAAGGGGTTTTTTAGGCATTTTTAAGCCTTTTTAGGCCGAAAAAAAATGCCTAAAAAATCCTAAAAAATTCCAAAAAATTCCGAAAAAATTCAGAAAAATTTAGAAAATTTTGGAAATTGAAAATTCTAGAAACTTCTCTCCTTTCTCCCAAAAACCTATAAATAGGGCCTTAAACCCTTTAGAAAATCACTCCACTCCTCTTGCTCTTCTCTTTTCTTCTCTTCTTCTCCTCCTTTCTTCTCTTCTCCCTCTGTCCTTTCTATTGAGGCCTTCCCTCAGTTTTCTGAGGCCCCTCTCTTGGCAAGGAAGTTCGGAGATCTTCTCCCTCTGTCCTTTCTATTGAGGCCTTCCCTCAGTTTTCTGAGGCCCCTCTCTTGGCAAGGAAGTTCGGAGATCTTCTCCCTCTGTCCTTTCTATTGAGGCCTTCCCTCAGTTTTCTGAGGCCCCTCTCTTGGCAAGGAAGTCCGGAGATTTTCCCTTATCCCTCTTTTCTTCGAGAGATCTTGTGGAGTTTCGATGTTTGGTGGTTGGTAATGGAGGTCGGATAGACCGTTGTAAGGAGAGAGGTTGGAATGACGGGCAAACTTCCGGCATCGGGGAGAAGTATGATGACAGGCATGAATTCAACATCGGGTAGTCATACAGCGTCGGGTAGAAGACCGACGAAAGTCTATTAACTGGTAGAAGTCCGACGACAGGGAGAAGTCTGACGTAATGTAGAAGTTCGGCCTCAGGCAGAAGACCGATGAAAGTTTGTCGATGGGCAGAAGTCCGACGATGAGTAGAAGTCCGCTGATGAGCAGAAGTTCGACGACAAGGAGAAGTCCGACGTCGTGTAGAAGTATGGCCTCGGGTAGAAGTCCGATGAAAGTTCATCGACGGGCAGAAGTCCGACGACGAGTAGAAGTCCGCTGACGAGCAGAAGTTCGACGACGGGTAGTAGTTTGACAACGGACATGAATCCAACGAAAGGTGGAAACTTAACGTCGAGTAGAATTCTAACGTCGGGGAAAAGTGCGACATCGGGCAGAAGACCGATGAAAGTTCGTCGACGTGCAGAAGTCCGACGACGAGTAGAAGTCCGCTTACGAGCAGAAGTCAGACGACCTGGAGAAGTCCGATGTCGGGTAGAAGTCCGTCGAAAGTCCTGCAAGGCAAAAGTTCAGTGACAGGAGAAAATTCAAAATTTGGTAGAATTTTAATATTATGGAGAAGTAAGATAGAAGTCCATTGACAACATTCTGGCAATGTTAACCAAGGATGTGAGACCTTCCCGAGGTTGTATGCCGGAGCCCTGCTCGACGACGTTAACCTGTGTGGAAGAGGTCGGGAGAATCCGCCAAGGATGTAAGACCTTTCCAAGGTTGTATATCGGAGCCTTTGCTCGACGACGTTAACCTGTGTGGAAGAGGTCGGGAGAATCCGCCAAGGATGTAAGACCTTTCCGAGGTTGTATGTCGGAGCCTTTGCTCGACGACGTTAACCTGTGTGGAAGAGGTCGGGAGAATCCGCCAAGGATGTAAGACCTTTCCGAGGTTGTATGTCGGAGCCCTGCTCGACGACGTTAACCTGTGTGGAAGAGGTCGAGAGAATCCACCAAGGATGTGAGACCTTTCCGAGGTTGTATGCCGGAGCCCTGCTCGACGACGTTAACCTGTGTGGAAGAGGTCGAGAGAATCCACCAAGGATGTGAGACCTTTCCGAGGTTGTATGCCGGAGCCCTGCTCGACGACGTTAACCTGTGTGGAAGAGGTCGGGAGAATCCACCAAGGATGTGAGACCTTTCCGAGGTTGTATGCCGGAGCCCTGCTCGACGACGTTAACCTGTGTGGAAGAGGTCGAGAGAATCCACCAAGGATGTGAGACCTTTCCGAGGTTGTATGCCGGAGCCCTGCTCGACGACGTTAACCTGTGTGGAAGAGGTCGAGAGAATCCACCAAGGATGTGAGACCTTTCCGAGGTTGTATGCCGGAGCCCTGCTCGACGGCGTTAACCTGTGTGGAAGAGGTCGGGAGAATCCACCAAGGATGTGAGACCTTTCCGAGGTTGTATGCCGGAGCCCTGCTCGACGACGTTAACCTGTGTGGAAGAGGTCGGGAGAATCCACCAAGGATTGACTATCTGGTGATTGAGCTACAATAACGATTATGTATTTGCTCGAGTCAAGGATATTAAAGTTCACTACTTTTGCGAATTTATCAATACAATTTTACTCGAAGAAGATAAGGAGATAAAGTCTTATAAAAACATAGCTCCCTAAGACAGCTTAAGGAGGGAGAAGCTACAAACACCACAAACAACATTCAAAATTAAAGATAGATAGTACTGAAGTCACACAATGCTAAAGACATACGATACTTAAAACAAGTAGTACTATTGTGCTCTACGCAATTAAAACTTGGTAAGGCGTTGATAGGCCCCCAGCAATGGTTCCAATTTCTCCCACTATTTGGCGATTGTTTACCGACTGCCTTTGTTGTTGATTCTGCCCCCCAGTCGGACCAACTTCTTCTCGGGCTGGTGTATTCTTGATGAATTGTCGGAGATATCCTTGTCGGATCAGTCTCTCAACTTCTTCCTTGAGCTGCCAACATGCTTCAGTAGTGTGCCCACGGCTACGGTGGAAGTGGCAATATTGCTCTTGGTTTCCGACGTTGGGTTTTAAAGGGTGTGGCCATTTTACGTTCTCTTGATCCCGGATGGCCATTAATACATTTGCTTGGGATGTATTGAGTGGTGTGTACTCCTTTTCTTGACGAGGTTCTTGTCGCGGCTGTGAGGGTCGAGGAGGAAAATTGTAGTTTCCTTGCTTATTCCTTTGTGAGGGGGGATTCTCCGTCCCTGGGGGATTCTTACGCTTCCCGGTCGTCTGCTCAAATTGCTTTCTATGAGCATTGATGGCATCATCGGCGGAGATTTGAGCCTCTATTCGATGGATTAGATCCGCATATGAATGGACCGTATCTCGCATGAGTGCTGAGTAGAAGGGGCCTGGGCGGAGTCCTCCAAGAAATACACCTCTAAGCAATTCGGGATCTACCCTTGGAATTTGTCGGGCTTCCGTAGAAAACCTCTGGAAGTATTCTTTAAGGGATTCACCCTCGTTCTGACGTATCCCTGAAAGGTGGGAGGAATCTTTAATCGTCCTTCGGTTGGCGACAAACTGTTCGACAAACAGTTTGGCCAATTTAACGAATATCGAGATGGATCGGGCAGGCAGTGAGTAGAACCATGTTCGGGCTTGCCCTTTAAGGGTGGCAGGAAAAACTTGACAGAGCAAAGCGTCCGGGGCCTGCTGGATATGCATAATAGTGCGATAGTGGTCGATATGCTCGTAGGGGTCTGAAGTTCCATCATACGAATCAATATTCGGGAGTTTGAATCTTGCCGGAACGGGGTACCGGAGGACAGCTTCGGTGAAAGGTGACGATTCGTGAACTTCCCGTTGGCGAAGGGAGTGCCTGATACCCCCTGTAGGGAACTCTTCTCGGACTAATCTTCGTAACTCATGCCGTAGAGTATTACGGGGGAGTTCAGTGACGCGCTGTTGGTCTAAGTCCTCGGGGACGTCCGGCGGCATATGCTGTCGGTGACCCGTGCGCGAAGGATGGGTAGAGCTTGCTGTATCGGCGAGCTCATTCTCTAGACGTGTAGGAGGACGCATCCTTGGTGGAGGAAGGGGGACTTCGACATGAAGAATGTCTTCAAATCCTGGCTGATCTTGCGGGAGAAGAGCATCTTCTTGGGGTACCGGCATTGGTCCTCGAGCTCCCCTTAAAAGCTGAAGGATCTCATTTTGAGATTCCTCCATTTTTCTGATACGTTCTTCTAGGGACGGCCCTGAAGTTCCTTCTCCTGTAGGGTGTCGGTTATTGGGGTGAAAAGAGGTAGATGCCTGTCGTCCTTGATTCAGGGACTGATTCCTGGATTGGTGTGAATTAGAGCGGGAGGTTCCCATGATGCGATGGCTACGCCTGTTGACCATTGGAGGATTCCTTAGTGTAGTGGGATTAGCTTTCCCACAGACGGCGCCAATCTGTTGCGGGCTAGAAAATACGCGGCGATAGAGATTTAATTCTACGTCTTAGCGTTGTACGTATAACTAGCACACACAGAGAACACAAGATTTTTTACGTGGAAAACCCTTAAAAGGGAAAAAACCACGAGGCCTAGCCCAGTTGAAAATGGTTCCACTAGATTTTGAGTTGGTTACAAAGGACTGGATCACCTCCAGGGGTGAATAGATTACAATCAATTATTTAAGTAAGATGTCGAGTCTTCGGCAGGACGTAGGGACTGAATGTCGGGCCCTGAGTAGGACGTCGGGTCTTCAGCAGAACGTAGGGACTAAATGTCGGGCCCTAAGTAGGACGTCGGGTCTTCAGCAGAACGTAGGGACTAAGTGTCGGGTCTTGAACAAGACGTCGGGTCTTTGGCAGGAAATAGGGACTGAGTGTCGGGCCTTGAACAAGACGTCGGGTCTTTGGCAGGAAGTAGGGACTGAGTGTCGGGCCTTGAACAAGACGTCGGGTCTTTGGCAGGAAATAGGGACTGAGTGTCGGGCCTTGAACAAGACGTCGGGTCTTTGGCAGGAAGTAGGGACTGAGTGTCGGGCCTTGAACAAGACGTCGGGTCTTTGGCAGGAAATAGGGACTGAACGTCGGGTCTCAAAGTGGTGGTCCGGCGAGGTCCTGTGGTGGTCCGGCGAGGTTCCTGCGGTGGTCCGGCGGTGGTCCGACGAGATTCCTGCGGTGGTCCGGCGGTGGTCCGACGAGGTTCTACGGTGGTCCGGCGGCTGTCGAGGAGGAATTCCTTCCTTCTCTCTCTCCTTCTCTTCTCTTCTTCTCTCTCTTGCTTAGCATCCTCTCTTGTGAAGAATGAGGGCTCTATTTATAGATTTTCTGGAGTGGCATGGTCCGTAAATAGGTGTGAGATCAAGGGCGAATAGGGAGTGATCAAATGGACGGCCGATATTGAATCCTATGATCGTGCACCGTTCGTTGGACATTTGGAGGCCTTAATGATGTCGGAATTTAGTGATCTTGGGCTCGTTGGATTCGTCTCGTCGAGCCGTTCGATTCGAGTATAAGCTCGTCAAAATCGGAGACCGTTTGGTAACTCAAATTGCAGTTTGAACCTTCCAACAGCGCTTTGAGCTCTTGATTCGGACTCATTTGGGCTCCGATTGGGTTGATCTTGGTGTCGATAGGTTCGTATTTCCGAGACGCTCAGTTCGACAGTAAGCTTGCTGAAATCGGAGTTCATATGCTCCCGGATTTAATTTTTGAAGTTTCCAACTAGCTTTTGCTTCGAGATTCGTGCCCAATCAAGCTAATTTTTTGATGACGTATCATGCCTAAAATTCAATATTCACACTACAATTTAAGGTACGAACTCTAAACTAGTTTTATATTTTATTATTAATCACCAAACCAAATTTAAAAAAAAAAAAAAAATAGGACCAACTGTACAATCCTATGCACAACCAATAATAATGATAATGATAATAATAATATCAAATTATTATTATTATTAATTATTATTATCATTGTTAATTTGGTGTTGAAATGATAAAATGACAATTAAGTTGATTCTGTTTTTCATCAGCGTAAGGAGACCTGAGGGCAAGACTGTCATTTTATCCTTATCAAATCATTCCAAGAAAAAATTTGGCCCACCTTGTTCAATAAGACATTTCTCTAAACTTATTTGTGCAATAGGGACCAAATTTATATTGGTTTGTCTAATAATAGAGTGTTATTGTTTAGATCAACGCTGGAATTCAGTAGAAAACCTGAAAAAAAAAAAAAGCAAAATTATAGTTAATTAGAGAAAAATATTATTGTGGACACTGGATCAGTTATCATGTTGTGATAGATTGATGCTAGCTAATTTCTAATTTGTTAGCTCTTAGCATGAATTTATGAAACAAAGAAACATGTTAGTTGCTTATTACATGTATAATCACATATGATTTTATAGATATTTAGTAGGTAGCACGTGGGTATTGATAGAGGAACTCGCTCTCAAAAGGAGACCAATGACAATACCTCATCTAGCGATCCAAGAGGTGATGCTTGCTTGGAGACTGCAGAAGAACTTGCACAATGCAATCAACGGGCACTACTCACATGGGCCCACTTAGGAGTTCACCCTTTTTGCGGGGCGAATCAGGGACACTCATCAAGCCGGTAATTCGACATCCATCGCATGACCATATTGCTGCCTCAACCACTTGCTCTCTTCTGTAGTGATCATCCTCATACAAGCCCACCAAGCCCAGTAATAGGAAAGCAGTCATTCTAAGCCATTAATTCATTTTGTCGCTATCACCTAACATCCACTTGCCTCTCTCCTTTTCAGGCGACCTGAGATCTCAACCATATAACTAACAACAGTAGCAAGTCTGCTAGTCGCATATCTGCTATCTCAGCACATGCCCATAGACTCGCCGAAGCATATACACCTACTTGCCACTATAGAGCTTGTCCATAGATCACTTGCTAGAATCCTTCCGTCCTCATAGACTTTTCAACCAATCAGATGACAACACTTGTTTTTGATTTTCTATGTAGCATTATATTTTTTCCCCATTTTTTTTGTAATATTTTTTGTAGCTCTCACAACCTTATAAATAAGGATGTTGATAAGTAATTGTGGGCTTTTGCTATACTTTTGACTGATTTAGTAGCTTACATATTGATTTTATGAAAACTAATCGTCCATCCCAAATCACCTTGGACTTATGATACTACAATCATTCAAAAGGGTAATGATGATTTAGTATAATTTTTAGATATGACTTCATATGACTCTAAATTATCTAAATATTTTTAACCATAGGCACATTGGCAAAGTATTACCATCTATGTTTTAAAATTATTAATTATCTTTGTTTTCTTCCATTAAATGCACTTTCATGCAAAAAAAGTAGATTCATTCAACTCCTTGCAAGAAGCCTCCTAAGAATTCTTGCTTGAATACTCAACAATTAATAATTTTATCTTAATTAAGTGAGGTATATAGTGAGTATCCAAATGTGAACCTAATACTTTTTCCATCTATGCTAAATTCTTATTAATATCACGTGTTCAAATATCGTGCAGTACAAACTATCATATATGGTGATATATCACGAGTAACATTATCTTCTTCTACTATGAAGAAGTCTGTATATGAAACTGCTATCGACTTGATTTGAGATATGAAAAAACAATTTAAAATTTAAAATTTATAATATAATATTGAAGGTAAAAAAGATACAATAATTCCTTTTTTTTCAAAGAGTAATAGTAGAAAGGATGATATTTTCCAAATTTAATGGCACACTCCTTTGCAATTCATCTTATCCAAAAATATTTTTTTTAGTGAATTTAACATTTTTTGTTCATAAATTATCTAAGTCTTTGAAGTCAATAATGAGAATATTCAACTATTTTTAAAATTAATTTTGCATTAAAAATGTGTTTGTTTTGGATTGAAATTGAATGGACAAATTTAAAAGCAAAATATATCTTAATTATTAAAGCATTATATTTATTTTTAAATCAATGAAATTTATAATAATTTTCTCAAAATAGTTTTAGTGATTTTGAGATAAAATTTTAAATTTGGTACGAAAATTTTGAGCATTTTTTTAATCCTCAAAAAGATTTCAGGTATATTTATGCTAAAAGGTAGGGGTGTTATCCAATCTGAAAAATTTGAGTTCGAGTTTACTCACTTAATAAATTTATTGAGTTTGAACATCTATTTCAATCTATTTATTAAATGAGTCAAGTTCGAGTTGGCCCATTAATTCGATTTTGATCTAAAAAATTCATTTATTTTTTTCTAATTTTTTTTATTTGCTAGTATAATTTTTTTTTTCATTTTTAATCAATTAACTTATAATTTATTGGTTACAAATTAATAAAAATATTTTTAATTAAAAAAGAATAAAAGATTATTGGATCAGATTGAGTTTACTAGCGTGTCAGTTTCGGTTCCAAAATTTTTAATTTTTAATTTATTTATTAAATGAATCAAATTGGAGTTGATAAAATTCAAATTGGGTCAATTTTATACCCGAGTCCCGACCGTTGACCCGAGGCATCATAGCCGGAAACCCTCGCTGCCCATCACCACCGTCCACCTAATGTTTGTTTTGACGGTCGGATGTGGCGAATCGCGGGAAGCCGGCGGTGCACTTCGCCTGTTCCGGTGCTCCCTCGTAATTTCATGCTCCAACCTCGACAAATAGACAAAGAAACGGATCCGAAACCCGTTATTCATTGATGGCTTATGGAATAGCGTTTAACATTGCAGATCCGGAGGAGCACCGGATAAATTTATCCTTTCCGTCCGATTTCGATTTCTATTGGCGGAAGAGCTCTGGCCCATTCCGATACTTGCCGTCTCTCCTTTGTATCCTTTGCATTTTCAATCGACAGTGCTGCGACGGCGCGGCGTTAGTTACTGGCGCGGCCGGCGTCGGCGACTTTCGCCGGAGATCTATGTGTGGCGTCGAGCAGAGATCCGAAATTCTTAATCAGTGGGCGGCGTTGGATAGATGCCCGGCCGGTGGGATCTTGGGTTCCATGGCGCTGTGGCGTTGGTTCTGGTCGTTTTCGTGCACGTTGTCTGGATGGCAGTTTGCCGCAGATGGAAGCTGGCACAGGCAAGGAGGGAGGAGGTTGAGTTCCTTGCGCGGCTGGCAGCGGAGGAGTCGGCTAGGGAGGAGATGGAGGCCACTCTTACTTACGTCCCGGCGTCAATTGAAAGCTCTGGCGTAGAATACGTTGGGGGAACTTGGCGTTTCGAGTGTGCCGTCTGCCATATGCCCACCAGCACGAGGTGCTCTCGCTGTAAAACAGTCAGATACTGGTTGGTCCTCGAACTTTCGGAGTTTCTTGCCCTTGCCCTTGAATAAATTTTTTTCATACCCAGTCCTTGAATAATACATTTCGAAACCCTGACGTTGTATTAGTTTTTCAACTTTGTTATTATATAAGCCTATTTGGAGTACACGTTTATATGCTTGGATTTTTCACCGTTGGGATTGAGGATTTGCGAAAGGGATTATTTGGGTGATTCTTCTTGTATTTAAGTATGCTGTCGGGTTTTTTGAGAGCTGAAGAAGATTGCGATACTTTGGCGTGTGATACTGTGGAAAAGAGGCATAGAGCATGGTTGCATCACCTGTAGCCCGCATGAAAACTGTTTTGATATGCTGTGCCTCTTATGGTATTTCCACATGATGCATGTGCGCTGATTGTTTCTACAGCTTTCTTTGAAGCAACTATAAAAATGGTCAAGTCTTGGTTTTGGGGCATGGATTTGTTTCCAGTCCGCTGCACATGTTGCTCGTTCTGTATTATACAAGAGTAAAATGCCAATCTATATGTATAGTTTTTACATTATTTCGCTATAATAAGTTCTGACAAACTGAGTGTGAATGGTTTGCATGAACTAGCTCAATTATCTATTAATATATGCTCTTTCTTTTGTGTAGACAAGTTAACTTGCTAAGTTCATTTGTAATAAACTGCCAAGTTGCTTAGATGGATTGCTTAGTTGTTCTAGTATGTCTAAAAATTATTTAGTAATTCTGAAGAATTTAACAAATTTTTTTTTGATATCCTGTTAATAATATTGTGAAGAGTAAGAAGATGCCAAATAATTGGATAAAAACATTTTTGAATGAGTCATTTAGCATAAAAAAGATACTTGGAATTGGTGATAAATGTAGGGAAGCTGAACTTATTATTTATAAAATAAAGTGTTGAAAGAAAGTGAACAGTAAGTTAAATAAATTTTACAGTATTAAAGAATCAAATTGAAATTGTGCCAATAAGATTTACAATGGATGTGATTTTTTGTTCAAGGAAATTAATGAATAGTGTAGGGGGTGATTAAAGAATCTTCACATATTATCAAGTGTCATTAGAACTAGTTTGACAATTATTAAGGAGAAAAATGTGTCTATCTTAAAGTTATTAAATATGTGTATGATAAATTAGTGATTAGCATGAGAAGTATTTATGAAGTGGTCAAATAGTTATTGATCATATTTGGGTTTTATCATGATTCAAATTTATTTTTGCATTTTTTTTTTTGTTATGTAATGATTAGTATAGATACTCGAAGTATGGTAACTTATTGTATGATTTTGTTGATGATATAGGATTGATAATTGAGACCTTTATGTAGTAAGATGTTAGAATAATATAGGAAAGTTTTGGAAGATATGGGGAAGTGGACTGTGGAAAGGATCGATTATTTGATATGTAATTTTAAAGGTTGTGAAGTTTATATTAATGTCAAAATTACTAGATAATCAAGTGATATCTTTGTGTGATATAGATATAAATAGTTAAGTAGCTTGATTGTATTACATAAGAATAAGAGTATATAGATAAAGACATATGACATAAGTGTTACAATAAAGTAGAGTGATTAATTGAAAAAGTTCATCTGATGCAAAAAAAATTAAGAGATTAGAATCAAGATTTAAAAGTATATTTTATTAAATTGTTATATGACTAACTATGATATATTTGGTTCAAGTGTTGAGCAATAGAGAAACCTCTCATAACAAATTTAATTGTAAACGCTTAATGTTGAAATGGATATATGTTTAAGTTAATATAATGAAATTTATTAACAAGAGAGATAGTCAGAGTATCTTCCATTCAATTTAAGATGGTGAAAAAAATAAACTTTAGTGGATAGGCAACATTGTTTTATCATACACTCAATGGGGCGTGTCTTGTGTGGGATTAGGTGAGATGCCTTTAGGCATTTAGGGGCCTTTAGTCACATGAGTTGTATGCCCCAAAGTTCCAATCACTGCCCTGGGTGTATGAGGCATACTTGTATGATCCGTTGGACGGTTGGAGAGACTCGTTCCAAACGCTACTAATATTTTAATGAACATTTTAAAGGATTGAAAGGTGGAACTATGGTCTAATAAGTTTTATCAAGTTGTTTTTTATGTCACATAAGCTAAGTCAAATTTAAATTGGCCAACTACTTATTTGTTGAAACCTATTTCCTATTTTTTGCAACCGCATGTAAAAAAAGCTTACTCATCTCCTTGCCCTTTGTCATTTATCTTGTCAATATTGAAGCAACTCTCTCTCTTTCTTTCTTGGTTATCAATCCGATTTTTCCAACAAAGTGTTGAAGTCATCACTTCATTTATAAAGACATCTCATATGGATCTCCCCCATATCTATTGTTGAAGTTATCATTTATGGGTCTCATCTTTTCTAGTCTTAAAGTTCTTGGTGAAGGACCATATGATGATGCCATAGATGAAGTGGAATTTGTTTAGAAAAGTGACTTTAATACTTTAATCCTCATCTCCAACCTATTTTGATGCCTTAGGTGATTAAGAAAACTTTGATGATGAGGAGTTTGAGGAAAAGCTAAGGAATGAATTATTAAATGTATTGCATGTTTATGCTAGGGCGTTCTCTGGAAGCGACACGCTTTATTGCCTGAATACAAGACAAATGTGTAAGGGTTGTTGCACTAACACCATGGTGTAGTTTTAAATAGTCAAGGGTTCCCACATCATGGACGGATGTGAGCAAAGAGCAATTCCATAAAACTAAAATTAGAATATGAATATGGAATATAGGTTCTCTTATAGGGAAATTAAAGAAATTAATAGATATTATGATTGATAGGAAGATAAATATTCTGTGCATTAAGGAAATTAAATGGATTGGAGAGAAGACTAAGGATATTCATATTTTAGGATTTAAATTATGGTATTATATTAAGAGTTGTACAACAAATGGTGTAGATGTGATTGTAGATAAGAATTTAAAGGATAATGTTTTAAAAATTAATAGAATTAAAGATAAAATTATAGCTTTAAATATTATTGTTGATGCTAAGATTATTAATATTTTAAGTATTTATGCTTCTCTAGTAGATTTAGATATGGCTTGAAAATTAAAATTTTTGAATGACTTAGAAGAATTAATACAAAAGATACATTTTGAAGAATAATTTTTTATTGGAGGAGATTTAAATGGACATGTTGGTAGAGAGGTAGATGATTTTAAAAGTATTCATGGTGGCTTTGGGTTTGGAGCGACTAATGAAAGTGGTAAGTCCATATAAGATTTTTCTTTAGCTTATTATTTTGTAATTGATAATATCTTATTTAAAAAAATAGAGCATCTCATCACATATAAAAATGAATATTGTAAAACTCAGATTGATTATTTTCTTATAAGAAAAATAGATTGTCTAGATTGCAAAGATTGTAAAGTTATTCCGAGTGAAAGTTTATGTACTCAACATCATTTATTATTTTTGGACTATAAGATGAAGGGATAGGAAAAAATAAAGTAAAACATTGTTCTAGGATTAGATGGGGGCTTTTCAAAAATATTAATAAAAATATTTTTGGGAGTAAGATGCTAGATTTTAAGATTTTGTCTGTGCATGAGGAAACTAATGTTATGTGTTAAGCATGTTGTAAAATATATGATTGAAGTATCAAAGAGAAAAATTCATAATAGTAAAAATAGTTAGTGGTGAAATCAAAATGTGCAATGAAAGATAAAAAATAAGAAGATTTATTATAAATATTATTTTAAATGTAAAAATTCCGATAATTAGATAAGATATAAAGAAGCCTGTAAGGAGTCTAAAAGAGCAATATGCCATTCAAAGATTTTAGCTTTTAATGATATATATAATAGATTATATACTAGAAGGGTGAAATATATACGTATAAGTTAGCCAAACAAAGATATAAGAGTAATAAGGATTTAGTTCAAGTGAAGCGTATTAAGAATGAAGATCAAAAAGTGCTTTTATTAGAAGAGGATATTCAACAAAGGTGGACGAGATATTTTTCAAAACTTTACAATGAAGATTATGAGAATGCAATTGACTTTAGGATCCCTAAATGAAAATAAAGATTTTTTTTTTTATCAGCATATTAGTAAAATTGAATTTAGAGAAGCTTTAAAGAAAATGAAGTGTGAAAAAACTGTTGGACCTAATGATATTCCAATAGAGGTGTGGTACTTAGGAGATGAATGAATTTCTTGGCTTACTAAACTTTTTTAACATTATTTTGAAGACTAAAAAGATGTCAGCTGAGTAAAGAATGAGTGTGTTGATTCATATTTTTAAGAATAAAGATGATGCTCAAGATTGTGCAAATTATAGAGGAATTAAGTTAATATGTCATACTTTAAAACTATGAGAGAGAGTTATGAAGCATAGGTTGTGGCGTGATACTAGTGTTTCTCAAAATCATTTTGGATTCATGCCGGGTAGGTCTACTATGGAAGCTATACATTTATTGAGAGATTTGATGGAGAAGTATATAAAGAATAAGGAGGATTTGCATATGATATTTATTGATTTAGAGAAAGAATATAAAAAATTCCAAGAGAAGTGCTATGGAGAGTTCTAGGGAAAAAAGGGGTTAATAATGCTTATATTCAAATCATTAAGGATACGTATGCAGAAGTTGCTGCTTGTGTTTAAACACAAGGTAGTTTGACCAAGTATTTTCCTATTTCAGTTGGATTACATCAATGATCAGCCTTAAGCCCACATTTTTTTTGCTTTAGTCATGGATGTTCTCACTGACATTTGCAAGAGATTGTACCTGGTGTATGCTTTTTGTTGATGATATTCTTCTTGTTGATAAGACTAGAGAGGGAGTTGAAGATAAACTTCAATTATGGAGGTCAACCTTAGAGTCTAAAGGCTTTCGTTTGAGTGGATCTAAAACTGAATATATGATGTGTAATTTTAGTAATAATAGATATAGTGGGGGGATTGTGACTTTGGGTGATCAAGTCATTAATAAGAATACACATTTTCGATATTTGGGTTTATTGTTTAGAGTGATGGTGAAATAGATGGCGATATTATTAGTAGAACACAAGTTGGATGGTTGAAGTGGAGGAATGCATTAGGCTTGCTGTGTGATAGAAAATTCTCCCTCAAACTTAAAGGAAAATTCTATAAGATGGTGGTTAGACCTATAATGCTTTATGGTGCAGAATGTTGTCCATTAAAAGAGAAGCATAATATTAAGTTTAGTATTACAGAGATGAGAATGCTCAAGTGGATGAGTGGTTTTACTCTTAGAGATAGAATATGAAATGAGCATATACGTTAAAAGACTGGAGTAACTCCAATGGAAGATAAAATTAGAGAGTCTCCTTGGATGAGTTGGTCACATAAAACGGCCGCCTTTCGATGACCCTATTAGGAAAGTAGATGTATTAGATTTGACATATGTTAAAAATGATAGAGGTAGACTTAAGAAGACTTTGTTAGAAAGTATTAGAATTTAGAAATGACTTTTCTTTATGAAATTTAAATAAGAATTTAACTCTTAACATGACACAACAGAGAAAAAGATTCATGTAGCCAACCCCAAATAATGGGATAAAGGCTTGATGTTGTTGTTGTTGTATTTGTTTATGTTAACTGAACTTTTGAGTTTGTATGGAATATGATTTGAAATATCTTCAATTAAAAATTCATCTCTTTATTTATTTATTTATTTAGTATTTATTTTTTTTTTATTTTTTTTTGTTTTTACAAATATTTAAAAAAAAAATCATTAGCCTGCACCCTATGCCCTTGAGGCTTTCAACTTGCCTCGCGATATTTAAGACATCTTGCATTATACCTTTTTATTTTAAAAATATTATTTTGTAGAGCATATTTCTCTAGAGGATAAATAAAATTAATGTGAAAAGGATTATGAAGGAGATACCAAATACATGTCTAAAAGTTGTGATAAAAAGACAATAAACATCTGATTTAGTACTTGTTGTGGGCGAGAATATACGTGACGATAGAATTAGAAATTTTTCGTCTCAGTGTTGTATGTATATCCAACACACAAACAGAAGAAAAAGAAATACACCATGATTTTTATGTAGAAACCTTGGAAAGGGAAAAAACCACGGGGTCACGCCCAGTTGAAAGACTTCCACTAGTGTTTGCTTGAGATACAAGAGGCTGACTCGCCCTTAAAAGTTAGGACGATCAGATTACAATGATTCACTTGCGGATTGAAATCCAATTACAAACAAGTTGTATATTCGGGCCGAATTTAGAGTCACATGAAGATTGGACAGAATTTCGGCGTCACTAGCAAGTTGGGCAGAATTCCGACGTCATTTGGAAGTCGGGCAGAATTTCGGCGTCGTTTGGAAGTCGGGCAGATTTTCAACGTCATTTGGAAGTCAGGCGGAATTCTGACGGTGGTCAAGGAGGAGTTTCTTCCCTCCTTTCCTTCTTCTCTTCTCTTCTCTTCTCCTTCTCTTCTTCTTGCTTGGGTCCCCTCTCAAGAGAAATGAGGGGCTATTTATAATTTTTTGAGGATGTCATGACCCGCAAATAAGAGGAAGATCAAGGGCAAAGGTGGAGTGGTTCAGATGGACGGATGATATTGAATCCCTTGATCGTGGACCGTTTGCTAGACATTTGAAGGTCTTAACGGTATCGGAATTCGGCGATCTTGGGCTCATTGGATTCGTCTCGTTGAGCCGCTTGATTCGACTATAAGCATGTCATGTTTGGAAACCGTTTGGTAATCCAAATTGTGGTTTGAACCTTCCAACTGCGCTTTGAGTCTTCTATTCGGACTCATTTGGGCTCATATTGAGTTGAATTTGGTGTCGTTGAGTTTGTATTTCCGAGATGCTCAGTTTGACTGTAAGTTTGCTGAAATCGGAGTTCAGGTGATCCCGGATTTAATTTTTGAAGTTTCTAGCTTGATTTTGCCTCAAGATTTGTGCCCGATCAAGATAATTTTTTGATGATATATCAGTACTCAATAGGCATGAATAAAGAAGGTGATGCATAAAGGTAACTTTAAAGAGTTTGAATAAGGCTAATGATGATGATCATGGTAAATTGGAAATGATTTTTAAAGGAGTTGCTTTGGATTTCCAATATAGCTATTGAGCATACTATGCATTAATGATCAACCATATTAGTAGAGAAATAGGCTAAATAAATTGAAAAACATTCCATATCATTTCAAAACTTCTTTTGATTTTGAACATTAAAGTTTGCCCATGTAATATTCATTTGATTTTGATCAGGAAGACCTAGCATCCATAATTTTATATAGTTTGGTTTGTAAATACTGATTTCTAAAGGCGGTAGCTTGTACTTTATGAATTTATTAGGGATGTAGGATCATATGCCCAAACAAATTGTTGCTCAATTTTTTTTTGAGGGAGCTAACGTACTGAACTTTCAGCAGGTTGGATGAGCTTTTGTCTCTTACTTTCATTTTGCTGATCCGAGCTCAGATGTATATTGTACAAAAAATGTCTTCGAATATATGAAAGGGATGAAACAAAAAGGATTAGTTACGAAGGTGAACCTAAAGTTAACACCATATGCAACACGCATGATGAATGACTGCTAAAGAAGAATTCATGAGGCTGAACTCCAATAGTTGGGTTTAGGTGGCAATTCCTACTATTATTGATGGTGCTGATTACATAATGTAGAAAGTTTTTTGGATTGTCCCTATTCATCTCATATATTGATATTAGGCCTTCAAAAGCTATAATCATAAAATGTTTCTGGTAAACTTAAATTATTAATAGTACTTTTGGTTCCTTGTTATTTTAGCATCTATGTTTTTGGTAAACTCGAATTATTTTCATACTTTTGGTTCCTAGCTATTTTATCTTATATTGTCAAGCACACAAGTTTTTTCCTCATGTGCTCTATGGCTTTGATTTGGCTTTTGAGTTGCATGTGAGTGATGATAACTGATAAGGAGTGTTAAAAATCTTGTTTGCTTTACTATTTTAGTTTATATAATCAAGCATGCACAAGTTTTCCCTTAATGTGGTTTCGGGCTTTCTTTTGGTTTTTGAGATGTATATGAGTGATGATAACTAATTATGGACTGCTAAAAATCTAGTTTACTTCTCATGAGAGATATGAAGTTTTGACAACTTAACTAGATGACTGCATTCTGCCAAACGGACTGACAAAAGGTTCAGTTGTTCATGACTGATCAATGATCATTTTTATTGTGGCTTTTCACCTTCTTTATATTGTTGGAGATTTAAATGCATCCACTGTGCTTTCTCCTTGCAGTTTTGTTCGCAAACACTGAATATCTTGTATCAGGAAAAAATCATGCCGTCGTACATCCATCGAAAACAAACATAGTTCATTTTGGATGCTTCTTTCCCCTTTTATTTTTAAGTATTCTGTAATAAAAAAGCTTGGATAGCTGGCTTCGTTCGTGATTTTACTACTGATCAGAGATGCTTAATAGGCTGATTGATATTTTATGCTCTACTTTATGTATTATTGCAGCTCTGGCACATGCCAGATTATCCACTGGAGGCGAGGTCACAAGGATGAATGTCATCGTCCTCAATTTGATCACCAAGATAAGCTTCTAGAAAGTAGCTCTCATTTTAGTGGTCTCCAAGCTGAAAAATCTAAGTTATTGGATGGCACAGTTGGGAATGAACAGAAGTCTTTTACTAATCATGTTGCCACATGTTTTGTGGGACCGTCATCTGATTCCAACTTGTATAATTTAGTTGTCAGGGACAATGATATAAAGGATTTTAGATCTTTCTTGGATTCATCTAGAACAGATAGCAGTTTTGGTTCCTTAGTCGATTCATTGTCAAGCTGTTCTACTTATCCTGGTTCCTTGGAAAACTGTGAAGAAGCTTCTGCCTGTGAAGGCTTGCATCCTCAGCTTCATGCCAAAACTGGAGAAGCTTTATCTCGTGACATTGCTTCTGTTGGACCAAAAAAAGCAGCTGTTGCTAATTTTGTTGAAGTTCCTTCAGTCGGACTTGGCAGTGCAAGTTTGTTGGTAAACAGTTCATCTCACACAATTAACTCAAAGAAAAAGCTGTCCGGCTGTTGCACCAAAGAATGCAAGTACAGGTTAAATGATTCTCTTGAATTAAGCTCTGTTTCCTCCAACCTCAATACAACCACTAAGTTTTCTCAATGCTCGAGTAACAACAGTAAGAACATAGGCGTTGAGTTACATGCTTTTTGTCCTGATACCCACTCGAAGCATTCTGAAGAAAACAGAACCTTGGGAACTAGCTCTACCCATGGACGCTCTTTTGCAAATGCCCTGGATGGTACTAAGAAATCCAACCTCATGGACTGTAGAGTCAAGGGATGTGACAAACCAGGTTTCAGCCCAACCTGGAAAAGTGCTGATGACTGGCTACTGAATGCTAGAAGGTTGAGATCTCGTTCTATATCTCTTGCTGAACGGGCATTCTATGGTGGTGGAAGGCATTCTATTTTAGATGATTCATCTTCAAAAGTTAACAATGCTCCTACAATGACATCTAAATTCTCGAAGAGTGCAAGTCCTCTATCAAACTGTAAATCTGATTTGAGAGCATCTGTTAAGAGTACTATCCACCAGTTAAACCCGTCACTGAGCTCTGGAGGTTTTTCATCAATGCCTGTGAGTGGTGTATACCAAAAGTATAATGTATTGATTGTTCATGTTAGCACATTTTCTCATCTCCTGATACAGAATGGTCGTTTTTCATGTTTAACTGTCAATAGTTTCTTCATATTTCCAGATGAATTTCCCCTATGAACTTTTTGCCAAGCTTTACAACTCTGACAAGGTGGATATGGACCCTTTTGGCCTTTTTAACTGTGGCAACAGGTACAGATTGATTACTACTAAAATTGATGGTTGATCTTAAGTTCCCATACTTGTGATAATGAATATGTCAGTTTTGGCAACTTTGAGACAACTATGAAAGCCTGGCCAAATTTTGAATAATATTATTTTTATGTGATACTGGCATAGTAACATCTATCTATGGATTTTGTATTATTGTTACAACTTTTTTCTATATTGCAGTTGCTTTGCTAATGCCGTGCTCCAGTGCTTGGCATTTACTCGGCCACTTACTGCTTATCTACTTGAAGGATTCCATAGAGCGAAATGCAAGTTTTCTGTCCTTTTTTAACTCAAACCTTATAGTTTCTAACAGTTTTAAGTACGTTTTACCTTATTGTTCAACAATCGCCCTTTGTTTAGGTTCAAGAAGAGGGTGGTGTTTCACCTGTGAATTTGAAAATCTCATCCTGAAGGGAAAACAGGGGCAATCCCCCTTGTCCCCTGTTGGAATTCTATCCCGTATAGATAGAATTGGAAGTCATCTTGCGCATGGGAGAGAAGAAGATGCTCATGAGTTCTTAAGGTGAGTTTGGTATTACACTATTACATTAAGCATTTCAACTAATTGCCTCAGTAATTATGGTCCTAGTTTACATGTTCCTGGCATCAGTATCAGTTAATAATACTTTCCTTTTCTGAATACTCAAGGTAGTCTTTTTTCTCAAGGAACCTCAAGGTAAATTCAATGGTAGTTTCTTCTTCAGGTTTGTTGCATACTCATCATGAGGTGGACAAACTTATAAGATCATACAAAAGCTTGATTGAGGTGTTTTTAATGTGACTGAATGCCTCTTAAGTGGTGTTTTAGCCAAATTAAACATTTGACAGAGTTAAAAGTTATTTATTATATTGGAATATATTAAAATAGACTTTCATTTTATTTAATAGACATATGAATCTCAAGAGTGTGATGTCACAGGCCAAACTATTTGGCCCAATATGTTGTATGGTTTTCTCATCTTGTTGTAAGTTCCTGGAAGTTCACTTCCCTACGATTACTCTAGTATGAGCCTACTTAACTTTGTATTTTTTTTTTTATGAAACTCATAACTATTACACCAAAATATACATAGATGTTTAAGAGTTTTGCTTCACTATATTTAAGGGATCTCCTACAGTCAAGGAATAACATACTATTAATAGTGTTACAGTGGCCCATAATTATGTTCTTAGCAAATGTAATTTTCAAGCTGACCCCTCTAGGTTCAAGAGGCAGCTCTCATCGTGTCGCATATTGTCCCAAATAGGTTTAAGAGGTGGCTTCCATAATTTGGTGTAGATGCATCAAAAGATCTGCAAAAACCTTAGAAAATTGAAGCAGGAGGAGAAAGAGATGAGAAGTGAAAGAATCATGCACATTTCCTGAGGTGGAGGGGGTGTTAAAAGCATTTCAAACATCATTTCATTCAACAAATCGTGGTATATTTTTACAAGACCTTATATTACTGCAAAAAAAAATCTACATGAAAACATCTTACTATAGATCCTTTAGAAGCAATCAACCATCTCAAAAAAGTTGCCTTTACTCCAAAATTCTTGATCAAATTGCTTGAACTTTGTGCAATTTTATTCTAAAGTATACTCAAGCTCTGAAGTCGCTTATGGGGCTGAAGAAGATGAACTATTTTGGTCATGAGGATTTTACAAGTGAATTATTTGAGGCGCCCACGATTTTTCTTGGAAAAATGGTGAACAAGCAAGAGTTTATATTGAATTTGAAGGTTGAAGGCTTCCAATGCCATTCTTTATGATTGACTACATCTCAAGTGGGAACCCAATAACAATCTCATTGAAGGACATTATTGTGCTCTGGTTTGGTGGTCAACTTGATTATGATCCTATATTTGCATTTTCATAGGTTGATTTTGTGGACCCAATTTACTAATAATGAGGGGTGTCACTGTCATACCATTTAAGGGGTTTGGTTAGCTACTTCTTCTCAAATCTCTCTACTAGATCGAGATGATGGTATGTTTAATGATGGTTACCCCAGGAAATGAGCTCTAAAGGATCCAGTTTTGAATCAAATCAGGTTTAAGGAAATCAATGGATCATTTTCAAAGTTTTTTTTTTTTTTACAATCACTCGATTTTGTAGCACATTGGGCTTGATCGATTCATATCAACATTGGCTAAGAGGCACACATATGATCAAGGATAGTTTAGAGACCTTTTTATGTGATGGTCTCTGGCTCCGAGATATGGTGTGGATTTGAAATTTGTGCTTGTCAAAATATATGCATGTGCATGGATCCTAGTGTCACTGTTTTGGCAATATATCCCTTTATTTAAAAGAAAGAGAATTTAGAGCAAAACCAGCAAGTAAGAGTTAATTTTCTGTAACCCCACATTTTCAAATGAATATTAATCACAGATGAACAGGAGTTTTGCCTTCAGCAGCAAAGTCACTTCAACTTTCTGGCAGTATGGATCAACCATTCCTCCATTTTGATCTCACTATTTGACTACATTATTTCTTTAAGTGGGTCCTGTGTGGGATGATGATGGATTACATTTTTTCGAGCTGTTCTGTATTCTTGATATCATAAATCTCAGTTTTGCAGCTATTTGTTTGATAGGTACGCCATTGATGCAATGCAATATACCTGCATTAAAGAAACTGGAGATGTCGCGGAAAATTTTCTTGAAGATACTAGTAGTCTAATACAATTAACCTTTGGTGGATACCTTCGGTCAGAGGTCCCGCACCTTTCATTCCCTGCATATAGAACTCCCAACCCCTTCCTAGACCCGCACCACATCTCCTTTGCAGTGCATTGGAATAATGAACTTGATTGTTGCTAAATGCAGATAAACTGCATGAAGTGTAAGGCAAAATCTGAGCAACTGGAACGTATGATGGATCTTACAGTGGAAATACAGGGGAATATTGGAACACTTGAACAAGCTCTCGAGCAGTTCACGACTACTGAAGTTTTGGATGGGGAGAACAGATACCGTTGCGATAGGTTGGTTCTTTTTAAGCCCGTGCTCGTATCAAATGGTTTTGCATGTTTTGACTTCTTTAAGCATCTTTTAACCAACATCGATTTTATGTGGAATACAACATACAGCTTGTATTAGTTTGAAAGTTTCATTAGTTATAAGTGGTAGGAATCAAGATGAACTTGTGGCTGAGCAGTAATGTGAATCGTGTGCCCAATTCAAGTCGGATGGGCTAACAAAGGGATCTTTTGTCTTAATGATTTTCATTATTTTGACAACTTATGACTTCTAGCATATTCATCGTTTGATTATGCACTCAAAATTTAAAATGTTGTGGTTTTCGGCTGGAGGGTAGAGGGATGATGTTAAGAAATTTATGTTATGGGATTAATTGACCAGCAAAGGGAAAACTAATTATGTTTGTAAGGTTTGTTGAAATATTAGAGTATTATCAAGGGTTAAAAAAGCTGTAAGATTATTTTTCTAAATCGTTCTCATATTATGAAAAAACCAATTTTTTTTAAGTTCATGGTCGGAAATAATATGTTTTCCGAAATTCTTTATTCTCTCAAATCCTTTATTCTTCCTCAAAGTGGCAAACATTTCAAAAACATTCATTTACTGGGTGGGAGTCTCACTATAGAGTAATATATATTTGTACTTGAGTAGACTAATCAAACTGATAAGTGATCCGTGATACTTATTCTGACTGTTTTTACATCTCATGTCTTCCTCATTTATTTGTTGCAGATGTAAATCTTTTGAGCGTGCAAAGAAGAAATTGTCTGTAGTTGAGGCTCCTAACATCCTTACAATTGCATTGAAACGTTTTCAGGTAATTGTGGTATTCCAAGTAGTACTAATGTAAATCTGAGACTTTTATCTCTCGGAATAAGTTGTTTGTATTGTTCAACGAATATTGTCATGCAGCTCAATATTTTGAAAATCGGATCAGACCGGCCTGTTCAACTGGTTCGATCATGAACCAACCAAAATACCGATCCGGTCAAATTCAAAAAACCGTATTTGCATCAAACCGGCTCAAACTGGTTAGGACTGCCGGTTCGATTAGAAAACCGTCAAACCGGTCCCGGTTTTGTAAAATCGACCGGTTCTATACAACAACAACAACAACAACAAGCCTTTGTTCCACTGTGCAGTTGACTAGATGAATCCTTTTTCTCCATTGTGTCATGTTAAGAGTCAAATTCTCATCTAAATCTAATAAAGAAATGCCATTTTTAATATTTTCTAACAAGTCTTTTTAGGTCTACCTCTACATTTCTTAACATAAGTCAAATCTAATACATCTATTTTCCTAACCGGGTCATTGGAAGGCCGTTGTTTTATATGACCAAACCATCCAAGGCGACTCTCTCTGATCTTATCTTCCACTAGAGCTACTCCAACTTTTTCATGTATATGCTCATTTTGTATCATGTCTAAGAGTAAAACCACTCATCCACCTGAGCATCCTCATCTATGCAACACTTACCTTAATACTATGCTTCTCTTTTAATGGTCAACATTCTGCACCATAAAGCATTACAGGTCTCACTACCATCTTATAGAACTTTCTCTAAGTTTGAGAGGGGCTTTTCTATCACACAACAAGCCCGATGCATTCCTCCACTTCAACCAACCTACTTGAATTCTACTAATAATATCTCTATCTATTTCACCATCACTCTAAATAATAGACCCAATATATCTAAATGAGTACTCTTATTAATGAATTGATCACCCAAAGTCACAACCCCTACTAGATCTATTATTACTAAAATTACACTCTATATATTCAATTTTAGATCTACTCAAACGAATGCCTTTTAGACTCTAAGGTTGACCTCCATAATTCAAGTTTACCTTCAACTCTCTCTAGTCTTATTGACAAGAAGAATATCATTAGCAAAAAGCGTATACTAGGGTACAACCTTTTGCAAATGTCTAGTGAGAATATCAATGACTAAAGCACAAAGATATTGGCTTAAGGCTGATCTTGGATGTAATCCAACTGAAATTGGAAAATACTTCGTCAAACCACCTTGTGTTTGAACACAAGTAACAACCGATTCTATAAAATATTTAATTTTATTTTAATTAAATTTTAAATAATATGTTTAATTTGTTAAATTCTTTTAAAATTTTTAAAACATTTTTATTAGATATGAAGATGAATTCAACTATGATATAAGCATGCCATCTCACATAACATACTTTGTTATAAGTTGTGCGTACTTTACACTATATAAAGACAATAACCTCAAACTCTTCTATAATGTGGGATAAAAAAAAAACTGCATGAATAATATATGAGTTAGAATGCAAATCTGAGTTGGGTTGGGTTGCGAATTTATTATTGTGTTTTATAAAAATTAATAATATAAAATTTTGTAACTATTGTTATAAATTATATTTATATTTATACATTTATATTATAATATTTTTAAAATTTTATAAATCTATTTAGTGCTCATATATTTGTATTTATAATATACTTATAATTATATTCATATTAATAATTAATCAAGCTTCTTCCGCACTTTATATCTCTTTAATCGAGCTTGTTCAAGAATCTTAATTGAGGTAACTATATATTCACTTTTAAAAATTTTATTTATTATATAATTTATATTATAATTAAATAATTTTAATATTTATTGCGGCAAATGGTTCAAATCCATTTGAACCATTGAACCTTGAACTTCTCCTTTTTTTCGGTTCTCTCCGGTCCCATTTTCACAACCCTGATTTAGCTTATCTAAATTGCTTTTGTTTTTGTGTTCCACAGCTGGGGAAGTTTGGGAAACTGAATAAAGCAATAAGGTTCCCAGTTAAACTGGATCTAGCTCCTTATATGAGCAGGGTGGATCCGTGCCCTCTGTACAACCTCTATGCTGTTGTGGTTCACGTGGATGTCATGAACGCTGCTTTCTCTGGCCATTATATATGCTATGTCAAGAGCATGAAAGGAAAATGGTACATGATTAATGATAAAGAGGTATGTTTTGTTTTTTCCTGTTATGCTATGTTATTTAAGAAATCTGAGATGATCTTTTTTTTTTTTTTTTTTTTTTAAATTGAACAATCCTTCCTCAGTGCTGCAGTCTCCCTATGAAAATTGATAACTGGTCCTAAAAAAAATCTCCATCTATATTTTTTGCAAATTCTAATTTTTTTTCTTCTTCGTCAGCCTTTCTTGATGGCTTTATGACTAACCATTTGGTATCCTCTTACAATCCGTCTATATATTCTTATATGTTTCGGTGCTATGGATTTTATTCAAGTGTGTATTTTTGCTGACGTTTTCTTACTTTCCTCTTCAAGAAATTGTTTTTCCTCTTATGTAAGAGATTCATAAAATAAAAATGACATCCTTGTGATGGGGACATCGATACGAGGTTTCGACGCGTCTATCAGAGGCGACACAGGAGATCGATGACCACGATGGAGAGTCTTTACTTTTGATGCATTTTTATGTATTAGTCGTTATTATTTCTTCAGTTTTCCGTTTTTGCCCTTATGGGTAGTTGGTCACTATTGTAGCCCGAGGGGCATTATTGTCTTTTGTTTATTTGTCATTGTGAGGCCTATATATATGGCTATTCTCTTATGTATTAGATAATGAATTATTGAATGAAATTTTACTTGTTTCTTCTTCTTCTTGCATGAGAGCTAGATAGAAGGGAGAGAGCTCAAAGTGAGCAATTGCAAGGCCCACCTGTCGTTGGAAGAGTCCGCGACTCGTGGTTAGTTTAATTTTATCCTAATCCTTTTCTCTTCATCTCCCTTCTCCTCCTCAAACCCATCGCCGGCCACGTCCAAATTCTTTCCATTTTTAGAAGTCCGAAATAGGAAAGTTAATCATGACATCAATCTAAATTCAAAATAGATTGGATTCAATATTAATTTTCCTAAATCATAATCCTTGTTTGGAAACCTCCTAAACACCTCCCCAAATTTCCTCCCTCTCTCTCCATACCGCCGGCCTAATAGGGCCCTCTCCACTTAATGCCAACTTAAGGCATTGATTTGCAAGATTAATTTGAAATCAAATTTCGAATTATTCTCCCCCTAATCTCATTCAAATCCTGAAATTAATTTCAGGCTTTGGAAATAAAACTCCCACCTCCTCTCTCTTGAACCCGCTGGCCCCACTAATGGGCTCCCCCTTTATTTGTTTCCAATTCTAGCCTCAACCCAAATTGAATTCGAATTCAAATCTTAATTTGATTCCCTCCAAACCTAATTAAGTCTGAAATTTATTTCAGATTTATTGGGAGACTTATTGGAATCGGATTCCAAACCCTAGCCCTCCTCCCCTTGAAGCCGCCGACCCTCTCCCACCTTTCTTTTCAAACTGCCACCTCTCTCCTTCTCCCTTTGCTCTCTTTGCTTACTCCCTCGTGCTCTCCCTCACCATCTCATGCTTATGATGAATGGCCGATCCCGAGGTTGACCACGGGTTTGCTTACAACGATCGTGGGGAGATTGACATTCTTCTTTCTCCTTTCTACGAACCCGATTGGGAATACAACGAGACGGCGGAAAGGTACGTCAAACGCATCCTCTATTTCTTGGCACATACGATCGATCTTCAAAAGCCTAAGATGCCTTGGCTTCTCGTTGGGAGATATACACCTGCCCCGTCCGCGGCTACCCACCGCCGACCTTTCCGTGGATTAAAACCATTGGCGCTGCAACCGTTCTCGTGGCATCGTTGAGTGTGCTGAAGACCTTTCTCCGCTAAGCCGTACTTTGAGCATGAGTGAGCATGGTAATTCATGGTGAACTTTTTAAATATTAACCGTGGGATTGTATTACGACATATTTGTTTTTCTGTGATAATTTCAGATCTATCTTAACTTGCCTTAAACTTTTGATTTGTAACTGCTTACTACAATAAGATTGACGATTGAAAGTTCTCTAATCTAATCTTACGAAACCTTAATCTTAAGTAGCAAGCTTTGTAATTCTTTAAAATATTTCCGTGCAATTCTTGTTTGTATCACATCACCTTGTCTCCCTTTCGTCATCATCATCTTCTTTATAGAAACAGAAGTTGCCATTTTTTCCCGTTAACTGCTCTGTATGATGGTGGCTTGTGCTTACAGTGGAGGCAGTTAAATTTATTCAGATAAGGGGGAATTAGGGCTTAATATTAGTTGGTGTAGAGCCAAAAAACATCCATAGGATTATTGCTTCTTGATGAACGAAGTGCCAAATGTCTGAAAGAACAATCTTATTATGTTCTAGGTACTTATATTTGTGAAAGTCCTTTCAAGGAGCCTGAATTATGAGATTAGGAATTTTGGTAGGTTTTGGGAGATTTTACTTGAAAAGAATTCACTCTCAATTCGTGTTATTACTTGAAAGAATGTATCGTCTTCAAAGTGATAAAAGAATGTAATAAAATGCAGTTTAACACACTACAAAGCAACATCAAAGAACTTCTAAAACTGTAGAAAAGTGATATCAGGCTCAATTGCTTGGTTTTTAAGATTGTGAACCTCCAAGTAAAACCTAGTGAACAACCTACTACTTCCAAGCTCCAATGTATTGTCCAGAAAGGAATATTTATTTCAACAAAAATCATGAAATTTAAATGCTGATTTTCATGTATTTTTCTATAGGTAAGACCCGTGGAGCTTGAAAGAGTTCTGAAGGAAAATGCCTACATTCTCTTCTATGCCAGGTCACCTTCCATTGCTGGAAACCTACACTCTTCTGTAAATTCTCTTTTGATTTTGCAAAATTTAACATTCTATTTGCTTCATTAGGAAATCATCCCAAGCCCCAAGCCTCATTAAGAATGAAAGAGGACATGTTTCGTTAAAGACCTCAAGCTGGTTCAAGAAACCTGCTAAATTTGTGCATGGCAATGAAGAATCTCCATTCCATAGACATTCAAGCTCTCTGCCACACAGGAACCATGATCAGCTCAATAGAACTACCAGTGAGAGACTCTACTTTCCTCGCACGGATTCCTTCAGCGACAGCTTCTCACTAAGCTGCTCAGAGGAAGGTTCGTGGACCACTGATAGCACGAGGAACTCCACAAGTACTGATGAGTTATCGGACTACTTGTTTGGAGGTGCCCAGCAATCGAGGTGGAGTCGACCGTTACAATTATCAAAAGAATCTGATTATAACGGTCATTTCCCTTCTAGGTCGAGAAACTATTTCCATCATGAAGAAAATGGAGGTTCAGAAGGCATGGGGAACCATGATTTCAGCGATTTTTTGTATTCTGATAGAACTAATAATAGTGGTATAGTAAAAGAAAAGTGTAGAGGCAAGGAGACTTGCTGGAACAACCCTAAAGGGGAGAGGTCCAGTGTATTATTGAGAAGTTCTAGTGTTAAGGAGAGAAGACATCAAAGGTTGTATTAATATGAATGTTTTGGTTTTGTAAAGGTGTTGACCTCCATGTCATACCAAGTAAAAAGAAGAGACTCAAAATCTTACGTTGTCCATGGGATCCACGAAATCTGCCCGATATTCTGCCCGAAATCCCGCCGAGGCACTGCTCCTTCGGCGCCGCTCACATCGATTCCCAGGAATCCTGCGACGTTGCCTCGATCAAGAGCCCAAACGTGTCGTTAAATATCGAACCTCCACTGCCTCTTCTCCCGTTCGCAAATCCCTCATAGCCTGCGACTTCTCTCTTCCACTCTCAACGACCGACCTCCACTCCATTCCGCCGAACTCCTCCCTCTGCCGGACTCCAAGCCAAGCCGACGCCTTCTCCCTTCCTCTCTGACCGACCTATTCCGACCTCCTTGCTTCTCCAGCTTCCTCTGGCCGAGAGAGAGAGAGAGAGGAGAGAAACCTTACCTTGCCCTAGCCTCCACCCGACTTTGCTCCTTCGACGACGCCTCTTTCCTGTCGGATCGAGAGTCACGACATTTTGAACGGAAGTAACCACGGGAGCTCGATAGCTAGGAAGGTAACTTGCTTCCTTTCGCATGCTACACCGGCCAAATCCCGTAAATACCCTAAAACAGAGAAGATAGGGGGAGGGATTTGTTTTATTATTATTATTATTATTATTATTATTATTATTATTTCGTTATAATTAATTATTATTAAGAATAGTTAATCATAATTAAATATAATTATTATAATTAAATACTTTAATTATATTTAATTATTTTTTATAATAATTAGTTTTAATTAAAATAAATTATAATTAATTTTGTTAATAATTATAGTTAATTATTTTAATTAATAATTAACTATAATATGATTAAAATTAATTATAATTAATTATTTTAATTTAAATTAATTATTAATAATTATGACTAAATATAATTAATTATTGTAATTATGATTAATTATTCTAATTTGTAATTAATTATGATTAATTTAACTAATAATAGTTAATTAATTAAATAAGATTGAAAATAGAAATGCTCCCTCCACTCTCTTACCTCGACCAACGTGTCGAGTCGGTGGTCTGCCCATGCACGCCTTTATTGAGCGTGGTGGGAGGGGCAACCGGCGCGACACCTATGACGAGGTAGGCGAGTGACCCCTCGATCCACGTGTCAGCCACTACAACCCCGCGGAGGTATGAACTTTTTCTAAACCCAAAACCCTACTTCAATATTCGTGGCAAACTGGAGAACTGTCCTATGCACGCCTCTATTGGCTGTGGTAGGATGGAACCCCGGTGCGGCACGTATGGCGAAGCATGGTCACTTATAAGTACCCCCGGGCGGGGGGAAATCAAATCTGTTATCTTTCAAAAATGTCTTTTTAAAACCCCATGCACGCCTTTATTGGCCGTGGTGGGAGAAAACAAAAAAATACAACTGCCGCGGTGTCTCACCAACACCAACCGTGCACGCCTTTATTGACGTGGCGGGTAGGCGGTCTCTTGGTTTTTCCCCTAAACGGGGGAGACGCCGGGAGGCTGCCGAAATTTTGTCTGAAATCAGACAAGGACTTGAATAAAAAATGAACTTGCAATGTGAACTTTGACATTGAACTCAAGCTTGTGGACATCGAACTTGAACAAGACATGGACCCAAGAGAACTTAATTTGAACTTAAACTTGAACATGAGCTTGAGCTTGAATTCAAACAAGAACTTGATTGGAACATTAAGCCAATAAGGCTTGGACTTAAAAATGATACAAGGGACTTGAATATGAAGGACTTATTTAAGACTTGAGTTGGACTCAAGTTGAGCCGCATTTGAACAATAGAACTTGATCTGGGCATAAGTAAAAGAACTTGCAAGCTTAAAACTTATAAGCTTGAAATTTGTAATCTTGGACTTGATCAAGCATAGTGGACCTGAACATGAATTTGAACTAAAGGAATTTGAACTCAAATCAAACTTGAGTGAACAAAAGACTTGAATCAAGTCTGATCAAGGATTCAAACTTGTACATGGAACTTGAATTATAGCGAAACTTGAGTTTGGATCATAACAATAAACTCTTAAAGAATTGTCATTCCATTAGGAGTTATGAAATCAAAGAGGGTGATCCATTTGAATTTCATCCAAGCAAGCAAAACATTCACCCGTGAAGTCATTACAAGCTTTGGTATGAAGCTTATTTGAGCAATCATAATTAGCCTACAACAATCATCTCAATTGAATGAAAGGATGCAATGCCATGTCTTTTATCAACAACAATTCAATTCCAAGAAGGTGTGATCACGAGCAATATGAACATACAACTTGATTGTAAGAAATGTTGCAGAACCTCTAGTCCACATAGAAATAATATGAAATTAGTGGTATTCATATCGATCAACTCACAAGTCTATGTTAGAAGAGCTTAAAAGCATTAAAAGGGAGAACTATTGTTGGATGTGATTGTTGATGAGCATTGAACACAAAATTTTCATGAAGACACAAAGACTCATTTGTGGGGACGAGGTGAGTATGATGCACATGAACCACGAGCAGGATGCCAAAAGACTTCAACAAGTGCAAACCCTACGGCTAAGGCAGGAGGCTCGTTAGTGCACTATGACCCGCCTACGAAAATTAACAAATAGTACACGACAGTCTACCTGTATGAAGCAGCGAACAACTCAATTCAAAAAGCTGCTACGCCACGCCACCGGATCCGCAACATCTTTGCAAGCGGGCAGAAGGCGTTTACAAATATTTCAAAAATACCCTCGCACATGCACTGTAGTTTGTACACACTTAGGTACACTAAAAGAGGGTATATAATCTCAACCCGCATGGGCCCCGGCGAGCGTGTTATTGGTACACACGTGACGTCTAGGGATGCTGCGCGGGTTGACAAGTGAATTCAGGCTCGAACCCGATCCTCTTATACGGATTAATAGGAGTCGACAAGGTTCGAACCAACAAATAAATATGTGGCCGTGGCGACCAGAATATTTATTTTAATATATATATTAGGCCTTCAATGCCTAAAATAAAAAAGAATTCACTTTTAAGGGTACAAAGCCTACGAAATCCGATCCTCTATCGACAGCCCGATAGAGTTGACAAGGTTCAATCCATAAAGTGAAAGTGACCCCAAACACCCCGATGATGGCCGTGTTTAAAGCAAATCTCAACCGGAGGGGTTCCCAAATATTTTCAAATGTCTCCCAAATATCCAAATACCTATCAAAATCCAAAGCTCCAAAATTCCACCAAAATCCCAAAATCCCAAGAATATTTAAAAATGAAATAAAAATCCATCAACGCACTTAAAGCAAAATCATCTGCCCTCCGCAATAGTTTGCCGAGGCGGACAAATTGAAACTACTTCAGCTCACAAAAGAGCCAAATGCCTAGTCGAAAATATCACTAGGATCCATTCTCAAATAATTTTTTGCCAGTAAGGACGTGGTACGTGTCCTCTAACCGGCAGTTTCGCCACCAAATGGCACTGCAGGTAAACGGTTATGACCCGGGGCCCTCTGAACCGAGTGGTTTTTCCGCCAAATGGCACCACAGATAGCGGTTATGGCCAGAGCCAATACGCTCCTTAATGGCGTTAAATCCTTGAGATATGAATCAATAGGATATGATTGATAGGGCACAAAGCCCTCTGTTAGCTAAGGTGGATTTAAATTTGTCCCCTTAGACAAATATTCAACCCCGGTCTACAAGGTCCCCTTGGACGAAGCAACCCATGGCTACCGACAAGGATCCTTCTGTCAGGTTGGGTCGACTACCTCCTCTGACTAAGTAGACCAGGGACCACGATGGCCCGGGACGACGGAACCATGGGATCTTGATCGGGCTCATCATCCATTCCCCCACCATCCGCTTTAAGTGAACGATGGTGAAATTTCTATTTTAAAAATACGATTTTTCCAAATCTTCCGAAACCCAATTCTTCAATTCTCAAATTCAATCCCAAATCCATTGCTGCTACTATATGCCAGATAACACGTATATTCTACGTATCTGATTGACGACTAGCCTTAATCGAAAGTTCTCTCTCGTGATCGGGAGGGGTAATTAACTATAGGGGCTTGCGCCTATAGGAAACCAGAACTCAGATCATAAAGTCCTCACCAAAATGAGGGCGAAATCTCTGGGTAGTGTCTTATCTACAAACCCATCTGCCTTCCAAAATTTACCCCGGAACTATATTCAGTTAAAACTCCCTCGCCGAATAAGAAGAGCGAGCGGAGGCCGGGGCCGAATTTTCGGAGCCCACAAAAGGAAATAAGCTATCATCTTGTTATGTATTTTTAAATCAGGTTAGCTTAGATGTTTTTTTTTTCCTTGGTAAGCTTTTTGAGTTTTGCTAACTTTAACAGTATAACTCATTTATTTTGATCCAAAATTGAGGTAAGGGGAGATATCGCAACCTTGTGCATTGTGGAAATCAGGCTTTTGGAGCCTATCATTCAATGACTATGGCTTTGTTTGATCCAATTTTTGTATTGTTTTATAAAATAATTTTTTACCGTAAATTTTTTTTAAAAAAAGAAAATTTTTTACTAAAAAAATATTTTAAAAAACAGTAAGAAAGTTATCCCAAATGAAACCTATGTCTTTAGAATAACATTAGAGTATTTTGATAATAATGTTAAACTTTGAAACCTTAAATTATTCTATTGTAAGCTTTAAATTATAAGATGAATTCAGTATAGATTGTCCCTTTTGTTGATATGATTTATAGAAAATTTTGCTTCAATTCATCATTAAATATAGATTTGAGTGGATATAAATTTCAATGTATATTTGAATTTAAAACTTTCAAAATTAAATTTAATATTATTGAATTCCAATTTAAAGAAATTTATAGTTGAATTGCTCAATGAGATACACTTAAAGATATCAAATATGTTCCCATAAAATTCCAAATGAGACTTGATTTATTGATTATGAACTTAAAGAATAAGCGAAAACTCAAGACACTAATTAGATGATCATATTATCTCCAAATTGTATATACTTATATTTGAATCAAGTGTCTAGATGCTAGATGAGATAGATCCAATGAGCACAATGTTGCTCAATTTCGATGTCATTAAGCACTTAAATGTTGACAAAATGGCCTATGATCGAGAAAATCAATATGGACCGCTCGCTGCAGTATTTCATAGTTTAGTTATATTTATGAGACACCTCACTTTGTGCATAAGAGGAGACTCAGAGATCGTGGCTATAGGAATCTCAAAGCTCCATTTACAGACCAATGTTAGATCACTGATGTTTGATTACCGTTGTTGGACCACCGCCATCAGTATGTCAAATATTTAGGCACGTAACAACATCATGTTATTTATTGAATTATTTTAATAAAATGCATTGCCATCTTAAGCTTTACTATGTTTTTATTTATTTTTTATTTATGTTGAATTTGTAGGTGGGTAAAATATTTTATTCACCAAAAAATTAGAATCAAGTTGACGTATTAGAAATAAGAAAAAACACAAATTACATAATTTTTTTCTTATTTTTATGTACTAATTATTTAATTTTATGTTAAAGTTTTAATGAATAATAAAAAAACTATAAATAGTATATTGAAATATATGCTTTTTTTCTTTTTTATGCTGATTTATGCTTAGTTTGAGACTTTTTTTTACTACTTTCTAAATCAATTTTCTTAGTACACAAATTTATAGTTCAAAAAAATTGTTAACTAAAAAGTTGCTTTTAAAAAATAGTAAGAAAGTTATCCCAAATGAAGCTTTAGGGGTTGTTTGGTTGGAAGAAAAGGGAATGCATTGCATTCCTAATGCATGAGTTTTGAACTTTTGGGATATTATGTTCAATGAAAGCAAATCCTAAAGTAAATGCAATATATTACATTTTAATTTATTTTTGAGGTAAAGTGTTCTTGCCCGTTTTGGCTGAGAATAGTTTACACTGGTCGCTCGCTTGCTTGAACATCGCTGAAAGCCACTGTCGCTGCCTACCACCGCAATCACCCCCCGCTACCACCACCATCACTATCAACTACCTCCTGCCATCCCTGTCATCGGCCACCATCACCGCCACAACCGTCGGACACCCTGGGCACAACTATTTAACATTTTACATTGCATTCACTTTACTTCAAACTAAACATAAATAAATAAATGAATGCATTTCATTCAAACAACTCCAAAGTAGTTCGTTTACACTGCATTCCTTTATCGGGAAACCAAACAATCCCTTGGTGTAATTTTTTTTACTGAGAAATACATTTTTATCCTATATGAGCTTCAATGTAGTAATTTTTTTTTTTTTTATGCAATTGCTTGTTAAAAAGATATAATATCGCATTTATTCATAGGGAACAATAAAAACAACGATGTTTTACCCATCTAAACATTCGACATCACATCAACAAATAAGAAATAAGAAATAAGAAAATTTAGTCCATGACAATTCCTGTTTACCTTTCCTAATTTTTTAATGTTTAACCTTAGATTAATTCAGTATTGAGTTAAGAAGTGGATTTAACTTAATGATAACGAGGGTTATGGAGATGATTAGACCTTTTCTATGCGATGAGGAGACATTATTTCTTCTTATAGAGAGGATAAAAATCGATAGGTCATAGGACTTTTAGTAGGTTGGTGATGTTATATTGAATCTACTATATATCAAGAGATACAAGAATTTTTTCTTGTTCATAATTGAAGAATATATGATTATTTTGAAAATTAGTGTCTACTTTCTCTTATGGAAATTAAAGAAATCAATTATTCATAGACGGACAGTAAAAACTCAAGAGCAGGGTTAGATCTGACATAAGATTGTAAAAGATAGTGGCGATTGTTGGTGGTGGTTGGCGAACAGAGTTAATGGTCATCATCAGTGGTGAGAATTGGTGGTGGTCGTCGATAGCATCGATAAATAAAAAATGCAAGGGATCTTTCTTCTTCTCTCCCCTCTTCAAGCTCTTTTATTTAAAGAATTAATATTTATTTATAGGTTTTTTTAGAAAGGTATTTTGGTAAATTTAACCAAAATTCAAAGCACTCCATTGTCATTCATATGTATTATTTAGATCATAAAGGATTTACTGAGCAATAAAGTGCCCCATGATGTCAAAATTGAGTGGTCTTAGGCTCGATTTGACTATAAAAATATCAAATTTGGAGATTATTTGATCTTCTAATTAATATCTAAAATGTTTTTATTATGTTTCAAGTGTTTGATTTGATCTCGTTTAGGTTCGAAATAGATCACTTTTAATATCTTTGGCATCGTCTTGCCAGGATGTTCAGTTTGACTATAAATTTGTTGAAATTAGAATTCAGATGATTTTGAATTTAATTCAAAAAATTTATAATTAAATTTTGCCTTTAGATTTATAACAATCATGCCAATTTTATAGATATATTATTTATTCCCCTATTTTTAGTCATTAAAACTTGTTACATTTAAAAATAAATAATTAGGATTTTTCTTTGTACTTATCAATGTTTTCCAAATAATTTTGCGATTTTTTATGTGTTAACTTGTTACTTATGAGTTAGATTGATCCACTATTGGTTAAGTAGCTTATTTGTCCTAATTAAGTTGGAGATAATTAGAGCCCTCTTAGGGATGATTAGTGCCACTGATCGTATGGAGATGCCAAAATAATGTCAGAAGAATTAGATTTTGTTTGGGACAGTTTTCTTACTGTTTTGTAAAGCAGTTTCTCAACACAAAAATTTCTAGTTTAAAAAATTTTGCATTTAAAAGCCGCTTTAGAAAGCAATAAAAAAATTGCCCTAAACAAATTTCAGAGAATTAGGGGTTGCTATGTGTCTAATGTGCTTTGTGTATAAATCTATTGTCAGTGATGCATCATCAAAAAATTATCTTGATCGGACACGAATCTCAAGGCAAAATCAAGTTGGAAACTTCAAAAAATTAAATTTGGGATCATCTGAACTCTGATTTTAGCAAACTTACATTCGAACTGAGCGTCTCAAAAATACAAACCCCAACGACATCAAAACTGACTCAATCTGACCCCAATGGGTCCAAATTAAGGACCCGAAACCATGTTAGAAAGTTAAAATAACAATTTGGATTACCAAACAGTTTCCAAAATGACATGCTTATAGTCGAATCGAGCGACTCGACAAGAAGAATCCAACAAGCCTAAGATCATGGAATTCCGACATCATTAAGACCTTCAAATGGCTAGCGAATGGTCCAGATGATTCAACATCAGCTGTCCATCCAAATCACTTCTCATTCATCCTTGATCTTCCTCCTATATATATGTGTCATGTCACTCTCAGAAATTTATAAATAAAGCCCATCCTTCTTGAAGAGGGGGTATCCCAACTAAGAGCGCAAGAGAGAGATCGGAGATTGCTCTTGTCCCTTAGCTCCTCTTCGACCACCGCTCAGAGTTCCGTTGGATCACCACCTGACGCACTTTAGTTCGGCCGGACCACCACCTGATGCTCGGAGTTCCAACGAACCACCACCTGACGTCGGGGTTCTTCCGAACCACCACCCGACGCTAGAGTTCTGCCGGACCACCACCCGACGCCAGAGTTCTGCCGGGCCACCACCCGACATTGGAGTTCTGCCGAACCACCGTCTGACGTCGGAGTTCCACTGGACCACCTTTTGACGCCGAACTTTCGTCGCACCACCGCCTTACGCAACGGTCTTTCTGACCCCTATCTTTTGCCGACTACTGTCCTTCCGACCTCTGTCGCCTATTACGGTCCTTCTTACCTCCATCGCCTACTACGGTCCTTCTAACCTCCATCGCCGAACAATTGTCTTTCTGACCCTATCTCTTGTCGATTACGGTCCTTCCGACCTTCGTCGCCAACTACTGTCCTTCCAACCTCCATTGCCAGACAACGATCTTTCTGACCACTGTCTCCCGCCAACTACGGTCTTTCCGACCTCCGTCGCCTGACAACAGTCCGTCCGACTACGGTCACCCAACTACAATCTTTCCGACCTCCATCACCCGTTGACTATGATCATGCATACCAAACGAACATTTCAATACTAATTCTTTTAATTTCCACAATGTAATATGATGTATATTTGCTACATTAACCCAATGCCTTCCCCCCTAAGGAAATGCCTCATTTGTAATTGACTGCAAATAATAGCAGATTCATTCAAACTGGGTCAGGCCCCGTGATTTTTTCCCCTTTTCCCTTTCAAGGGTTTCCACGTAAAAACTCTGATGTCTCTTATGAACGCTACGCTCTCTCTCTTTTATCTACTTGTGTGTTGGATCTTCGTGCAAAACTAAGACATTAAATTTCATATTTCTCTACCGCCGCGAATATTCTAGGATGCAACAGTTAGTATGAGCCTCAAAATTATTAAATTTATTCTAAAATAAATATATAAAAATTTAATCAGAATTTATATTATATTATCTTGAGTTAAATCTAATAATTTATATTCAGATTTTGACCATAATGCTTTTACTATTTAAAAAAATTGTACTAAAAAACGGAGCTAATAGCCTAATACTTGTCCATTCTCAAGCCGCAAAAAATACCGGCCAATTTATCGCTGTATGTTATCCTGTAAATCAAAAGAGAATCTAACTTCGACGGAATCAAACAAAATCAGTCAGTTTTTCATTCAGTTTCTTAATTTAAACACCTATCAAGATTCAAGATTCATTAGATTATATTAGGTAGTCAATCTCTCCCAGATTTCCGATTCCTGAAACCCCCCACAACTAGAACCGACTCGCGACGCCTATAAATACAACTGAGATGGAGAGACAAGACTGTCTCTTTCTTCATGTTCTTCCTCTTCTCACAATGCTGCAAATTCCAAATGAAATTTTATCCGAGCCGCCGGCGAAACGGGGGCGCGGCCGCCCTTTTGGTTCAAAGAGCAAGCGAAAGCCCGCATCTTTTATCCGTCCTCATGTGCTTGAGATCTCTGATGGAGGAGACATCGCCGAAGCCACGGCGATCTTAGCTCGCTGCCTGGGCGGCTACGTGTCTATTCTCACGGCGAATGGCCCTGTATCTTTCGCCGTGTTAAAACATCCATCCTGCTCCTCCACCGCCGACCTCACGCTTCGTGGCTGCTACGAAATTCTTTCCATTTCGGCTGCTTTCGTCGGCGGCGACGGCAGCGGCGGAATTTCGGTGACTATGGCGGGGATGAATGGGGAAGTTGTGGGGGGAAATTTGACGGGACCGTTAGTGGCGGCGGGGAAAGTGATTGTGGTGGTTGCGGAATTATGGAATCCGATGCTTAGCTTGTTTGGGGTGGAGGGATTGGATTCAGGGCAAGAGTGGTGGGAGATGGGAATCGAAGCAGAGCAGAACGAAGAAGATAATTTTGGAGCGCCGGCGATTGAGGAGAAAGACGGGCATTTTGTCCCCAGTGACGACGACGGCGATGAATGGGACAGTGAAGAGTGGTACAGAAACTTGTTTGGGTAATGTGAGACGGACGTCCGGCTATGCTTTGATTTGTCAATGGCCGGCGAGTCGGTGTCCGGAAGCGGCGCCTCGGGATACGGGGCTTTGCTCGCTTAATTATGTCTGAGCCCACCCTTAAGTTTTTTAGGAGGAGATGAAATTCATATATATATATATATATATATATATATATATATATATATATATATATATATATATATATATATATATATATATAATGTTAATGATGAAGATAAATTCATTTTAAAAATCATTGTAGATTTTTTTGTTTTTAATAAAATTTCATTAGAAATGTTGTATCGTTGTCCATTCATGGAACTTTTATTTGGTCCGGTCACAGGACGCAGCTCTACGTTCGGCAGCCAGTAGAATCGCGTCACGCGTTCTCACTATTTACCGCGCGCCCCAACAACCGGATCAGGAACGGACCCAGGATGGCTCGGTATTTCTCGATTTTGCTAGGTATTGCTCGGTATTACTCCGTATTGCTAGGTATTGGTCGATTTTGCTTGGCAATAATCAATACCGAGCAAATACCGAGCAAATACCGAGTAATACCGAGTTGTACCGAGTTTTTCTAAAAAAACTCGGTATTACTCGGTATTGGTCTTCACAGAGTGGTATTTCTCGTTATTGTCATGCAATACTGAGCAATACCGAGCAAATACCGAGTAATACCTCGCAATACGCGAACATAGCATTCCCGGGTTCCGGTCCGGGTCAAGTCGTCGGGCCGCGCGGTAGAGAATAAGAGCACGTGGCGATATGTTATTGGCGGCCGATTAGAGGACGTAATAATTGTTCCCATTCATGCAGATGTTTATAACTATTATTTCAATATTTTTTAAAGTGGGGCTTTATGCAAACGTTAATAAGAATATAAGCACATTTCAAATATCATGATGTATTTAAATTTTTTTAAATTAAGATATTAAGATATAAATGATTTTAGGATGGACTTAAAAAGTCATTGAATTTAATTTGAAATTTTTCTTAAAGGAAATTCAATAAATTTTAAATTTATTAGATATCCTGACGTAATAATCGTTCATTTATTTCAACTTTATTATGATAAAATCATAAATAGAAAAATTGATCTATAAACTCCTTTGAATCCTCACTGTTAAGAGTTTCGAAGTGGTATGTTGTATGTTTATCAAATTTACAAGCAATGAAGCTTCTCATTATGCTAATATGGAGCCATCATCATTGACGACTGCAAGTTAGGTAGGTCTATTAAGGTGGCATAAGGGTAAAATCATTTGATCAGCTCCCAATAAGAGGGTTTAATCTAAGGTAATTTTAAAAAAGGAGCACCTTAATTATCACAATTAGTAAAAGAAACAAGTTTATTTAAAAATTTAAAGAGCTAATTTGTCAAAATAATTGGCGCATTCTGAATGTGCCAATTATTTTGGCTTGTTCTAAATAAGTCAAATGTTTTGGCGTGTTCATTAAAAGAGAGAGAGAGTGATAGATAGAGATAAAGAGAGGCGGAGAGGGAAGAGAGAGAGACAGTGGTAGAGGGTTTTAAAATTAGTTTTTTAAAAATATTTACATAATTTAATTAATATTATATTTATATTTTATTTATTTTAAAATAAATATAGTAGTTATAAATATTTAAATATTTTTTATAAATATTAATTAAATTTATATTTATAAATATTAATTAATTTTTTATAAATCTTATAGTCTATAAATATTTAAATCTTATAGTTATAAATATTTAAAAGATTTTTTATAAATATCAATTAAAATTATAGTTATAAATATTAATTAAATTTTTTATAAATATTTAAATCTTATAAAATTTATGACTATAAATATTAATTAAGTTATAAAATTTAACATAATTAAATTAAATTAAATATAATGTAATTACATTAAATTAATTTATAAATTTAAATAAAGTTATTAAAATTATAACTTAATTAAATTAAACTAAGTTATAAATAAAGTTATTAAATATATAAATTAATAACTTATAACTTAATTTAATTAAAATTTATAACTTAAAATTACCCTTTAATCTATATCATTTGATACTAGCATTAATATGGAAGATTATGGTGAAATAGAACAAAAAAATCCTTTTGAAGGTCGGGGTCCTTTTGAAGTTGGAAAATCTAGATTATTTGATACTAACATCAATATCGCTTACTTTATCTAGAAAATCATAATCTTTGCAAGCAAGCTTTATTGAAAAAGAAAATACATTATGTTTTTGGGTAGACATCCATGTTATACAAAGCAAAATAAATGAAATATATATAATAATCTTAGGAATTTGGATGGCTCGTCTCTTGTGAATGGCAAATTATGCAGATTGTTCATATTAATTAATATTCAAGCTATGCAGATTGCACATAACATCCCTAGCTAGTAGCATTTAGATCCATTTCAAAGTGAGAAATACCAACACTAGTCGCAACATTAGTATCTGAACTCTTGCATCCCCAACATCCATTCAATGATTTCTTGATTCAGTTATGCCAGCAAAGGGAGCAATTATTACGTCCGGTCAAATCCGAACGTATCCGAATGTATACCGAGCAATACCGAGTGCTCAATACTGAGTTTTAGGTGACGTGGCGCGTGGTTATTGGTCTATGATCACATTCGATGACTGGACATAATAATTGCTCGGAATAGTTTCCCACACTTTTTTTTTTAAGTGCATTTGCATTACTTTAAAATAAATGCAAAAAAAAAAAAGAGAGAGGGAAGCACAATACAAACTACGACTATTCATGCATCACTACTTTTGTTGAAGAAATAAGCAAAAAAATTAAAAAACTTCTATTTTTGTTGCGAATGTGAGGCTCAGATACCTCAATAAAAGATTGAAACAGCTCAAAGCGTTGAAAACTAGCCCAGTGCCCCGACATGATTTTGGTAGATTGTGGCGCCTCCTACAAGACCCTATGAATAACCTCAACATTGACCACCTAAGAGGGAGTCGTCCCGGTTAGGAGTGTAAGTGAGCCGAGCCGGCTCGAGCTCGACTCGTTTATGGGCTCGTGAGTCGAGCTTGAGCTTGAGTTCGAGCTTTAGCCAGCTCGGCTCATGAGCTTGCAAGCCGGCTCGAATAAATATTAATATTTTTAAAATAATTTTATTTTATTTATTAAATTTAAAAATAAAATTAATAATAATAACCACCTAAATTTTATTTAAATGTTAAACATTTCATATTTTTTAAAAAAATTTGACTAAGTTTTAAAAATCTCGCTAATTTTTAAAATTCCTACCCATGGCTAGTGAGTCGGCTCGAGCTCGTTTATAGTGAGATGAGCTCGAGTTCGAGCTCGAGCTCACTTTCCATCTAACGAGCCGAGCTCGCTAAGGGCCTAAACTCAACTCGTTTACACCCCTAGTCCCGGTCGTCACCCTCCTTCATATACTTGTTGATTTCCAATATGTCACAAACATTGAAGTTTCTTAGTAAACTGAATTTTAGAGACTCTATCATGCATTGGATGGTGTCTAGTTAGGGAGAAATGTCTAGTGGGAAACTTTAATTAAAAATTGGAGAGATCAATGTCTATGGAAGGTGTTACTTGCTTGGACAGTTCACCAACTTCCCAATTTGTGGGAGATTTTTGAAAGGAAGAGAAGTAAGCCTTTCTATCTTTTATACCATCATTGAGAATGTTTTTCTTTTTCTTTTTAGTTCCTCTTCTAGTTACTAGATAACATGTCCCATACCTTGAGAAATGTTGAAACAACCCAAAGGGCTAAAAAAGTATTCTAGTGCTCCAGTAATGATTTAGGTAGATTGTGGTGCCTCTTACAAGGCCCTATGGGGAACCTCAATATTGACCACCTAAGCAAGAGTTGTCCCCACCTCCCTCCAGCTTGTTAATTTCCAATAGATCCTAAACGTTGAAGTTTCGTAACAAAATGAATCTTAGAGACTCTATCTTTCCTTTGATGGCACCTGGTCAAGTTCTGGAAAAATGTCTCAGTAGGAAACTCCAACTGCAAGTTGGAGAGATCCATGTTCATGGAAGTTACGTACTGCTTGCTTGGTCGGTTCACCAACTTCCCAATTTGTGTGAGATACTTGGAAGGAAGATGAGTAAGCCATTATATCTTTTACACCTTCATTGAGAATGTTCTTCTTTTGCTTCATAGTTCCTCTTCTAATTACTAGACACCATGTCCCATTTTTTTGGATTTTCCTCCCCACCATCAATGTGAGAAAACATAACATATTCATTTAAACTTTGAAAGGTTGAAACAGCTAAGAGGGTTGAAAAATATCTTAGTGCTCTGGCAATGATTTAAGTAGATCATGTTGCCCCCTACAAAACCCTATGGAGAACCTCAACATTGACCACCTGAGCGGGAGTCGTCCCCGCACACTCCTTCCGCTTGTTGATTTCCAATAGATCATAAACGTTGAAGTTTCTTAGCAAAATGAGTCTTAGAGACTATCTTTCCTTGGATGGTACCTGATTAGGTTTTGGTGAAATGTCTCAATATAAAACTTCAACTGCAAATTGGAGAGATCAATGTTTATAGAAGGTGATGCTTGCTTGGATGGTATACCAACCTCCCAATTTGTGTGAGATGCTTGCAAGGAAGAGGAGTAACCTTTATGTCTTTTATACCTTCATTGAGAATATTCTTCTTTTGTTTCATAGTTTCTATTCTAGGTATTAGAGTACACCATGCCCCATAACTTTATGTATTTTCCTACCCACCAGCAATGTGAGAAAACATAACATGTTCTTTCTTACTTTTTTTGTTTGTAAATTGTTGAAGATTAGAGTGCATAGGCTCCTCTTGGGGTGGCTGGTAGACTGACTGGGTCATGGAAGAAGAATACAAGTCATTAGTCACCTTTGGAGAGCTACTATTTGTGGTAGGGGTGTCAATAATTGACACGACACGAAAACCCGACTCGAACCCGACCCGGAAATTTCGGGTCTGACCCGACCCGATCTCAAAACGGGTCGGGTTCGGGTTCAGTAAATTGACCCGGTTCAACTTTCGGGTCGGGTCCGGGTTGACACGACAACCCGATAGCAACTCGTTTCGACCCGCGCTGTATTAATTTTCGCGCGATGCCTTAATTGGTGTTAGGGCTCCATAGGGTCGCATTTCGCATCCGCCTCCTCTTCTTCGCTGCTTCGTCTAGGGTTTCCATTTCTTCTCTCCGGATCTCCTCGCTCTGTCGACGGTTTCCTCTCTTCTCCTTCTCTGGCACATTGTTGTCTTGCTGGTGCGTAGGGTACGTGGTGTTCATCGTGCACATCTCAATTGGCTCAACACGAACATCTACATTGATCACTGTTTGTATTTCTTATCTTTTTTCTATTTTCTCCTTTTAGAAGCTTGATCTGTGAGCACAGTAGAGGGTGGTTTGTTTTATTGCTGATTGATCAAAATATTCCGAAGTTTCGTGAAAAGTTTTTGGGTATAGCTATTTAGGGTTTGTCCGATTTATTTTTGTCTTGTTGATTTGCTTTTATGTCGAATATTATATCGGTTTTTTTGAAGATTTGGTAAATTTTGGCATGCATTTGTGGATTGGCATGCTTTCAATTTTGGGGATGTTTTTGGACGAATAGTTGAAGAGGTGATGTTCAGTTAAATCTATTTTTAGAAGGGTTTTTTTGTTCAGTTTGTGCTGGGTTTTCTGTTCAGTCCATGATGGGTTTTAATCTATCACAGTAGGTGTGCAAACAAGCCAAGTCGAGCTCGACGTGCTGGTTTTTCTATTCAATTTGTGTTGGTTTTTCTGATTTTTTTGACGAAATTGGTGTCTTTGGCGTTTACTTGTCCGAACTCTTTAGACTCTAAATCATCTCTGAATTATTCATGCTTGATTTATATTCGTGATACAACTCAGCATTACAACAATAAGAATGCTTTTGTTCCCACTATTAGTGATTGGCTACGTGAATATTTTTCTGAAGTGTTTAAGATTAGTGTGAAATAGTTCTCTTATTATTTTTTAAAATAGTAAAAAAAATTAATTCAATAAACTTTTATATTAAAAACTATTTTAAAAATAATAAGAAAGCTATCTCAAATAAAGTCTAAGATTTCATTATAATTTTTACTTACACATTTAATTTAAGCCCCCTCCGATGTTTTTTGTCTTAGAATTATAAATATCTCTTGAAAAATACTGATGATATTTATGTCCCCAACTAAGAAAAATTTATAGCCCTGCTATCATTTTCTCTCAAGATATTTTGCTTCTAGATGTTGATTTTAAGGTTATTTAAAAAAAACTTTTAAGGGGAGAGTTTATAAAAGAATAAAATGTTATATGCAAATTATAAAAAATATACATGATTTAATAATAAAAGTTGTTGCGTCCAGGAGTATTCGCGGCGGTAGAGAAATATCATATTTAACGTCTTAGCATTGTACGAAAATCCGGCACGCAATCAGATAAGGAGAGAGGGTCTAGCATTTATAAGACACCAAGATTTTTACGTGGAAAATCCCTGAAAAGGGGGGAAAACCACGGGGCCTGGCCCAGTTTGAATGAATCCACTAGTATTTGTAGTCAATTACAAATGAGGCCCTTCCTTAGGAGAAGGCCTTGGATTGATGTATCAAATGTACATCATATAGATTGCATTACATGGTAGGAGTTACATATATAGGTTTGTTTGGCCTGAAGGATCGTAGTCGGCATGAGACCGTAGTCGGCAGGAGACCGTAGTCGGCAGGAGACCGTAGTCGGCAGGAGACCGGGGTCAGAAAGACCGTTGTCTGTTGATGGAGGTCGGAAGGACCATAGTAGGCGACGAAGGCCCGAAGGACTGTAGTCGATAGAAAACTGGGGTCTGAAAGACCGTTGTCTGGTGATGTAGGTCGAACAGACCGTAGTAGGTGATGAAGGCCTGAAGGACTGTAGGCGGTAGGAGACTGGGGTCTGAAAGACCGTTGTCTAGTTATGGAGGTTGGACGGACCGCAGTAGGTGATAGGGGTCAGAAGGACCGTAGGCGGTAGGAGACAAGGAGTCAGGTGTTAGTCCCAGTGTCACTTGGAAGATCGGATGTTGATGGTCTGGCCTTGAGTAGGACGTCGGGTCTTAAGCAGACGTCAGGTCTTCAGCAGGACGTTGGGTCTTCAGCAGGACGTCAGGACTGAACGTCGGACCTTAAGGCAGTGGTGCAATGAAACTCCGGCGGTGGTCCAGCGAGGCTTCGGTGGTGGTCTGGCGAGGTTCCTGCAGCGGTCCGGTGGAGGTCTGGCGGTGGTTCGGCGGTGGTCCGGCGGCCGTCGAGGAGGAGCTTCCTCCTTCTCCTCTTCCTTCTCTTCTTGCTTGAGTCTCCCTCTTATGAGAAATGATGGCTCTATTTATAGATTTTTTGGAGTGGCATGGCCCGTAAATAGGCGTGAGATCAGGGGCGAATAGGGAGTGGTTGAATGGACGGTCGATATTGAATCCTACGATCGTGCACCGTTCGTTGGTCATTTGAATGCCTTAGTGATGTCGGAATTCAGTGATCTTGGGCTCGTTGGATTTGTCTCGTCGAGCCCTTCGATTCGAGTATAAGCTCGTCAAAATCGGAGTTTGTTTGGTAACTCAAATAGTGGTTTGAACCTTCCAACAGCGCTTCGGATCCATGATTTGGACCCATTTGGGCTCGGATTGGGTCGAACTTGGTATCGTTGGGTTCGTATTTCCGAGACGCTCAGTTCGACTATAAGCTTGCTGAAATCGGAGTTCGGATGCTCTCGGAATTAATTTTTAAAGTTTCCAACTAGCTTTTGCCTTGAGATTCGTGCCCGATCAAGCTAATTTTGTGATGACGTATCAAAAGTAATAAATTCAGCTTCACATATCAATAAATCATTGAGAGAAAGATATAAAGAGATTTATAAATAAAAACATTAAAACATCATTGATAATTTTTTTGATAAAAATAAATAAATGTTAAAATTATTAAATTTGATTTAAATTAAGCGTAATATAAAATTTATTTGATTTCTTACATATTACTAATCTCAAAATGGTTAATATAAGAATTGACCAAATTTAGTTTATGATAGTTTGGGATAAGTCTAAAAATAATAAATTTATTATAAATTGCATGTATTATTAAATTTTAATCAATTAAATTTATCTTAAAAAAAGAATAATTTTAAGATTCATGTTTCCTAAGGCTTCATTTTCGACAACTTTCTTACTACTTTATTTTTAATACCGCAATTACAATTTTTATTTAGCAATTATTTTTTTGATGCTTTCAAAAAATTATTATACTAAAAACTATTTTTTATTATAAATTTTAAAATATTAATTTATATATAATAATTTTATAAACATTTTTTAATAAAAAAATTACCATGGTCATAAATGAGATAAACTATTTTGTGAAGAATCCGTATGAGAAAAAACAGTTTATACTGTGAGTATACACACTGTGCACATAACATACACAATATGTTTCATATTTATGTACACATACTCTATGTAGACATTCACATATTCGAATGATTCTTTTTCTCCGAACTCCGCATAAAATATTTTCTCCACATATTGCTCATGTGGGAGAAATTATTGGGTCAGTTCACCGGACACAACTTATTTTCGGTATTCACAGTACTGAATTCAGTGCTGTGAAGTACTGAGTACCAATCAGTACTGAGCTCGGTACTGCTTGGTATTGCTCAGTACCGAGTAGAAGGTGATGTGACACATTTTCATTGAGCTTCGAACACGTCCCGTGGCTTGACCCAATAATTTCCCCTCATATGGACCCAACTTTACCTTAAAAGGGCAATCTTGATCTATTTTTTCTCACTCTACCTCTTTTATCTTTCCTTTATAACAGTACCTAACTGGTAATTTAAATCCATAAATGAGGCTTCGAACACTGTCGGTAATCTCACCTCGACATGTGCTTCTGTTATTAACCTTCACGAGATCGGGAACGGCATCTCGCATTTGTAACAAAATAATATCACGGTGATCCTCAAGAACGAACTTCTATCCAGTCCCCATACCCTTCATCCTATCAGTAAGAAGAACTGTTCCAGTTAATTCTCAAAAAAGATTATTGGTATCCGGCGGAACACCGGGATACGACACCATTTCCACTCACAGTTTCTCCCACCAAGCATTCAATTCGATCAAACTTATTGCTTAAATAGCCTTACCGGAAGGACAGACTAAAGACTAAAGAGAGTTTGACTCGCTTTCCTGCTCGTTGTCCAAATCGCGGTACCGTCACCTCCTGAAGAGGGGTGAGTTGTAAATCCTCTTCAAGTGGTCCGGTCACAATCCTCTTCAAGTGGTCCGGTCACCAGTGCGCGTCTTCTTCATTCACTCTTTGTTGTCCTCCAAGCTTTTAAACCTCCTGCATCTCCACTTCCCAACAATTTGCGGAGAACTCGCGGACACGCGCGCTCTCTCTCTCTCTCTCTCTCTCTCTCTCTCTCTCCACTAGGGTTTTACTGGAGAAAAAGGCCGAGTAGTGGAATACAGCAATGCCGGGAATGCTCTTAATGCGTCTCTTCTGATGTTCCTTCAAAGAGATTTAAAGAGTGTGGAGGACAGGAGTTGAAGAGCAATGTGCTGAGCTAGGGCAGGGTTCGGGTTTTTGCTTTCTTCTCCTTATTTCTTCGACCTGTTTGAAAGGAATGGGAATCTGCAGCGGGAAGCCGTTGCCACCACAGAACGAGAGTGGCTCCGATTCTCCATCTTCGAAGAAAAAGGAGGAGGACAAGGAGGTGAAGAATGAGGTTGGGGAAAAGGAGGAGAAGGGGATGAGGAAGGAAGCAGTGGCGGAGGAGAGCGGAAGCAAACCGTGGGCTTCGCCGTTCTTTCCATTCTACACTCCCAGCCCCGCGCACAGCCTCTTCTGGAAGAAATCACCGTCGAATGGTAGGGTCTCTGCAAGTGCGACTCCTGGTAGATTCTTCAAACCGTTCTTGCCACCCTCACCTGCGAAGCACATCAGGGCTTTGCTGGCAAGACGGCAGGGGTTGCTGAAGTCCAATGAGGCTGCGATTAGTGATGGCGAGGTGGGCCGTGGTTCTGCAGTGGCATTGGACAAAAATTTTGGGTTCTCGAAGGGATTTGAGTGCAAGTATGAGCTTGGGGAGGAGGTGGGAAGGGGGCATTTTGGCTATACTTGTTGTGCAAGATCCAAGAAGGGCGAGCTTAAGGGAGAGATGGTAGCCGTTAAAATCATTCCCAAGGCCAAGGTTCAAAACCACTCCTTTTTACTAGGTCGTCAGATTCGGTTTTTTCCATGATGCATTTTTCAGCATTGTATGCTAATCATTTGATAATATTTTTATGGGCCATTGATGTGCTGGTTTCATGAAAATGATTATTTATTTATGCTAACAGCCTTGTTCTCAGCGGAAGGCGGCGGCGGTGGTGATTCTTTAGTGCATGAGGTTCTCACAATGTAGGCCCGGAGCATTGCACAACCTCACCCATGCAAAGAGGCTATTTTCTTGATCCAAATAGTTACCTTTAGGTCTTTGTGAAGACAATTTAACCATCTAGCTAGGCCTGCCCTCGAGCCTAACTCATCCAATCTCTCTTTTTTATTTATTCATTGATCAAAGTATTCGAGAATCACCATATCAATAGACGTTCACTATTGGTTTCTGACTATTATCATTCCCCTTAACTATGCGTACTTGATTCATTTATATAAATTTCAAGTAACCAAACCCATTTGCTTATAGCTTTATAGTGGACTAATCACATTAATTAACTCGGTTATTTACTTTGTTGGTGCCTTGATTCTAGATTATAAAATGGAAAAAATAACAATTCTATAATTTGTCTTTAAACTGGCTTGAATCATCTGACTTGGGTTTAATGGATGAGTTTTTCTCTTTTGGCAGATGACTACTTCCATAGCTGTAGAGGATGTAAGAAGAGAGGTAAAGATTTTGAGAGCTTTGACAGGGCATGACAATCTTGTCCAATTTTTTGATGCATACGAAGACAGCGAAAATGTGTACATAATAATGGAGTAAGTCTGTTTTGTGTTAAATGCCTCTTACAGATAAAAAATCATTCTCACTCTTAATTTTGCATAAAGAGTTGATGTCCAAAACAATTTGAATATGGCTCTCTTTTTCTTCTTGGTATCAATCAAGAGAAGATTTTTACTTATTTGTTCTAGTAAAAAAATACTTGAGTACCCTCTTTGATGCAAAAGTATTTGAATATTCTTGGTGCAATCGTAGTTCGTTTTTCTTCCAACAGCATCTATTTTAGCACAATCGTGTATTGGTTGAGTGACCAATCATCGTTCATAGTATTCTTTTGTATTTGATAAGTGTAAAAGTTTTTAGTTTTCTTGTAGAAAATTTGAAACCATGCATTTCCTTGAAAATCATTATAGATAAGTAACGTTCAAGATGTCTCCACTTGTCATGTTAGACCAGGAATGGTTTCTATTAATTTGTTGTTTTAGCTTCTTAGTTTAATCTTTCACAGATGACATATATTTCGAATATTCTATTACAATGAACTACTGCTGTGGTGATGTTTATATATCAATTTTTAATGATCTGTATTAGGTATCTTGAAATAAATTTAGGCAAGTTTGTTAATTATTTTCTTCTACTCTGCTTTCCAATAAATTGTCATATAACAATTTTTATTTGACTGGATGCTCAATTATCTCATCTACGGTTTCATGACCATAGGAAACACATTTGCAGAGCAGCTCTTACATCTGAGCAAGAATTGGTCAATATAATTCAAAAATAAAATGCTACATAGCTACATTAGAACACACCAAACCAAGCCTTTATTTTACACTTTTAAAGATGTAATTTTTTATGCAGTGTCTTTCTTTTGTATCCTTTCAAATATGAAAAATCTTTTTTTGCCCCTCTCAGAACTTTTGTTGTGTGTTACATCTAATATAATTTTCCATTAGATTATGATGTTATAGCTCATCTATTTCAGATTATGTGAAGGAGGAGAGCTTTTGGATAGAATACTTTCAAGGTTTGTTTTTTTGCATTGTACAATGCCATCTAAGAATCAAATTTCTGGCTTGACTTGGTTAATTGTAACCACTTTACTGTCATGGGTGCACCTTGCCTTTAATAGGGGAGGGAAATATTCAGAAGAAGATGCAAAAGCTGTCATGGTTCAAATATTGAAGGTTGTTGCATTTTGCCATCTCCAAGGAGTGGTTCATCGTGATCTTAAACCAGAGGTAAGTAATAGTTGTTTTGGCTATCATCTTTGTCAATTTGGATTCTTGGTTTTTCTTTACTTACATAAGTTGGTTAAATATACGTAAATTTTCTAGAACTTGTTTTGATAGGGCACCGTCTCATTTTAAATTTCTTGTATTATTCATTCTTTTGATTTTTTTTTGAATAAAAAATTTCTTTTGTCTTATATGATTATTTAATGGTGTCCAAAAAAGCTCACTCAGCCCTTATGTGGAATCCGAGGATGATATCTATATTTTAGGTAGTAGATTAAGCATTAGATATCCACTGAAATTTCACTTTTAAACATGAGTTTATGTTATTGGTTTAAAATTTCTTATAGGTGTATGCCCCCATGGACTTTTGGCAATTACCTCTCTCGATCTCTTGAGAGAATTCCCAATGAATGATGTCATATGGTTGCATTTAAATTTTATATTGCATATGATCTCTCATATCTTGTAAGAATACTATGCTACATGCTGAGAGGAAGTGAGGGTAAACCTTCTTAAGATTTGTAGTTTCACCATTTAGGGCCCACATAAATTTTACTTAGATCCATAGTTCTATTATGTAGGGTTTATAGGTGTAATCCAATCTAAATAGTCATAGGATACCAGTTTTTTGGGTCCTTGACTTTAGGAGCTTGGCGAGGTACCATAGTGTCCTCTGTTTAAGGTACCCCATAGAGTAGGGGTGGAAGGGCACATCACGAGGATGGCAATTACTAGGCAAACCTCGACCAACAAAAGACTTTCTACTCTAGCAGATGAGCTATATAGCTAATGCATAAAAAAATACTACACTAAAATTACAAACTATAAGACATCTTTTCTTCTTTAGAACAGAGACAAACATAAACAAGATAATAATATTATTAAAACAAAGACACACTACAACTTATAAAAACTTGAGAAGAAAGATACATGTGAAATAAGAACCGTAGAGAGAAGAAATAGGTAGAAGTCCAAAACAAATTTTTTTGGAGATAGGGAGGTAGAAGACTAGCTTACAAGCTATATAAACTCGCAAGTTTTTGTTTTAAACATTCTTCACAAAACCCCCTTTTCCAGTAGCCAAAACAACCTTATATATAGGGAAAAAGGTCCAAATTGCCCACATAAATGTGCGACCCTAAGTAACCAATAGAAACCACCTCTTGAGAAGATCAATCATTAGTCTAGGAAACAACAAGGATGGGAAATGAACAGCCACCAATAAAAATATTGTATGGAAAACGGAAATCTGCATGGGAATCATAAAGTAGAAATTCCATTTATTGCATGGGAAAACCAAAGGCTGCCGGAAAATAGAAACCAGCTGGGAAACCAAGGGCTGCAGGGAATTCGAAACCTGTTTGGAGAACACCAAGCAACCATCCAACAAGGAGAAATGGGCCAGGCCCAATAAGGAAAAATCAGCAACAAAATTTAAATATTTATCCAGCAAAGAGCAAGGAAACAACTTTATTATAAAGAAAATAAAACTAGCTTTGCCTACATCAATTTTCCGTAGGTGGAGAAATCTCATCCCCTGATGACATTGCCTTAGAACATCTAAGTTGTTCCGATTGCACCTTTTTCGTTTCTTAAATAAATTGTCATACTTCCTTTGAATCTTTTCCTTTTCTTTTCAAACTTGGATTGAAGTAGATGCTTATTATTTTCATCTCTCTTTGCACATAAATGCAATTGTCTTCGAATTTTGAGAAGCTCGTTCTGGAGTGGATTAGAAGAACATTCTTGAGATGGTATCCATTTTGTTGTTGAAAATTTATCCTATGGAATCCAAGGATTAGTTGACGGACTTTCAAAAGCTGTAGGACCAAATTCATCTTGAATAAGAACTCTAACTTGTAGATTGTTTTGACTTTTCATTTTTTTTGTTTTTAATTTTTAAAGAGAAAGAAGCTGACAGGACAACCTAGTTCTCTGATACCAAATTGATGCAAAAAAAAAAAAAATACACTACACTAAAATTGCAAACTAGAAGAAAAATTTTCTTCCTTAAAACATAGGCAAACAAAAACAAGATAACAATATTATTAAAACAAACACACTACAACTTATAAAAACTTGAGAAGATAGATACAAGTGGAATGGAAACCATGTAGAGAAGAAGTAGGTAGAAGTCAAAGACGATTTTTTTAGGAGATAAGGAGATAGAAGATATAATAGCTTGCAAGCTATATAAACCCTCAGATTTTTGTTCCAAACATTCTTCACAAAACCCCCTTTTCCAGCAACCAAAATAACCCTATAATCTATATATAGGGAAAAAAGGTAATAGCCCACATAAATGTGCCACCCCAAGTAACCAATAGAAACCATCTCTTGAGAAGATAAATCATCAGTCTAGGAAACATCAAGGATGAGAAACGAACAATCACCAGTAAAAATTTTGTATGGAAAACCGAAGTCTGCTTGGGAATCATAAAGCAAAAATTCCATTTATCGCATGAGGAAACCAAAGGCTGCAGGAAAACATAAACCAATGGAAAACCAAGGGCTGCAGGGAATCCAAAATCTGTTTGGAGAACACCAAGCAATCATCCAACAAGGTAGAAATGGGCCAGGCCCAACAAGGAAGGGAAGGAAAAAAGGCAAAGCTATTTTTCCCTCATAGTTTTCTTTTTTGTTTAATAGGTGGATTTGCTCTAATTTGTTCGTATTTTTCCTATTGCTCCATTTCATGTTTTTCATGTTGTTGTGCCTAGAGCCAAGCCACATGCCTGTTCGGTTGCTCTGCCTCTAGCCAAGATGCACGGACTGCTTCGCCGCCTCTGCCTCAATCAAAGATGCACGGCTTGTTGATCTGTTCCGCCTCCTTTGCATCAAGCCAAGATGCACGGTGCCAAGCAGGAAGTCGACGTTATCGATGCCGACAAATGGCATAACAATTATAAGTGCTATTCATCATCTCATCATGCGTGAGTTGGATTGATTTTAATCAAAATCGGAAACATAAAAAAAAAACACATGTTATTAGAGGAAATTTTCAGTTTATATCATACTCATAATATCTATGAATAAAAAACTCCTGTTTTGGCTCTCAGTAAAGAAATTATTAAAAAGTCATTCCATATTTTTGTTTAGTTTTTTATTATATTATGTTTGATATTTTATTTGTTTAAAATAATAAATAAAAAAATTAAAGCTGGCATAGGTCCCAAGCCAGAATGAAAAAAGTTGAGAGAACTTTTGAAAAAAAATAAATTTAGGCTCCTGCGATAATTTTTTTTTTGGTTCCGCCACTGGCTATAGAGATGGGCTGGAGCTAGAGAAGATGCATGCACCAAGGCTAAGGTTGTTGATGAGGGTGTTGACCGTATCCCCTTTGTTTGACTATGATCTTGATCACATGGGTGTAGATGGTGGAGATTAAGCCAAGGTCTAATTTGTCAAATTTAATTTCAAGAATCATCATTATATTAATGTATCCCATTAAAGACCCAAGCCAAAGGAACGCACCAAATTAGACGGATGTATTTTCCTGAACCTTATCTTTTAAAGTTGTATTGACTCTTTCATTTTGCGGGAGATTGAAGTATTGTTGCCCTTCTAACATTGGAGAGAGCCCTAACATAGACCTTTCCCAAGCAATTTGATAGTAATCGCTGAAAATTGCCTGCTGCGGCCATCTTATCACCTTTCTTTATCTCTCCAGGATAACTCTCATCATATTGTTTCCAGATAATTTCTCATTGCTGATTGTTGCCCTTGAGATCTTAAAACAGCTCAACGTAGATCATATTTTGTCGGTGGAGATCTTGCTGAAGAAACTTTTCGTTGTATTCTACAAGTAACTTATTTTTTCCATCTTTTTCGTACCTCATCTCTTAAGCATCACAAGGTGGATGGATTTTGAGAATAGTTTATTGGGGCCCACAACATATGCTGATGAGTTTAAAACTAACTCTACAACAATTGAACCCTACAATTTTCATTTTGTTAGGTTCTTAACGCCCCACCATTCAAATTTACCTTTTAATAACATAAAATTTTTAGAAGTTAAGAGGAACATTTTAAAAAAGGGCTCATTTTATTTTATTTTATTTTGGAGGTCACTTTCTCTCTTTAAATAAGTATATATTTTGTTTTTATTTTAGAACTTTTGGGACATAAAGCTATGCGGATACCCCTATCCGGAAAAATATTTAATGAATTTTGGATAATGCAATATTTTTAATTATATTTCTTTCTTCAGATGGGCCTTTTCTCTCACCCTATTGAAGAAAGGTGATGCATTTATGAAGTGACTGAATTTTATGGTGACTGAACATGATCTTAAATACCTGCAGCTATATAATTTCAATTAGTAAAATATAGCAATGAAAGTTGATAAATGTTAATCCACATTTGTGTCTAGGTGCATGGGTTAGTTGTGAATAAGGTTGTAATTCACTTCCAAGTATTTAAATGAAGAACAAACTCATCACTCTGTCTCCATATATCTAAGTAAGAAACTACAATAGAATCTAATAGTAATTTCTTTACAGTTAGTGTCATTTCTAGCACCCGGGATTTACCCATCCTTTCATTTAGACATTCTTTCTATCCATGTGGCATTTTTTATTGGCCCGATTCAACTTTTATGCGGTCACTCTGTTGTGCTAGTTAGGACCACAAACTTGTCATGTACTTCTCCCTGTTATTTCATCTAAGTCCAAATGTTCTAATTCTTCATTATATTATGAAACTCGTCAAATTTTATGATGTGATTATTTGTTGCGTTGCTATTTGATAATTTTGTGGAATTTGATTCTTGGCTTTTCATATTAGCCAATAAGAAGGTAACTCCATATTATGCATCTGAGAATAAAAAAAAGGTGTAATGTAACAAATTTTAAAAAGTAATCTTTAGGATGCTTATTTATAGGATCACTAACTATTAGATCTCAAGCTTATCCATCCTTGATTTGAGATCAGTTCAAAGTCATTCAATTCTATCTTGACTTAAGCCAAATTTAGTTATAAATTCTCTTGATTTGATTTTCAAGCAAACATCAATCTTTGAGTTTAATTTAGAAGGATGAATTAACAAATTTTTGTATGACTTTAATAATATGGTAAATTAAAAAAATGAAATGATTAAAATAATAATTTGCAAGCATTATTTTATTAATATTATAACATTTAAACTTATAATATTTTATTTTAGATAAATAGGTAAATTGCATTTTGTTAAGATTAAAGACTTTTGAATAATTAGGAAAAAAGTTCTTACAAATTAATTCTTTATGTATGCTAAGGAAAAGAGTTGAATAAAAGTAGAATCTAATATGTAAATTGTATTAGATATGTTAAAAATGTTCAAAAATTAAGAGAACCTCATTTTAAAACTGAGCTTTTTCCATATGTTAGGTTTTAAAATTTGTATGTGGATAATTTGAAGAGTTTATGATGTGTACATTTGATTATATATTAAATAGATTTCGTGGATGACTTGACCTTTTTATAATAAGTTTTAAATAAAGAAATGTTTCTTTTCTACTAAAAGGATAAAACTGTCCAAATTTTGAAAGAACCCCATTTCAAAATAGAGCTATCTTGTTGTTTTGAAATTTTGGAGTGAACTTTCTTTCTCATTGTAGCTTAGTAATATGCACGTAGATGAATAGATATGGATTGTTAGAAGAGTGTTTGGTATATAAATTTGATGATTTATTAAATTAATTTGATAGATGTACCTTGACCTTTTTTTTGGACAGTTGGACTTACAAAGTTTAAATAAAGAAATGTTTTTTTCTCTATTAAAAGAACAAATTCTTAAAATTTTGAGTGAACCCTATTTCAAAATGGAGCTCTCTTTTTGATTTGGAGTTTTAGAGGGAATTTTCTTTATTGTAATTTTTTGATATATATGTAGATGGTGTGGCCATCGGTATACTTAAAGCTTTTTTTTTTTTTTTTTTTTGTAAAATTCTTCCAAGCTGTATAGATTTTTACAAGATTTTAACTTTTTGGTTGTTGGCTTCATCAGAATTTCCTTTTTACTTCCAAGGTAGAAAGTTCACAGTTGAAGGCTATTGATTTTGGTCTGTCGGACTTTGTGAAGCCAGGTTTGTTCCTACTGGTCACCCTTGGTTTTTCCTTGTTATTCTCATTAGCATTGGCACTTTAATTATATTAAATTTGGAACTTATGCATGCTAATTTTTTGAAATGGTCTTTACTTGCTTAAGTGGTTTGCAGATGAGAGGCTGAATGATATTGTTGGAAGTGCATACTATGTTGCTCCTGAGGTCCTGCATCGATCCTATGGTACAGAAGCTGATGTATGGAGCATTGGTGTGATTGCTTTCATACTACTCTGTGGTAGTCGTCCTTTTTGGGCTAGAACTGAGTCTGGTATCTTCAGGGCAGTTTTGAAAGCTGATCCAAGTTTTAATGAACCACCTTGGCCTTCATTGTCTCTTGAAGCTAAAGATTTTGTTAAGCGCTTGTTGAGTAAAGATCCGCGAAGACGAATGACAGCTGCACAGGCCTTGAGTAAGAAATTTTGAAATTGCTTCAAATTTCTCTACTTAATTATGTCAAAGTATTTGTTCTTAGCTTTATAAATTGTTTATGCCTGCAATTCCTCATGCAGACCTTTAGCTATATGTGGGCTTAGTTTTAAACTGTTTAATTGATTTGCTTCTTTTCTTTATTAAATTTTTGATCTTGTTCATTTTTCACATATTATCCTTCCTAATTCTTGGGATCTAGTTTATTTTAATGACCTTTTATGTGGAGAATATGTAGCTTTTGTGGAGTGTGTTGACTAAAAAAAAGAGAGAAATGAATGAAATAAACAAAATAATGAAAAGAAAAAATCGAAGAGATGTATCTGTTTGTGATTATGATTTGGCCCCACCTCAAACAGTTGAACTCCAAAAGACGCTACTCTTGATTAAGATACTGCCTTTTAGCAGTCTAAGCAATAAGGGAAAAAAAATCGAATAGAAAAGAACTTACGCTCTCTGTTCAAAATCCTCACATATCGTTTGAACCTAAACGACACCCCCAGCTAGCTTCATTCCCGTCTCTATACGCTCAAACGTTGGACCGACCGCTTGTCTTTGTCTCTTTCACGACGTTCGAACCAGTCCATACCACTAGTTTTGCCTCTCACAAGCCGCCAATCAAACCAAGCGGCCCAACTGAGCTGCTTTCTCATATCACCCTCGCCTGCACATGTCGGAAACGAGCTCGCCTCTCAATCGTCCGACCCACATCGGACCGACCTGCATCAGACCGACATGCCTCTGCCTTCACACGCCCAATATGCCTATTTCCCTCCTGTCATGCCCCAACCTATGCCAATCAGCCCCAAATCTAGCCGCTGAACTAATTTGATCGAACTCCTTGTCTCCGGCCTCACCCAACAAGTTACTTGCTTGCTTCTGTCTACAGAGAGATTATAACAATTCGTCTGTTTACTTGCCGTAGGTGAACTTCCTCAAAAATTATACATGCTTATATCCTTGTTAACTGAGCCCTCAACCTCAATCTTTTGCATTTACAATTGCTCTAATTAACATGATTTGAGCAATTAAGTAAATCATTGTATAATTGAATAATTATCATTATTATTTGATATAAAAAACAACAGGTATTTGCCGATTTGAAGACCCACATCGTAATCTTTAATCAGGGTGGATGATTTTAATTTTTGAAGTCATGTGCCATTGGTTTTTAATATGGGAAGATGAATTTGATATATTGAAGACCTCACACAATTGATTTTTGATCATGGCTAGATGGCTTTTAAATTAGAAGACCTAACGTCGTCAACCTTAAGTCCAGGTGGGAAGAAACAATGGAAAGTGTCTCCCCGATTAAATTAAGTGAATTAAAAATTATCTCGCCAAGTATGCCGTTGAACTTTTAAGTTTTTTATTATTTTTATTGATTATTTAATTATTAAAGTTGATTAAGTGGATTTTAATTTGATTTGTTATTATATATATATAATTATGTTTTAATATTTAAATGATGAATTAAATTAAGATTTTTTTTAACTTTAATTAATTAATTAGTTTAAAAGTTCATATTAATTAATTAATCAAATTAATCACTGCTTTTCGAACGCTCTAAAAGAAAAGTTCTGCAATCTTACGGGGAATTTTAGCAACCTCTCGGCGGCAGTTGCCGTTGTTTCTTCCCACCCGGACCTAAGGTCGATGACATATAGTCTTCTAATTTAAAAATCATCTTGCCAAGATCAGAGATCAACTACGCGAAGTCTTTAATTTATCAAATTCATTTGTCCTAAGGTCGATGACATATGGTCTTCTAATTTAAAAATCATCTTGCCAAGATCAGAGATCAACTACGCGAAGTCTTTAATTTATCAAATTCATTTGTCCTGATTAAAAATCAAATGCGCAGGTCTTTAAAAATTAAAATCATCCACCATGGTTAAAAATCATGGCGCGGGTCTTCGAATTGGCGAATACCTATTGTTTTTTATATAAAATAACAATGATAATTATTCAATTATACACTGATTTACTTAATTGCTTAAAATCCTGTTAGTTAGAGCAATTGTAAATGCCAAAGATTGAGGCCGAGGGCTCGATTAACAAGACAATAAACAGGTATAATTTTTGAGGCAGTTCACCTATGGTAAGAGACATGCGAATTGTTATAATCTCTCTATAAAAGGAAGCAAGCAAGGAACTTGTTGGGTGAAGCCGGAGATGAGGAGTTTGGTCAAATCAGTTCGCTGACAGGACTGTTGAGGTATGACAGGAGAGAAGTAGGTGGACTGGGCGTGTGAAGGCAGAGGCGGAGGCTGTAGGTCTGATGTGGGTCGGACATATAAGAGGCGTGCTCGTTTTTGGCGTGTGGTGGCACGTGCGATGTGCGAAAGCTGTTCAGTTAGGCCGCTCGGTTTGATTGGTGGCTTGTGAGAGGTGAAACCAGTCGTGCGGATTGGTTCAGATGTCGTGAAAAAGTTAAAGATATGAGGTAGGTCCCGCGTTTGAGCATGTGGAGATATGAATGAAGCTGGCTGTGGGTGTCGTTCAAGTTCGGACGGGAGGCAAGCATTTCGATTAGAGAGCGTAAGTTCTTTTCTATTCATTTTTTTCCTCTTATTGCTTAGACTACTAAAAGGCAGTTATCTTAATCTAGAGTGGTGTCTTTTGGTGTTTGACTATTTGAGATTGGGCTGAATCAAAATCACAAAGACATACATCTCTTCGATTTTTCCTTTTCATTATTTTGATTATTTTGTTCATCTCTCTCTCTCTCTCTTAGTCAACAGAGGTTTGTTGGAGGATAGAAGAGGATGAATATATGAAAATAATGCTCTCGCAATGGGTTCAGTTACTTTTCACGTGAGCCGTTAGTTTGTATCTTGTGAGTAGTAATTTTTTTGTTCCATGAGCAATAACTCTACTTTTTCGTAAACAATAATTTTTGTTATTTTGTAGGAATTGATTTTGCTATTTTGTGTCAAAAAATAGGTGGAAAATGGGTGGGAGTGCTATAAGCTTTTGAAAATTAGAAAAAAAATTCATTTAATGGATTAATCTCTTCGGGATTCTTTTCTTGTGTGCAGTGAAAATTTTTGGAATGAATGATATCATAATTATTTAAAATTTTGATGGCTTGTTGCTTTATGAACTGGAAACCTTTTATTATAAAGATACTAAGTTAAGTGTTGCAGAGATGAGGATATTAGGTGGATGAGTGGCTTTACCCTTAGATATAGGGTACGAAATGAGCATATACGTGAAAAGGTTGGAGTAGCTCCAGTGGAAGATAAGATTAGAGAGAGTCGCCTTAGATGGTTTGGTCACATACTCACATTAAATGGAGACCTTCCGATGACCCGATTAGGAAAGTTGAGGTATTAGATTTGACTTATGTTAAGAAAGGTAGATGTAGACCTAAAAAGACTTGGTTATAAAATATTTGAAATGATCTTTCTTTATTAGATTTAAATGAGAATTTGACTTTTAACATGACACAATGACGAAAAAGGATTCATGTAGCCGACCCCTCGTAGTGGGACAAAGGCTTGATGTTGTTGTTGTTATGGGGGGGAGGGTGGGGGGTTACGAGTTTTAATTTTATTGTTCCATTATCCGCGCTTTACTTTTTTGTGAAGATTGCGGAAGTATGGAAGGAGTTGAGGGTGGGGGGTTGCGAGTTTTAATTTTATTGTTCCATTATCCACACTTTACTTTCATGAAGATTGCGAAAGTATTGGGGGGTGGGGGTTGGTGTTGGAGTGAGAAGTGGATGATGAGGAAAAATAAAGCCCTCACGATTGGTGAGGGGGGGGTTGTTGTTGGAGTGAGAAGTGGATGATGAGGAAAAATAAAGTGAGAAGTGGATGATGAGGAAAAAATAAAGCCCTCACGATTGGTGAAACTAACTTGCAGGCTTTAATTTTATTATTTCGTTATCCGAACTTTACTTTTTTCATGAACATTTGTGTAAGTATAGAAAGAAAGAATCATTGCAAGGGGTTGGGAGTGCTAAAGAATTTTGAAATTCATAGAAAATAGACAACAGATTTTAATTTTGAAGCAATTTTTCCTGTAAATTGGTCTAAATTGTTGCTTACAGAGTACAGACTATAAAATGAATCAGAAAATGAAATAAAGAAGATGGAGAAGATGAGAATAAGCAAGCCTTGGCTTGTCTGGGGAGATAAACTCTCTTGAAATTCTTGTCTCACTTGATCAAGGATAAAAATTTCATAATGGATAAAGAAGAAGTTCAAGTCCACAAAAGCAATTTTATTTATACCATAAACTGAATTGCATGACTTTGAATTCTCATAATTATAAATATCAATAAAAAATGTTAAATTTTTTCAACAAATTGATAATAAATTGCTAATAAATTTAGTTCATTGAATTGACCAATTGGAATAAAATAAGTCAATCTAATTGACAAAATAACTCCAATATCCATGAAAAAAATCAGAAATTTGGTCAAATTACAAGTGCTGCTACGTTTCTTTAGATCCATTATGTAAATCCTTAAATCATATCCATCTCGTCTCTGTTAACTCAACACCCATAATTGTTTCGTGCATACTAATATCACTAATACAATCATTTAACACTTGTATCTTTTAGGTTATCCATGTCAGATTTGTTTCTATTTTTTGTTTTCTGGAAATCAAATTAATTTTGCATAAAAAGTTTATAAAAAAAAAATTAAATCACCAATATTTCTTTTACTACAAACAGTGTTTTAGGTCATCCTAATGTTTCAGAATTACTATTTAAGGCCTCGCTTGCATCATGCCTTCCTAATTTTTTTTTTATTTGTGTTCAGGCCACCCTTGGATTAGGAGTTACAACAATGTTAGAGTGCCCCTTGATAACCTCATTTTTCGACTTATGAAAGTCTACATGCGCTCATCTTCCTTGCGCAAGGCTGCTTTAAGGGTGGGTGCATTTCCCTTCTGTTACGTTTGTTCTGTGGCTTATCTCTTTTTTTTATTTTCTTTCCCATTTGTCTGTTAAGTTTATGCAAGTATCAGCAATTTTGTTAATATATGCATATTTTTTTTTGGGTTTGCTTAAAATGACTTAGTGACTGGACTATGAATATGCATAATGGTTTCCATGTGCTGTAAGGTGCATTAGTCTGAGCTCTGAGGCATCTTGTGCTTCTAAAGATTATGCTACAATGCAAATATTGTAACATTCTTGTTATAATATTACTCAAAATGGTTTTAGTAACTTCTGATGGGCGCAACTGCAAGTGCAACTTGTTACTTTTGGCAGACATGAGGATGTTGCCTTACAAATTTTGTATGTTGCTTTGTAGCTTTTACTTAATCTCTTTATTTTCTACTGCTATTTCCTTCAATGTTCTGATCAAATGCCTCTTAGACCTTTTAGCTATAACGAATTAAACACAGTTACTGGATGGAAACGATTGATAAGCTTGTGTTTCATTAATATTTTCCATTTTTCTTAACTTATCCATGATCAATAAGGATTCCGGTTTAAAATAACGTAATTGGGTATTGAGGTGTCTTTCGTTCATGAGGGAGATGCAAGTCTTAAGGCATTTTGAGATGTAAGCCTCACAATAAAAAAATTATGTAAAGTCAAAGTGAAGGTAAGAAGTAATATATAAACATCTTAATCTATTAATATATTAAAAAATAACATATTAATATTCTAACATTGCTAGAAATAATAAATTTTGCATATATTCACTAACAAATTGGGCCATGTAGAAGTTTAATACAATTATGTAAACATCAAAGTAACGAAAGGTATCAATTAACGTAAAAGATCAAATAAGTTTCTCTTGCCCGTTCCTATTGTTCATCATTAAATTAAGAATATTACAAGAAATTAATTAGAAGTTTGCAATACTCCCGTTACTCATGGGGTCTTCGTTAGAGTTTTCATTTATCTCTTTTGCCTACTCATCAATAGTGTCCAAGTTCTCCAAATCTTCTTCCTCATTTTCTTCAATATCAACCTTTTTCTTTCCTAATCAATAATAATCAACAACAAATTAGGAATTTTACTTTGTGTGTGTGTGGGGGTTGGAGGGGGGTTAAGGACCATATGTTGGTAAGTAATTCAAGTTAAAAAAGTTATTAACCCTAATTTTTTTAGGCTTATGCCTCATGCATACCAAGGTGAGGTCTAGTTTGTGGTGCACCTCACACTACTTTGGCGTACGCCTCATATTTGAGCTTTGAGGTGCATGCCTCAAAGCTAAGAAATAGACATTGCATATTTTAATATTGTTATTACACTGTATATGTATTTTCTTATTTCTTAGTGAATGAATTTTGTTATTTCCCCCCTAAATGAGAATTTGACTTTTAACATGACACAATGACGAAAAGGATTCATGTAGCCGACCCCTCGTAGTGGGACAAAGGCTTGATGTTGTTGTTGTTATGGGGGAGGGTGGGGGGTTACGAGTTTTAATTTTATTGTTCCATTATCCGCGCTTTACTTTTTTGTGAAGATTGCGGAAGTATGGAAGGAGTTGAGGGTGGGGGGTTGCGAGTTTTAATTTTATGTTCCATTATCCACACTTTACTTTCATGAAGATTGCGAAAGTATTGGGGGGTGGGTTGGTGTTGGAGTGAGAAGTGGATGATGAGGAAAAATAAAGCCCTCACGATTGGTGAGGGGGGGGTTGTTGTTGGAGTGAGAAGTGGATGATGAGGAAAAATAAAGTGAGAAGTGGATGATGAGAAAAAAATAAAGCCCTCACGATTGTGAAACTAACTTGCAGGCTTTAATTTTATTATTTCGTTATCCGAACTTTACTTTTTTCATGAACATTTGTGTAAGTATAGAAAGAAAGAATCATTGCAAGGGGTTGGGAGTGCTAAAGAATTTTGAAATTCATAAAAATAGACAACAGATTTTAATTTGAAGCAATTTTTCCTGTAAATTGGTCTTAATTGTTGCTTACAGAGTACAGACTATAAAATGAATCAGAAAATGAAATAAAGAAGATGGAGAAGATGAGAATAAGCAAGCCTTGGCTTGTCTGGGGAGATAAACTCTCTTGAAATTCTTGTCTCACTTGATCAAGGATAAAAATTTCATAATGGATAAAGAAGAAGTTCAAGTCCACAAAAGCAATTTTATTATACCATAAACTGAATTGCATGACTTTGAATTCTCATAATTATAAATATCAATAAAAAATGTTAAATTTTTTCAACAAATTGATAATAAATTGCTAATAAATTTAGTTCATTGAATTGACCAATTGGAATAAAATAAGTCAATCTAATTGACAAAATAACTCCAATATCCATGAAAAAAATCAGAAATTTGGTCAAATTACAAGTGCTGCTACGTTTCTTTAGATCCATTATGTAAATCCTTAAATCATATCCATCTCGTCTCTGTTAACTCAACACCCATAATTGTTTCGTGCATACTAATATCACTAATACAATCATTTAACACTTGTATCTTTTAGGTTATCCATGTCAGATTTGTTTCTATTTTTTGTTTTCTGGAAATCAAATTAATTTTGCATAAATGGGTTTATAAATTTAAAAAAAAATTAAATCACCAATATTTTCTTTTACTACAAACAGTGTTTTAGGTCATCCTAATGTTTCAGAATTACTATTTAAGGCCTCGCTTGCATCATGCCTTCCTAATTTTTTTTTTATTTGTGTTCAGGCCACCCTTGGATTAGGAGTTACAACAATGTTAGAGTGCCCCTTGATAACCTCATTTTTCGACTTATGAAAGTCTACATGCGCTCATCTTCCTTGCGCAAGGCTGCTTTAAGGGTGGGTGCATTTCCCTTCTGTTACGTTTGTTCTGTGGCTTATCTCTTTTTTTTTATTTCTTTCCCATTTGTCTGTTAAGTTTATGCAAGTATCAGCAATTTTGTTAATATATGCATATTTTTTTTTGGGTTTGCTTAAAATGACTTAGTGACTGGACTATGAATATGCATAATGGTTTCCATGTGCTGTAAGGTGCATTAGTCTGAGCTCTGAGGCATCTTGTGCTTCTAAAGATTATGCTACAATGCAAATATTGTAACATTCTTGTTATAATATTACTCAAAATGGTTTTAGTAACTTCTGATGGCGCAACTGCAAGTGCAACTTGTTACTTTTGGCAGACATGAGGATGTTGCCTTACAAATTTTGTATGTTGCTTTGTAGCTTTTACTTAATCTCTTTATTTTCTACTGCTATTTCCTTCAATGTTCTGATCAAATGCCTCTTAGACCTTTTAGCTATAACGAATTAAACACAGTTACTGGATGGAAACGATTGATAAGCTTGTGTTTCATTAATATTTTCCATTTTTCTTAACTTATCCATGATCAATAAGGATTCCGGTTTAAAATAACGTAATTGGGTATTGAGGTGTCTTTCGTTCATGAGGGAGATGCAAGTCTTAAGGCATTTTGAGATGTAAGCCTCACAATAAAAAAATTATGTAAAGTCAAAGTGAAGGTAAGAAGTAATATATAAACATCTTAATCTATTAATATATTAAAAAATAACATATTAATATTCTAACATTGCTAGAAATAATAAATTTTGCATATATTCACTAACAAATTGGGCCATGTAGAAGTTTAATACAATTATGTAAACATCAAAGTAACGAAAGGTATCAAATTAACGTAAAAGATCAAATAAGTTTCTCTTGCCCGTTCCTATTGTTCATCATTAAATTAAGAATATTACAAGAAATTAATTAGAAGTTTGCAATACTCCCGTTACTCATGGGGTCTTCGTTAGAGTTTTCATTTATCTCTTTTGCCTACTCATCAATAGTGTCCAAGTTCTCCAAATCTTCTTCCTCATTTTCTTCAATATCAACCTTTTTCTTTCCTAATCAATAATAATCAACAACAAATTAGGAATTTTACTTTGTGTGTGTGTGGGGGTTGGAGGGGGGTTAAGGACCATATGTTGGTAAGTAATTCAAGTTAAAAAAGTTATTAACCCTAATTTTTTTAGGCTTATGCCTCATGCATACCAAGGTGAGGTCTAGTTTGTGGTGCACCTCACACTACTTTGGCGTACGCCTCATATTTGAGCTTTGAGGTGCATGCCTCAAAGCTAAGAAATAGACATTGCATAATTTAATATTGTTATTCCATGTATAGTATTTTCTTATTTCTTAGTGAATGAATTTTCTTATTTTAAATAAGTAACTTGCTAAATATCTCTATGATCTAAACTATTAATCTTTTGGAACTTCCAAGAGAAGGAAGACTATGACATGTGATTTTTAGCATGCGGAGCATGTTGAAAGTTAGCCTATTCCAAATAGGGGTGTAAGCAAGTCGAGCCCACTCACAAGCCAACTTGAGCTCAATTCATTAATGATCGTGTGAGTCGAGTTTATTGAGCTCGCGAGTTGAGCTCAACCTATGAATATGCTGAACATAACTAAGTCATTTGAAAAGCTTGCTTTTTTATAGGACATGAAAAGAAATTTTAGACATATTCACAAATAAACGTATATAGGGTTAAAATGAAAGGTTTAAAAATTTTCAAAATGAAATAGCCTAAAACTAAAAGCTCTAAATCCTATTTCCTCACACGCTAACCTGTGACTCGAACTCTCAGCTGCCATCTCTGTTCCATTTGTTTCTTCCTCAAGAAGGTTAGCGGGCCAGAGGTCCACTGCTCTTCTTTATCCTTCCTTTTTCATCTCCACTAGTGCTGCAGCCACTACATCTGCTGCAATTTCTTCCTCTTCGTTATTTTTATCTTCCTATGTCGCCAATGCATCACCTCAACACCATGATGCTGTACCATGGGCTGCTGCCCAGCTCTCAAAACCCCTCCGCCTCCCTGTCACAACCTCATCTTCTCCCACAACTCACAAGCTGCTACATGAGCTTGAGCCAGGTGACGGATTGAGTTTGGGCTTTGCAGGAGAGATGGACTCGAGCTTGAGCTTAACCTGAAGGGATTGACTAGAATGCAACTTGACTCGATTAAACCCGTAATAGTTGGCATAAAGCTAACGATGACGAACAGGAAAGTGTGACTGAACACATGTTTTACTGGAAGGAGTGATTTTCAATTGCTTTTGGCATCAACTTCAATTCCTCTTATATCTTGATCATATCATGATCAACTCAAAGGAGATCAATGATTATACCTTTAATATGTCATTTGTGCATATTGCTTGAGCAGGTTCTGAGATGAATGATAATACCTAAATGAAGTCATTTGTGCATATGGCTTGAGCAGGCTCTCTGTTGTCTGGATTCCTAACTAGATTTGTACTTTGTATGCTCTGTATGTTATCTTTTTTGAAGTTTGAATGCGGTGGTGCTGAAATCTATAAATGTTTCAGGCCCTTTCGAAGACATTAACCATGGACGACCTTGTTTATCTTAAAGGACAGTTCAGTCTCTTGGAACCAAATAAAAATGGGTGCATAACTCTTGAAAACATCAGGATGGTTAGCTTCTTAAGTAAAAAATTTCATGTTTTATCCGTGAGCACTGGTATAATTCCCTACTGTTTGATTAATTAGTGGCTGTTGGGCATGGTTGCTCCATTTTCTCCCTGACAGGCACTATTGAAACATGCAACTGATGCAATGAAGGAATCACGTATTCAAGACATACTAACCTCTGTAAGTGTTTCTCTTGTAGTGGATGAAATTTCTTTTTAACGTTGTACTGTTTAGTTTCTTCTTACTCAAGCTTGGAGATTCTTTTCTTATATGCCAGTTGAACGCTCTTCAATATAGAAGAATGGATTTTGATGAATTTTGTGCAGCTGCATTGAGCGTACATCAGCTTGAAGGTCTTGATAGATGGGAACAGCATGCTCGTCATGCTTATGATCTTTTCGAGAAGGATGGAAATCGAGCTATAGTTATTGAGGAACTAGCTTCGGTAGGTACCTCTTATTTATGCAACTTGCAGTTCTGAGACTAAAATTTATTTGGGGCTTATTTTGTTGCTGGTAGATAACAAAACATGTTTTAAAACTGTTGATTTTGCTTCCACTTATTCTGAATTGTAAAAATAAAGTCTTCACTTTTGAAGATTTTGAAGGTTCTTACATACTTGAACGTTCATGTTGATTTTGAATTGCGTCCAAGGAAATGATGGAATCTTAAACCATTGTTTTTCGAAACATTTTTCAACTTAAAGCACCCATATTGGCCCATAGCAGTATACTGTGATTTTGGGATCCTTACTGTCTGTCCTTGTAACTTCTATGTCAATTGTTATTATGTTAGATCGGTCCATTGGACTGGCTCAGTCGGTTCATATCGGACTGGCTTATGAACAACAGAGGTGGAACTCTCCGCCAATCTCCGCCTCCTGCATGCTGATCAAACCGCCAATTCAAAAAGCGCAGTTTTGGAAGGATTTTTTATGAAGTTTAGGAGGGAAATTGAATGTAAGGACTGTTTAGAGATTTTCTTTTGAATTGTATGCATTAAATAGTTTGTTTTCCTAGGGTTAGGACATCTTGAATTTGGCTGAAATTTGAGATCTCTTATGTTTAGGTTTTTGGGCTCTAGTGGCGTCTAGAGATTTGGGGGAGATTGATCCTCCTCTCAAATTAAGGATCAACTGTATCTTCTTATTTTTCCGTTTCTATTTCTTCAAATAATACAAATTATCTGTTGTTTTCGTGGTTTTGTGTGGATTTTTGTGGAGAATTTTTGCTGTTTTTTGAAAATTAATAGGAAATACTTGAGACTTACAAGTGTTTCCTATCATATTAATCAAGCCATAACTATAATTTTGGTAAATGTTTTTGCCTCTGAAAAACTAATTAGATGATCAACCCTATTGAATTTTAAGCATCCGATTCAACATGCATTTAATTGTCTTCTGGTGTGTTTGATACAAATGCCATCAAGAACAATTGTTGACATTTTTTCAAGGAACAAATAGTCTTTATGTTTTTTTTTGTGCTGGGATATTACTAGAGGTTACCAATTTTGGCAATTTCTTGTCAGGAACTTCATCTGAGCCCTTCAGTCCCTGTACATGCTGTTCTCCATGACTGGATCCGGCACACTGATGGCAAACTGAGCTTCCTTGGATTTCTTAAGCTATTGCACGGTCCTTCGAGCCATGCCTTCGTTAAGGCACATTAAGGCTTCATTTGAGACGGTTTTCTTCCTGCTTCTTAGAGCAGCTTTCTAGTACAAAAATTTTAATTTTTGTACTAGAAAACTGCTTTACGAGCAGTAAGAAAGACTTTCCAAACAAAAGCCTAAAAGTCAAGAAAAAGAGCCATAGAATTAAAAGTGCTTGTAGCGAGTTAGAAAGATTGTTCACACCAAGCTGCATCCTTCTCCAGGTATAATGGCTTATATATTTGTGGAATCTTAGTGTCCCATTCCAAATTTTCTTTCTCCATAATTTGAGCGTCAGGAAGATATAATTCGTGCAGATTGTGTTATCAGAATGTAAAATGCTGTAGATGAGTATATATTCTTTTGTTTGGATCAGGATTTATCTTCATTTTTTATGATTTTCTTCCTGCTTTGTCGTTTTAGGAGTAAACTTGTACTCCCATGTTAAACGTTACTGTTGCAAGCAAATCAAAGTTTATGTGCTGTTGATGCTTACTTTATCTCAACCTGACTGTTTAACATTACTGTATGTGATGCTACTTTGTTAAATTTGGCTATGGTAAATTACCGAAGTGATTGAAGGGCGCACTGCTTGCTTCATCTTTCTCAAACTTCATGTGGCACTTGTATGGATGTAAAAAAAATGGCTAGGATTGATCTAAAAAATTTAGAATTTTTTGTGGTTAATATATATATATAATTCATTTCAAACAATAACAATAATAACATCAAGCTTTTGTTCTATTATGTGGGGCCGGTTATATAAATTTTTTTTATTGTCTTGTTAAAAGTTAATTATTGTTTAAATATAATAAGGAAAATTTATTTCTAATATTTTATAACTAAGTTTTTTTAAGTCTATCTTTACATTTCTTAATATAAGTCAATCTAATACCTCTACTTTCTTAATCAGATCATCGGAAAGCCGCTGTTTTATATGACCAAATCATTTAAGATGATTTTCTCTAATCTTATCTTCAATTGGAGCTACTCCAACTTTTTCACGATTATGCTCATTTTGTATCATATCTCTAAAAGTAAAGTCACTCATTCACCTGAGTGTCCTCATTTTTGCAACATTTAATATTATGCTTCTCTTTTAATGACCAACATTTGGCACTATTAAACATTGCATGTCATTTCAAAGTGAATCTAAAATTTTTGAGCTACTTATATTACGCCTTTTTTTAGCCTAAGTTTATTATAAAAAAACAAATTTTTTGGTAATGGTGTGATACGCAAACAGGAGAGGTTCAACAGGGAGATTTTATGTTTTTTTTTTTTCTATTTTAAATCTCTATTTATTTTCATACTGCTCTAAAATATGGTCATTCATTCCATTTCCTTATAATACTATAATTTATTCGGCATGACCGATTATTATTATGTCAAAATCTTTACTGGTACAATATATTTGACCAGTTGATGTTGAAAATTTATGCCTTCTTTTCACTACTCATATTTCTTGATTTCTATATTATTAAGATATAACATTTAATATTTCCAAATAAATAATAAATTTCTACGACAAATATTAAAAAAAAAGTCTTAAAATATTATTATTTGGCTAGTTCAAATATTTTTATTGATATTTAGTGAGGGTCCATTCATATATATATGCTTGCAAAAACCCTTTTAACAGGAAAAATTCTCAAAGAAATAAAACAATTTCGTTGAAGCACAATACACAATTTTGTCATATATCTATTTACTGTCAAATCCAATCATCTGTAAAAAGAACTGAAAAACAGATCGTAATCTTATTATCAATAGTAGGTCAAAAAATTTAACTAAGTAGTGCACTACTAAAGATTTCGCCAGTTTTAGTGTAGCATTGCAGTTCAAAATTTTAGATGATAGATCTTAATTTATCTATAGCTAAGAAGCTGACTGCTTATCAATCACTAAGTCTAAAGCCGATTACAATGGAATTCTACCATCTTGTGTTAGCTTCTTGTGGAATCCTCAGTAAAAATTCAAGAGTAGAACTCTGGTTTGGAATTTGGATCAATTCCTTCAGTTCACTTGCTGTTGGTTCCCATAGATAGGATAAGCTCCATAAGCTGCAGCATACATCATGGGATCATGAGGTGGAAGGGAAAATCCGTAGCCGCCGCCACCGCCGCCGCCGTACATTTGAGGCCCATAATATAAATTGTTCCATGAGCTGCTCAGATCGGCTCGCAACTGGCAAAACGTTGAAGTAAACGAGTGAATTAGCAATCATAGCCTTAATGGAATCATTAACCTACCAATGAATATAGGTAAGAAATGCCCTTCATTAGTGGACAACAGACTCCAGGTGATTCTCACAATCTACAAATTAACATTTTGTAAAAACCCAAACCCTAAAGGCTTAAATTATTAAAGCCTTTTTGGATTAGAAGTTTGATGGAAGTGAATGTAAATGGAGAAATTATTCTGTGCGGACATCGGACGCAGAACACTGTCCGGGGACCAACCAGAATGCGCCATGTCAACGGTACCAAGCAGTACTGAGCCGTGGTACCGAGCGAAAGGGTGACATGACACATTCTGGTTGGTCTCCGGACGGCTTCGGCGTCCACACAAAAATAACTAATCATAAAAATGACTTCATAAAGCCGACTGCAAATGTGCTGCATATGCATTTCGGTTTTTGGCAAACTTGGTAATATCAGCACAGGATGGAAAATGAGGAGAGTAGGCAAAATGACCCAACATGCCTATACTTTTCTTTTTCAAGGTTGAGTATCAAAGCACTAATTTAATGTTGTCGTGATTCGATCCCAAGACATTGGGCTTAAGGTTTCAAAGTCTTTATCAATGGCAGTATACTCAAGCACTTGCTTTGAGTTGGTTGATTTTCCTGTTATCAGACCAGAGGGCAATACATCACCTAAACAAACCCTAGGAATGGAGTAGGGAGTACTAATCTGATACGCCCTAGGGTTTCACCAATTCGATTTTGCCCTAGTTTCTCTCAAATGAGCATGAGAGGAACAAAACAAGATTAAAAGCAAAGATTTTCCACGGTAAAATCCCTAGAGTTGTGCACTTTGATGATTTTCGGATTAGGGCACAAACCCTCCAAAACTTTGAATGAAAACTCTCAAAATTAGAGCACAATCATAAAAAAGAGAAGGGAATCCATTTAGTATTGAAAGGGAAGCAAGTTCAACACAAAAGAAAGATACAATTTGTCCAATTCGAAAAAGACAAGGTCTCCCACTACAAACCCTAGAAAAATAAGAGAAAGAACTAAGAGGCTAAGAGAAAACTTCAATCTTGCATAACCCTAGAAATCTCCCTCTATTCCTTACTTAAAGCAAGCCAAAAAAAAAACCAAACCAAACCCCACTAGTGGGCTGCCCAAACTGAACCGCCCAGCTCAGGGCTGACCCGAGCCAAACCGGTCCAGAAATGGACCAGTTCCGCTCAAGCCGAAGGCCCCGCTCCGCTCTGAGTCACGCTCCGCGCCCGCGTCCCTCTGCGCGATCCTTCGGCGGATCGATCGACGCGGCCCGCCTTTCCGGCCGCTTCCGAGCTCACCGGGGTCGCCGGCCCTCCCTCTGCCGGTCGGCGGCGGCCCGCATCAATACTCCCTCCTTTAAAATTAACCTTGTCCTCAAGGTTAAAGAATGTAGATTCCTCGGTTGTCGGAAACCCACATAGGCTAGGGTCACCCTGTAATGCCACCCTCCGACCATTACTGTTGTATTTAACCAACAACTTCTCCCAATTGACCTCCATGTCTCCTAAGGACTGAAGCCACTGCATACCCAAGATGGCGTCGGCGTATTCCAGATCAATCAGCAAAAAAATCTTGAGTAACTACCTCCCCTTGTAAGATAATAGTGACTCCCTTGCATTTCCCATAAATACGGGCCTTCTGTCCTGTGCATATGGTCACCTCTACCTCCTTACTTGCTATCACCTCAAGACTCAACCGTTCCTCCACTCGATAGGCCAAGGAGTTGTGAGTGGCTCCACTGTCAAACAAAACTCTCACCTTGCACCCTTGAATTTCCCCCTCCATCTTCATGGTGGGATGGAATGGTAAGCCTTCCATCGAATTCAGACTCACTTCTATCATATCTAGGTGAGGATGCTCTACCTCACATAGCTTTTCCATTGTTGCCCCTTCATCTGTGTCCCCATCTGAATCTCCCACCACTATCACGTGCAGGGTCTTCTCTTTACACATATGCCCAGGTGCAAATTTCTCGTCGCAACGGTAGCAGAGGCCCTTGACCCTCTTCTCCTTCAATTCGGAGTCAGTCAGTCTCTTGAACCCTCCTTGGTTCATCACAGTGGTGGCTTTCTCCTGTTTTACCTCCTCTGGATGAGTAGTGGAAGTCACCTTAGGTCCTTCGAGCATGAGTGGTGAGCGATATATGGGGTGAGACCCCCCTGATTTCCGTGTCTGATCCGCCTTCTGCTTGTCCTCAACAAGCTGAGCTGTCTCCATAATTCCCACTATCCCACGTGGGTTGACCACCCTGATGGCGGCTCTGATGTAGGGTTTCAACCCTTTCATGAAATTCCCCTCCATGGCGTCATCGGGCATTCCCCTCAATCGCCCAGATAGAAGCTCAAAGCGCTTCCGATACTCTGCCATTGTGCCTTCCTGAACAAGAGACATGAACTGTTCATAATGGGTGCCCTCACTGGACACTCTGAACCTGTGCAGTAATAAGTCCTTGAACTCTTCCCAACTTCGTATAGGTTGTCGCCCCTCAATCCATTGGAACCAAGCCAATGATTTCCCCTCCAAGCAAATCGGGACAGCCATCAGCTTTTCCTCCTCCGTGACGCCGTTAACGGCGAAATATCGCTCCACCCGGTAGACCCATCCGTACGCATCTTCCCCTTCGAATACGGGGACCTTCAACTTCCTCATCCGTGTATCTGTCCGAGGAAGATTCCTCCTATCTTCCCATGGCCCATGCTGAAATCCCTCCCACTGAGGTCTTCCCCTCCACTCCCCTGGATACGGGGTCTGCACCCCCCTTCTTGGTGGCTCCCAAGGGGCTCGGCCCCCCTCGTGTGCGCCTCCCGGTTGTCTCGGCCAACCACCCCCGATCTCTCCTGTGGCTCGGCCCAACTCCGGCGGTCCTCCTGGACCTCTCGACCACCCTCCTTGTGGCTCCCAAGTGGTGCGACCCATCTCTTGCACTCCTCCCGGCCTCATCGGCCACCCTCCATACGGACCGTGAGGGTCACGTACGGCTCCTCCCCCTTGGCCGGCGGTCCCCTCCCACGGTGCACCACCCACGCCGGATGCCTCCCACCCTTCCCTTGACCAAGGCTCTTGGCGCGAGATGTGAGGTGGTGCTTGCATGGCTTCCCCCGGTTGGCTTGCTCCATCTTCCCTAATTGAGAAATTAGGGTTAGGATTTGACATCGGCGATTTCCCTTTTTTCTTAGGATTTGATTGAGCAACTTGGACGTCTACCAATTTGCGGATCATCTCTTCCATTCCCCCAAATCTCTCCTCAAGGGATGAGAATTTTCCCTCCAATGACGAAAGCTTCTCTCCCACTTCCTCCTTTAATTGGCTCATCTCCCCTTCCAAAACTAACACCTTCTTTGATGCCATGCCGTCTAGGATCGAGAGCTCTGATACCAACTTGATACGCCCTAGGGTTTCACCAATTCGATTTTGCCCTAGTTTCTCTCAAATGAGCATGAGAGGAACAAAACAAGATCAAAAGCAAAGATTTTCCACGGTAAAATCCCTAGAGTTGTGCACTTTGATGATTTTCGGATTAGGGCACAAACCCTCCAAAACTTTGAAGGAAAACTCTCAAAATTAGAGCACAATCATAAAAAAGAGAAGGGAATCCATTTAGTATTGAAAGGGAAGCAAGTTCAACACAAAAGAAAGATACAATTTGTCCAATTCGAGAAGGACAAGGTCTCCCACTATAAACCCTAGAAAAATAAGAGAAAGAACTAAGAGGCTAAGAGAAAACTTCAATCTTGCATAACCCTAGAAATCTCCCTCTATTCCTTACTTAAAGCAAGCCAAAAAAAAAACCAAACCAAACCCCACTAGTGGGCTGCCCAAACTGAACCGCCCAGCTCAGGGCTGACCCGAGCCAAACCGGTCCAGAAATGGACCGGTTCCGCTCAAGCCGAAGGCCCCGCTCCGCTCTGCGTCACGCTCCGCGCCCGCGTCCCTCCGCGCGATCCTTCGGCGGATCGATCGACGCGGCCCGCCTTTCCGGCCTCTTCCGAGCTCGCCGGGGTCGCCGGCCCTCCCTCTGCCGGTCGGCGGCTGCCCGCATCATAATCCTACCCTACTAGAATAAAATTTACACCACGTACACAACTCACATTGGTCTATTGGTTGGGAGCTTAGGCCAGCAAGTAAGAGGTCTCGGGTTCGAGTCCGGTGTATGCGTTGTGTGTGAGGTTGCCTTAATTGATCTAAATGTCCAAAAAAAAAAAAAAAAACTACGTCACAGGCGGAAGATTTGCTTTTACATTAAAAATGGCGGGGTAGATGGTACACTTTTTTCTAGATTTAACATACCTTATAAGGGCTATATTTATCATTGTATGAATATAAAACAACATATGTTGCTACACTAAGCATGTCATTAACCAATATAATTGAAAGCTGAAAAATGATTTAGTACTGTTTCATATGAATAAATGAATAAAAAAAGGATTGATGTAGGGGAAAAAAAGGTAAGGTTTATCATCATATTTGGATATTTGATCAGGTTTTAGAGTTAGTGCTAATTGACACTTGTAACCTTAGAACAGCATATCAAAGAAAACAAAAAAAGGATTCGATTGATGTTGTACCAAAGACTCAGGTAAAAGTAGAGCACGATTCAAAAAATACAAACCTGTTTATTTGCAGGGTTGCGACCCCAGGACAGGCGTACTGGCTGCTTTCCAATAATTGTTCCATTCAACGACTGCAATGCTTCCTCCGCATTATTCCTGGCAAAAGATCCAGAATCAATCAATTTAAACAGAACAAAAGAATAAAATAAATGCGCTTGTTCAGCTTTTACTAAATCATAATTGAATAAAAAAGTTTAAAGAAATTTACCTGTGAACAAATTGCACAAAACCACATTGTTTCCCAGATGGAATTTTCACAGAGGCAATATCTCCGTACAGAGAAAAAGACTGCCTCAATTCATCTTCACTAACAGCAGGATCAAGCCCACCAACAAATACCTAAGGCATTAAAAGATCACCAATACTGCATTCAAATTATATACTTCTATACAACATTAAGCTCTCAAAAGGAAGAGATTACGGTTGTATTTGTTGAATCTCCATCGGGCTGAAAAACTTGCACGGATGAACCGTTGGAACCAAAAGCACCTAGAATGAGAATTGTATAATACATATAAAACAACATAAATAACAATTTTAGAGCCATGAATCGTACAATTAACTGTTTAAATAAGCCTCTGCTCTCATGAAGGCCATATTACTGGCATGTTTTTCCTTTTTATTTTATTTCAGCTTCAGAATACTTTTTTTTCCTCGTATGCATGTTTGCAAGTAGTTGATAAATTTTTATTTTCACTCGAATGGTTCCACCCAACCCCAAAGAAATTTCCTTTTATAGATTTATTTGTTGCTGCTATCGTCCGGACGTAACTCGGATATAGAGTTACGTCCGGACTCCAATAAAAATGTAACACGTGTCCTTGTACATAATGTGTATATTATGTATATAAATTTGTACACACTATGTATATAATTTTATAATTTGTGTATTGTGTGTACAGTTGTACACACTGTGTACAAGGACACGTATCGCGTTTTAATTGGAGTCCGGATACGTAATAATTTCTCCCTTGTATGAGTGATGAGGAAAGGGGCGGGGTTACGGACTTTTGCGACTGGGGTTGCTGTTATCTCAAAAAAAAAAAAAAAAAGCTTGGGAATCAATAGCCATTAATGCAAATGTGAGAATTACAAAGATGATTTAAATTGTAGGCTTTGCAATCAGATAAACTCTTATTTGCCGAGTAGTCCAGCGAATGGACCAAGATACAGCAAACGACAAGCACAAACCTGCAATTACTTCTTAAGACAAACAAGTAAGCCAACAAAAAAAGCAACATTAGATTTAGCGCACACAAAAAACGAACAGACCTTGCTAATTGTTTTGATAGCAACTAGGAATTTTGACTACATTCGTCAAGTAATTATCCAACAAGTATTCCAATAAAAGCTTGATCATGATCACAAAAAAGCTACGTTAAAAAAAATATTATACTTGACTCGTGTAAGCTTTAAGCACGAAAATATGTGGCTATTAAAAAGAAAAGCGTTGTTATCATGCAAATTTGAAAAGGAACTTATTTAAATAAAGCTAAAATATTAATTTGTAGGTGGCACATTACATCGATTGATGTTTCATAGAATAATGAATCACAAAACCAAGATTCTTTAAGAAAATGATGACATCAATTGGAAAAGTTCAGATAGTTTAATAAACCGTTCAAATGCTTTCTAGAGACATTTAAACTGATGGATATATGAAACTTACTTGAAAGAGAACGATAATAAGATTTAGGTGTTTTTTTGAGAGATATCAGGAGTTGTTTTAGCCTATCAATATCTTCTTTATTGAGTTCTCTGGAGTTGGACTGTGTTTCTGAGCTGAGCTAAGTTGTTGTAGTGTTAGCTTGTGATGTCCCTTTATTTTATTCACTTTTATTCCACTTCTTACTTGGGGGCTTTCCATATAACTTCTAATAGTTCTCATTTATGTGTCTTAATTTCTTGCAATAGTTACACCAAAGGGAGTCTTTATTGTCTTTAGATTTTGAGGAATCCTTAACTCTTTCCTTTCATAGTGCCTCTTTGGTTGTCACCATTGTTGAAGCTTCAATAGCCTTTGGTTCCAGCATTACCATTCGTCGGCCTTAGCACGGATGAGAGAAATTGTATCATTTAATGAAGGTGTCTCCTCTTTGCCAAGGATCTGAACTCCAACCTTGTCAAACTCCGTATTTAATCATGCAAGAAAATCATACACTTTATCTTTCTCAATAAAGATTTTTAGGATTACAGCATCTTTTAGACAATTGGTCTCTATACATCTGTAGTGATTAAGTTCTTGCCACAAGCCTTAAAGGGCAGTGGCTTAACCTTGACCTTAATTTCTTAAGTGTAAAAGTGACCTGAGCCCAATTGTAATAACTAACTGTGGTGATATCGTGGGGGTTCGGAGACAGCAATGGATACATGCAAAAGTTCATGAAAATCTTAATAAGTAATTTCTACGGGGCGTCAACAATTTTCGGATTGTAGTGAAGTGCGTTCAACATTGATTCTAAGACTTACAAAAATTTCAAAAAGTAGTTTATTATTGAAGGGAAAGGAAAGTGTATGAATAAGATGAAGGGTAGTACCTGCGAAGAGATCTAATACCTGATAGTGAATGTGTTCCTAGTTGATAATCTTAGATGGCGTGATTTTAGCGGCTCTATATCAGTGGTAGGCAGCTTCATCATCCAAGGATTGGAACTTATAGTCTACTTGGGACGAGAGGAACTTCCGGGGAGAAGTCGGGCTCTCTTGTCTTCCATCGGGATGACTAGGGACAAAGATTTGAGAGAATGGAAGAAGAACATTGAGAAGGTCGTGTGCTTTAGCAATGATATTTTCCTTCCCTTATGTAGGCTATGTTCATTCGTATAGTACAATCAAGATTGTATTGAATGATCAAAATAAAATAAATCATCCCGTTCAAATAATACAAAGACCAGGTTAAATCGTACAGTACGATCAGGAATAGTACAATATGATATTCATCTTTTCGTTCATCTTGAGGAGTCGGCTGTACGATCTTCGACTAAATTGATCATTTAGTATGAAGAAGTGTTTTGTAGTACAATGTGTAATAACTAGAGGTTGACTTGTAAGTTTTTGTATGGAGATTAGGTTCGTGGATAATTGAGGTATGTGAAGCACATTTTTTAGAGTGAGAGAGAAGATAAGGATATGTCTCCTTGGCCTGCTACTATGGTAAGAGAACCATCAATAATGATGACTTTCTTATAAGTCGGGTAAGGAGTATCATTGATGAAGTCGGTAATGGAGTATGTCATGTGATATATAGCTCCTAAGTTAATGATCCATAAATCTTTCAAATGCTATCTAGAGACACTTAATTCGATGGATATGGGAAACTTACTTGAAAGTGCAATAGAATAAGATGCAACTGGTTTTTCAAGGGATACTAAGAGTTATTTTAGCCTATAAATATTTTTTTTGTTGAGCTCTCTAAAGCTAGATTGGTTTTTGGGCTGGGCTGACTTGTTGTGGTGTTAGCTTATGATGTCCCTTTGTTTTGTCCACTTATTTTATTTCCCTCCTTACTTGAGGGCTTTCCATGTAACTTCCAAGATGTCTCATTTGTGTTTCTTGATTTCTTACAATAATTGCACTAAAGAAAGTTTTTATTGTCTTTAGGTTTTGAGGATACCTTACATATTTTCTTCAATGGTGCTTCTTTGGTTATCACCATTGTTGAACCTTCAACAGCCTTTGGTTCCAGCATTACTCATTGTCGGCTTCCCTTAACATGAATGAGAGAAATGGTGACATTTAATGAAGGTGTCTCCTCTTAGTCAAGTATCTGAAATCTAACATTGTCAAACTTTGCATTAATCCTACAAGAAAGTCATACATTATATCCTTCTCAATAAAGCTTTTCAGGATTGCAGCATCTTCTGGATACTTGGTCACTATAAATATGTAGTGATCAAGTTCTTGCCACAAGCGTTAAAGGGGATTGGCATATTCAATCACGATCTTGCTTCATTGTTTTGTGCTTCCCACCTTGACCTTAATTTTAAAGACTTGAGCAGCATCCCGAGCTTTTGAGAAGGTTTGCCAGGCGGCACCCCATATGTCCTTTGTTGTGGATAAGTAAATGAAAGTATCCCTAATTTTTGGAGTCATGGAATTTCACAACTATAACATAATCAAGGAGTCCACTTCATCCTATGCCCAAAAATTATGATCTCCTTCTTTTTGTCCTAGCCCAGGGAGGTGTTCATCTTTCCTTTTCCTTTGAACTAAGTTCACAAATTGAGACAACTTCAAATAAATTTTCCCATTTAAGCGATAGAGATGTTGCTATTTTGGAGGTCTCCTTTTCCTTGTTGCACCATAGAGTCCTCCATTTGGTTAAAAAGCTTTTGAAAGAATAAGCTTCAGACATTATGGTGTTAAAGAGTAGCGATGCAAACTATATCAATCAAGCCAACAAGGTGCAGTGCAATAATGAAGGCAGTGTTGGTTATAAATAATATTCAATATTATGATTTTGAGTTTGCAGATTATTTAAGGTAGAAGATATATTGAATTTAGAATGAAAATAGTCATTCTCTCTCTAAAAAGAGAAAATTCCTCATATCTATGGGTGTGCCTTTGCAGTGAAAGCTACAATGCTATTATCCTTTGCTCTTGATTGAAGTGACATGTAATGAAAAGTACAAACAAAAAGCCATAATTCATAAGAACACCTACATACTTATCGTGGCCATAACAATGAATTACATATCAGAAAGCAGATACATATAAATTAAGCAAGAATGAGTAGATCATGATAAATGAATGGAAACCATCAAGAGTGCCATTTAGAAAAGCTTAGCATAAGCAAAAATATACATGGCTTACTTGACTTTCTAGGCGTTGCAGCACCAATGCGCATAGGTCTACTGGAACAATATACACCATTCATATCAGTCATGGCGTGTGCTTTTTCATTATCGTCTCCAAATCTAACGAATCCATAACCTTTAGAGCGGCCAGTGTTTACATCAATAACAACTTTGGCGCCTTTTACTGATGTGTATCTGCTAGCAAACAGTTCTTGCAATATGTTATCGGTAACATCAGAAGCTAAATCACCAACAAATATTGAATGATCAGAAGTAGTATCTGAACGCCTATCACCCATGCTAAATGATGCCCAATTTAATCGAAACGGGTGATCTGCATTTGGCATTAGATGACCATTGAATGTCTGCAACACCTTTTCAGCTGCAGCATGGGTAAAAAATTCTACAAAACCATATCCCTCTGACTGTCCTGTCTGCTTATTTCGGATAACTTTAATAGCAACAACCTGTACAAAGTTCATAAAGCAAAGTGATTAGTGAGCATCAAAGATCGGCCAAAATAAGGGAACAATGTGATCCAACGGCTAAAATTCTCCCTAAAAGAAGCAGCATACCTAGTAACCTTACGTAAGGTTCTTGATTAATTACTTTTCAATACAGGTAAGAAGCAAAGGAAGATATAAGTTTCAGGCTACACAAATACTAAATAAAGAAAAACACTACATTGAAGTGGCTTGCATAATTTATCAAAGCAACCTCTCCAAAATATAACATCTTAAAACATTTTGACCTTAATTAAAATAAAAAAAATAAAACCAATCTTAGAAAACACAGTAGATTTAGAAAAGACAATTCTCATAAAAGGAGATAGTTCAAGGACATTGGGTGAAATGTTGACAATGTCGTAAGGATAATAGTGAATAGGTAGCTAAGAGAAAATTTTTTAGATGGGAAGGATTAATGATGGGGCGATTTCTATTAAGAAAATTATCAATGAGGACAATGTAAATGTCGTTGGTGCTTATACTCCTCTAGTTGAATTAGAAGATAGATTTAAAAAGTAATTTTGGAAAGAGGAATGAACAACTTTAATGGCATATATGATGAAGAAAAGATATCTAATAGGATGTGCTATGAGAGGATACTTGATGAGTATGAAATAGGAGAAATAAATGTAATGCAGAAGCTACACTTAATTTTGCATTAGCATGTGACCATTGAGTAACGAAGATAAGAAACAAGAAAAGCAATTAGTTACTTAAAAAATGGTGCCACTAAATCACAATTGAGCTTCTTTTAACTTGAAGGAAAAAAAAAAAAAAATCTTTCTAGAAAGATTGAAAGGTGACTCTAAGAGAAATTTTGATCACATGATATGTAATAACTAATAATAGTTATTGATATATAGCTTAAGAGTATAAAGAATACAATCAAAATAAATAATTGCACTAGAATGCGATGGTGAAATTTAAATAGTGAGAAAATATTAATTTTTTAAGATATGATGCTAAGAGGAATTAAGTGAAATTCTTAGTTGAGCCAAACTTGAAGAGACATAAGATGGCTAGCTCTATAAAGAATTTTGCCATAAAATTTTAGGATGTCCTAGAAATAGATCTTACACTAATCATGAGATTTGGTAGTAGGGTGAGGAGGTGCAAAAAGTAATCAAGGAAAAGAATATCCGTTTAAAAGTGACAAAACTTGAATAATAATGAGCTTTGTAATGATTATAACAAAGTTAGAAGTTTTTTAAAATTTGTAGTGAGCAAAGCAAATCCATAACTTTTTTATGTAATAAACTTGGTACTAAAAAAGGAGAAAATATACATAGAATAGCTATAATAAATTATGGCTTGATATATGTTGATATGGTAAGATGTATTAGAAGTGAATGAAGTATAATCTTTGTTAAAAATGAAGATATAAGTAAAGTTATAAATATGACTTAAAAATTTATTATATAAGAGTTTTAAGGAAGAAAACATCTTTGAAGAGAGTATAATGAGTATAATAATGAAATATATCATATATTAAAAAAAATGAAGTGGAATTATCTTTGAATAAGATTTATAAAGATGAAATTTTAGTTCAAAATGAGATACATATTGAGAATTAGAGAATTATGGCTAACATCTAAGTATTTTCATACCAATACTTAAAAATAAAGAGTGTTAAACATTATGTCAATTATTGAAGACTCAAAATATGTAATGAAATGAATATATGGGAGAGAATAATGAACAAAGACTTAATAATTATATATATTTCGTAGAATCAATTTGGCTTCATGCTAGTAAGATCTATTGCGAGAGAAATTTTTATATTAAGGCAATCAATAGAAAAGTATAGAGAGCAGGGACAACACCTTTTTATTGATTTTGGGAAGGCTTATGATAAATTACATGAGAATTGATTTACTAGGTATCAAGAAAGAAAGTTTAATATTAAAGTTATTATCAGATAAATGTATGATGAAGCATTAATTATTACTAAGTCATCAATAGATATAAGTTAAAGTTACAGCATAAATGTAGATAGTAAATAATTTGTTGATATCCAAGGCTTCATTAGGTACATATATGTCATCCAATAGGTGAGAAACTGCTGTAGGTAAAAGTTGTCATCAAAAGTTATTATTGTCGAAGCTATTAATTGTGTGTGGTAGATCTACAATTGAGCTATTGTTTCTAACTCAGAGGATGACTTTATGTTTGGTTGAAAAATATTTTATAAGCGCTGTCAAAGGCTAAAAAATATTTTGGATTCATGCCGGGTATGTCTACTATGGAAGCCATACATTTATTGAGAGGTTTGATGGAGAAATATAGATAAAATAAGGAGGATCTACATATGATATTTATTTAGAGAAAGCATATGATAAAGTTCCTAGAGAAGTGCTATGGAGAGTTCTTGAAAAGAAAGGAGTTAATAATGCTTATATCTGAATCATTAAAGATATGTATGCATGAGCTATTACTTGTGTTCAAACACAAGGTGGTTTGACTAAGTATTTTCCTATTTCGGTTGGATTACATCAAGGATCAGCCTTAAGTCCATATATATTTGCTTTAGTCATGAATGTTCTCACTAGACATTTGCAAGACGATGTACCTTGGTGTATGCTTTTTGCTGATGATATTCTTCTTCTCGATAAGACTAGAGAGGGAGTTGAAAGTAAACTTGAATTAAGGAGGTCGACCTTAGAGTAAAGGTTTTCGCTTGAGTAGATCCAAAACTAAATATATGGAGTATAATTTTAGTAGCAATAGACCTAGTGAGGGGATTGTGACTTTGGGCGATCAAGTCATTAATAAGAGTACACATTTTAGATATCTTGGATCTATTGTTCAGAGTAATGGTGAAATAGATGGGGATATTATCAGCAGAATTCAAGTTGAATGGTTGAAGTGGTGGAATGCTTCGGGCTTGCTGTGCGATAGAAAAGTCCCCCTCAAACTTAAGGGAAAATTCTATAAGATGGTGGTGAGACCTGCAAGGCTGCAATGCTTTATGGTGTTGAATGTTAGCCATTAAAAGAGAAGCATAATACTAAGTTAAGTGTTGCAGAGATGAGGATGCTTAGGTGGATGAGTGGCTTTACCCTTAGAGATAGGATGCGAAATGAGCATATATGTGAAAATGTTGGAGTAGCTCTAGTGAAAGATAAGATTAGAGAGAGTCGCCTTAGATGATTTGGCCACATTAAACGGAGGCCTTCCGATGACCCTGTTAGGAAAGTTGAAGTATTAGATTTGACTTATGTTAATAAAGGTAGAGGTAGACTTAAAAAGACTTGGTTAGAAAATATTAGAAATGATATTTGTTTATAGATTTAAATGAGAATTTGGCTTTTAACAAGACAATGGCGAAAAATGATTCATGTAGCTGACCCCACGTACTAGGACAAAGGCTTGATGTTGTTGTTGTTGTCAAAGGCTAAAAAGTTGAAATTGAGGCATAAAATAAATGAAACAATCAAAGCGATCGAATATAAAAGTTTTTAATTGATTTGAAATCTACCATAAAATTTATTCAAGGCTGAAAGGTCTAGCGCTGACCAAGTTCTATTCTACCCCAATTTTGATACTTCTTATCTGATGCACTGTTTTGCACACAATCACATGTCATGACTAAAGTTTTGATCCCTTTTCATTTGAATTTTTTTATGTGTTTGTAATTATCAGGAGAAGTGAGGACATTTTGGTTGTTTTCTTGCTACCAGAGGCAAACCACGAATTGCCCAATATCAAATGGTAGAAGGACACTGTGCTCATATTTTAGAGATGTTGAACATAATGTTTTGCATATAGCATCTAAACATGGAATGTTAGAAAATACTTTTATAAAAGAAAAAGCATGTAAAACAAAGAATCCAAATGAAGCCTAAATTGAGTATTATAAAAATAAGAATGTTAAGATAGCTATATGACAAAACTAGTAAGGATAAACTAAATCATGATCTTAAAGCAAGAGTTGAAGCATCATTTATTGAAAATAAGATAAGTAAAAATAGACAGGTGACATGGAGATGTATGATGAAGGATAAAAAATGCAAGATGAGTGGATAATATTCATGTTGGAGGATTGTGAAGGAGATAAGTAGACATAAGATAACATGGATAGAGCATGTTCAAAATGATTTGAGAAGAATGGATTTAGCACCGCAAGAAATGCCCGATAGGCATAAATGAAACATGAGGATTTACCAGCTAACCCAAAATAGTTGTGATAAGGTCACTACAAATTTTTATGATAATGATGTTGAATTCTTCACAAGAATATACATCTAATGATTTCTTGGTTGTAATGCATAATGTTAAGCCGGAAATATCAATATATCAATGTTATACATCCAAAGAAATAAACATATACAGTGTGATATGCACCAAAATAACTATTCCTGAAGAGTTTTTTGCAATTCAAAGCTACACCCTGCCATGGACTGAAGTTTCATTTAGGACTATACAAGAAAGATTTATGCATTGGCTATGTTGACAATGAATAGAGCAGCAACCACATTACATAAATGGAACTGGTTAACTAAATGAAAAAAAACAAAAGTTTTCTTCATAAAAAATGTGGCCGTTGAAGTAAAACATAAAAAATGTGGCCGTGTTGGGTAAGTCATTAAGACATTGGACACGTAAATTCAATGTGATGAGAATGTTTGCAGCAGTTCATGCCACTGTTCCAATCAATTGATCTCAAATTAGTTCACAAATTGCATCAGCAGCCAGAACTATGAAGATCACACAAGTTAATTTCTCTAATCAACTATCATTAATTGAACTCACACAATCCACATGTCCAACTTCAACTAAAATAAATCACCAAGAATTCATAAATCCAAAGTTAAAAGACAATGTTTGTCAATTAGCAATCCCAATTGAGATTTATTATCCAATATTAACTATCTAAAACTAGATTTTATAACTTATCTGACACACTAAAGGCGAAAATTTAATGTCAATTAAAAATCAATTACAACCTGTCGACATAAACACTTCAGAATGAAAATATCATGTTGCCCTTTATTCAAGCAAACCTGTCGACATTGTATTCCTCTTCGTTTTTCTTCAACTTTCCTTTAATTTGGATGTGGGAGAACTGCTTATATACTAATGATGACATGCATTCTCCAGTAATCAAATTGAATCCTTACTAAAAATAACATATTATATTCAATAGTTTTCAATCAAAACCCTTTTTAATTGTTTTAACTTTATTAAATGTTCATCATTTGAACTTCTTGAACGAGTCTTCTTCCTTTTTATACATCTATAAGTTTACAAAACCTGGCAAACAATATGCATCATTTATCTCAATTATGAAGTCAAGTATATACCCAAGAAGTCAAATATAAACTCAAGAACAGATATAAGCGCAAGGTAAGCATAAGACAAAGAATGATGATGCCCAAATGACAAATTTTTTACCTCGCCGGTGTGGCCAAAGCAGCTATGGAGGTAATTCTCATCCATCCAATAATGGAGATCACCGACCCAGATCGACTTGTTCTCCTCGCTCGACGAAGGACCCAACCCACCCATGGCCGTCTGCGACGGCGCCGGCTGGTGGTACTGCGGTGGCGGCGGCGGGTATGTAAGATAGTGCGGTGCGTACTGTGCCGGCGACGGAGGCACAACTCCCATCATCTGCTGCTGCATAGCCATCGCCGCCGCCGCTGCAGCTGCCGCTGGGTACTGCATCGGCATCCACGGCTGCGGCAAGGGTTTGTTCTTCTGATGCTCTCCACCGGCAGCCGGCGGCTGCATCATATCT